>CM042154.1:15671238-15748738 GCA_023376005.1 Doryteuthis pealeii
TTCTGGACTATGTCTGTTAATACTACAGGTAAAGAACTGTTTTCGTTTTTTTCGACCGAAATGTATTTTACTTTTGTCCAGCTTAATGCTTCATGCCTTTACATTTTTTTAATATTATTCATAGTCAAGCTTAACATTCGTGAATGTAGTAAAAATATAGAATACTTTGACAATCAATCAATTTACATTTTTAATGTTTATTCATAATAACATTAATGTTTTAAATATAGCAACATAATAATTATGAGTTAATTATACCTCAAAAGAGTCGAATCATTAAATATTTTGTACTTATTCATATTATGACATATCGTTGATTGTACGAGTGCCTGAGATTTCCAAACATGAACATTAAAAAAACCATTAGATGCATATATATTTAATTTATTTTTCCAGTATCTACAGTGAATCCCATAACAGGTCAGTATTGTCCTTCGACTATTTTCTATTACATGATTTTAATAAGATAATTCATATTTGAATTATTTTTTCCGCCAATTCAAACAAACATGTCATTATTTATCTTTTTGGAAGCTAGAAAACATCATGAACCTGAGTGAGGAGAAATTACACACACACACACACACACACACACACACACACACACCACACACACAACACACACCCCACCCATATATATATAATATATATACATATGCACTCTCATTACACACAGACATTTATATTATAGTATAATATGTATATATATAATATAATATATTTTATATGATATATAATGTATTATATAATGTATAATATTATATATAAATGTATATATGCATATTGCCATAAAATATAAATCCATACAACGAAATAAACCGGTTCCTATAATCACTATTACTCTATGTATTTCATTCTTACAGGAACAAATGCGCTCGAAATCCTTGTAAAAATGGCGGTCGTTGTCACGCGTTGGTCGCCGCTCTAAATGCACATGTAAAAAGGTTTCATCGGAAACATTGTCAAAACGTAAGTCCATTCCATATTAATCCTTTTCAATTCATCTTCTTTATCTATCAAAGCAACATCTGTGTGACGATGAATTTTAATAATTACCCTTTTTCTGACTATTTAAAGAATGTTGATTTGTGAAATAAACTTAAATGAGCATCTTGTAGTAAATAATGCTACAGTAAATAAAATGAAAAATCCTGCTTTGATGTTTTCCAAATAATTGATTTAAAACAATATCTTTTAATATTTAATGGATTAGAATATTTCCCTCAATATCATTTTAGGCCCGGTTGTTATGATAGTCAGGAATTGATTGTGTATTACTAAGTAAACAATCGTAATCAATTTATATATTATTACTATAAGAAAGAGCAATATCTGTTTAATTATTTTTCCTTGTTTTAATTAAATATCAAATTATCCAAATATTGCTTCACGATTATGGTTTAATGAAGCCTCACATCTACAGTGTTCGCCTAATCACTGTCTTTGTTATTACTGTGATTTGATGAAAAGAATCATTTCATTTCATCAGATGTATGCTGCTACGTTTAAAGAAAAAGTATTCATAAGAGGATATTTGTGTAGAGTGCAACTGCCAAGATATGTGGGATGATACTTCATAAAGTATTATATTTCATAGAACTTTCATAGATTTCGATGGCTTTTATATGGTGCCTATGTCCAGCAATCACAGAGGCAAATTTCCAAGCTTGTTTGGTGTAGGGTTCATAATCTTTATTAACATCTTAACATAGCTAGGTGACTTAACTAAAAAGTGTCCTTTTTCCTAAAAAATTAGGGATCCCAAAATCCATATTCTGACACGTGATATACATAATTTATTACTTTGTCATCGGATACATCCTCATTTTTATAAAAATCGTATTACAATTGAATATTTAGCGTCATATATATGCACATCAATAAGATCTATAGAATGTAGAAATTGATTTTCTAGGTGCCCCCGACTGTGTGTGCAGTGGTGCCGGTGATCCTCATTACAAGACATTCGATGGTCAATGGATCCACTTCATGGGAGTATGCAAATACACACTGTCAATGACAAAGAAACAGAGCAAACTACCTCATTTTAGGGTTGAAGTAAAGAATGAACATCGTGGAAACAGACGAGTGTCTTATACGCGAATGGTTGACCTCAAGATCAATGGTAATACAATCAGGTTGTTACCACGCAGTAAACTGAGTGTAAGTAATTTTATGAATTATGATAATTTATAACGTGGATTGTTCGATTCTGATTCCATAGCAATAATACAATTTAATATCACAACAACCAGGAAATTAAAGAGAAATGTATCTTTGTATGAGACATTCTAAACAAATATATGACTTATCTAAAAAGTATTATAAAGTTTTACTAGCGCTAGACCAAAATAATATTACGGCAGATATAATTCTATGTTAACAGTTATTGATTATTCGTACCTTCCAAATGTTTGAATAATTTGCACATTAGAACATATATACGGATAATTTGATATTAGATGTTAATTTTGATATTTTCATTATCTATTCAGGTAAATGGTGAACGAATGACTCTTCCTCTGAAAAATTATATGGGATTCAGTGCCTTTTATTCAGCTGGTTGGGTCAAGGTGATCACTAAGTTTGGTTTGAAGGTTCAATTTGATGGCAGACACCGAGTAATTGTTAGAGCACCAGCAAAATACAGGAATGAACTTACTGGAATTTGTGGAGATTGCAATGGCAAGAGAGACGATTATAAGACAAAAGGTGGTGTCAATGTCTCTAGAAAACGAAACAAATTTTCTTTTATTGGCCGAAGTTATGAAGTCACTGATGACAGTGATAAGCCACAGAAAAAGTAAGTGTTTCTATTGGACGGTATATTCATGTTTCAATATAATTTAGTAATTTAAGCATTCCATAATGTTAAATTTTTAATAAAATTTCATTTAACGTTATTGTTTAAACTTATATTGGATATTTTATTTCAATATTGTATTAAACTTGTAATTTTCCGGCTAATTTATCGTGTGTTAAGTGTTAAAAGCATTTTCCTAAATATAAGTATCTAAACCTATCTAAATCGAAAACACGTCGGGACCAAAATAAAAAGAATAACTTTCTTGAAAGTATTATTTATGTTTGAATGCCTGCATAAATAAATCTTGTAAATTGGACATGAAATTATTTACTGATAATTTACTGTTTTCTTTCAGCTGTAAAGTTGTTGATTTCGTTCAGAACTGTAAAAACAAAAAAGTGAACGTTTGCGGACATTTATCAAATAGAAAAGGACCATTCGCTAAATGTCTGCGTAAACTCGGTGCCGCTGCAAAAGATTACTTCAAATCTTGCCAAATGGATGCTTGTGCTTACCGTAAGAACCGTAAAACCTTAAAGAATGTCGTGTGTCGTGCACATGAAGCTTTGGCTAAAAGATGTGAGGAATTAAATATACTTGTAAACTGGAGGCGTGTATCAAAATGCCGTGAGTATATTCAAATATTTTTCGATATATCGATTTGCTATCCTTACTTGATTTACCTATCCCTTCTATTTTACTCTTTTAATTTTATCAACTATCTCTTAAAACTGACTACAAGGTTCATGTATTGTCATGTTCAAATTATATAGACCTAGTGAACATTCGTAGATCTACATCTATGATTTACTTACTGTTTTAATCGTGTTAATGTTTCTTTTTGTAAATAACGCCAGGGAATAATAAGAAATAATAATAGGATTCAATATTTTCTGTTACGAAATTCATTTGAATTCATAAATCCTTTACTCAGAAAATAATTTTAGGTTTATCTCTAATTTCTCATATATTAATATACAGTTATTTATTGAATGAATTTTGGAAATAAAGATCATATGTAAGAAAAAGATTTATGATTATCTTTGAACAACCTTCTCTTTATATAAATATTAACCACGGTGAAATGTAATACTGGATTAAATTTTAGCATGAAATGCCCAAAGAATATGGTCTATGCTTTCAAAACTCGCGCTTGTCAACCATCATGTTCCGATCGAAGACCTGTTTGCAAAGGATATACAGAAGGATGCGTGTGTAGACGTGGTACTATTCTCAGCGGTGACAAATGTGTTCCAGTTAGAACATGTGGCTGTACCTACAAGGGAATGTACCTAAATGTAAATATGGCTTCTCAAATTTTTTAATCATACATTTTTAATTAGATTCCTAGATGGATTCTATAAAACAGATTGAAGTTTGTGAATCTAACGGAGAATATTATAAATTGCAAATAAGTATCTCCACATAATATTTGACACAACTTCCTATTTATAAATAATTCAAACTAAAAGTAAAGAACAAGACAGTAAAAACAAATTACCAATGTAGAAATATATGAATTTTTACAACAATTATAACCAGTCATTTTTAAACGTTAAATGATGCTGATAAATGTTGCATTTACGTTTTCCTTTTTTATCTATTTTACTTTTCTTACCTTCAGGCTGGAGCAAAATTGATGTTACATGATTGTTCAAAACAAATTGTTTGTCGACGAGGAGGCAAAATCTTGAAGAGACGTGGATGTCCTAAGAACCATAAGTGTATCGTCAAAGGTGGCCAACGAATGTGTGGCTGTTCAAAAGGCTACAAAATGTATCGTGGAAAATGCAGAAGTAAGTAGAGTATTTAATTTATTTTACTTAAATGTTAAATTCAAGGCAAATCTACATATTTTAAATAACATACGTTCACATACACACGCACACAGAGAGGCAAACATACACATACAAACACACAGAGACTCTCGCTCTCTCTCTCTCTCTCTCTCTCTCTCTCTATATATATATATATATATATATATATATATATATATATATATATGGGGGGTGCATCTATGTATGTATACATTATAATTTCTAATATGTAACATTTTTATTAATTTTCCCAAATGTATTGGAAAAGTTTAATTATTATACAGATATTCGATTCTTTTTTGTTTTTCAGTTTTCATTCGAAAAACTCCAAATTCCATCCCTCGTAAATAATTCAATATTCGTTTATCCTTTCTTGCTAATTTAAATTTTGATAAAAATATTACATATGTATAGATAAATCAACAGTGATATCTTTCCTGTCTTACGTTATAGCTATTAATTAGTGTAATAAGTAACTGAGTTACCTCCCCTACCCTTCTAATAACTATATAAACTGGTCAAAAATCTACCACTGAATTCTATGTAGAATAAAGCTTCTACAAGTCCGACCGTGTTTGTTTGCTTACTACCACAATTAGTAATGATAGATGAATTATTAAACAAGTTATTAGAGATTTTTTAATATTAAAACCATGTAAAAAATATAAACACCTCAGCAAAAGTTTTCGGAAAAAGAAGACTACATTGCAGAGAAGTAATATAAAAGAGGAAGGTAATACATAGTAGAAGAATATAAAATTAAAAGGCTAATAAGAATTTATTCTTATAATCTTGAAAATACATTCACCCCAAGTTTGAAAATAAAAGATATTGATAGGCACATAAATGTATAACAAGCCAATTATGTGCTGACTACTAAAAGGATACATAAACGCTGAAAATATATTTTTGACAAAATACATGCACACCATAATTGTCTACCATAATTGATATACACCAATAAAATGCCTTCTAAGCTCGTTCCTTCCAGGTATTTATTGTTATTAATACATTGTTTGCAGAGGATCCATGCCATCGAAACCCATGTAAACATGGCGGTGTTTGCAGTTCAAATGGCGCTAGATTTACATGTAAATGCCGTAAAGGTTTCTTAGGAAAATACTGTCATAAACGTAAGTACATAAAGATATGTCATTTTTTAATTGAATTTTTTTGACTAAAAATTGATTATCTATAGATTTGTTATTTCCATTTGTTCAGAATCAGTGCTTTAGATCTAGAACATCAGATATGGAGCATATAGTCTTAAATAAACAGGCCACTATTAAATTTAACTATGAAGATATAGCTAACTAAAACTAATCACAGCAAGAAGATCATTAATTAAAAAGTAAAAAAGAATGTATCAAGTGGATTATTTTCGTTACGGCAGCCCACAGAGTGAAAATAAAAATAAAACGAAAAAAAAAAAAAGGCAAATACTTGGATTATTATGGAGAGCTAAAAAAAATGGTGGAACCTGAACATGAAGGTGATACCGATTATAGTTGGGGGCTTGAAAAAGTAGTGACTGATTTAAAAATAAGAGATAGAACTGAGCCCATCCAGACCACAGCATACACAATCCTGTAGACATTAGGAGATTTCTTGCCACTCGGGCTCCAGTGAAAGACCAACAATTAAAATTGGTGTGAAGTAAAATAATAATAATAATAATAATAATAATAATAATAATAATAATAATAATAATCGTGTTCTTTTTGTACGACGTTTTTTAGTCTTGCAACACGCTCTGGTTAAAAATGAGGCCATCCTAATTATCCAAGATAAAATGCAAATCCTAATTTTCTGATGTTGCTTATTTGCCGAATTCTTATTTTCTATGAGTGTCGTTACCATAGCTAAATAATGGACAATTCCGTTTTTATCATAAAGCATGAAAATAAAGAAAAAGGACATGCTACACGGAAAAATAGTTAAGAAACAAAGAAAGAAAGAGTATAGAAGAAATACAAAGAGAGGGTGTGAGCGCGCGAAAGTGATGAAGCTAATTTGTTTCAATCGAACATAATGAAAAGAAAATAAAGAAAGAAAGAAAAAAAGAGTATGAGAAAGTTAATTCAAGATTATTATATTTTTACATATTTAACTGTTATGCTATAGCTCTTAAGTAAACATATTAAACTTTATAATAATTACATTATCATACTGTGGTATATACATAGGTCTTGATAGTAATAATAATAATAAATCGTAGTGTTAACAAGAAGAAGATTAATTTTCATCTCGTGTATTTTGGCATTCCATCAAAAAGCTGAGTGAAATTGAAATAAAGCGATAAGATTGATGAATACTCAGGTCTCACATAGAACTCAACTAAACAATAGAACACGAGGGTGGAGTTGATAACAATTGTAGATGGTGCACTTGGAATAGTCCCCAAGATTTTGGAAAGGAGACCGATGGAACTGAAAATCAAAGGAAGTACCAAGATCATTTACACAATAGCCTTGTTAGAATTGGCAATATCTCCTCAGGTTTCAAGAATTCTTCTGGGTGTTCTTGAAACCTGAGGAGACATGCCTTACTCCAGTGACTCCAGGAAAGCAAGTAATGTACAGTGAATAAAATAAACAATTCTGTCGTGATTTCTGTTCCAGATAATTTATCTAAAATATACTTTTTAATATTATGAGGATGAAAAAAAAACATTCAATATTATATAGCCTCCGAATACATGATATCTTGGATTTGAAAGCTCGTTCGTTCTAGAATTTTATTCTTATGACTGAATTGTTTTCGGGGAATCCATGCTTCCCAAGTCCTTGTAAAAATGGTAGTGCCTGTATCCCCAGAGGTAAAATATATAGATGCAAATGTAAAAACGATTCATGGGAAGACGTTGTGAAAGACGTAAGTACTTGACCTTGTCTCCTTTTTAAATTTGTCTTCTTTTAGTTAAAAATGTTTTTGTTTGTTTACAAATTTAGATTGTTTCAATATTAAAATATTCAAATTGAAATATTCTATTTCCTCAGGCTTTTATATTAAACTTATTCTGAGGGATGTGGCCATATATATATATATATATATATATATATATATATATATATATATATATATATATATATATATATATATAATGCTTTATTTCCAGTGACATTTCTTTGTTTGCACATTTTGATTTTTTCAATCTTAAGATATTCAAATTGAAATTTTCTATTTCCTTATGCGTTTATACTAACAATATTTTGAGAGAAGTGGTCACACACACACACACACACACACACACACACACACACACACATATATATATATATATATATATATATATATATATATATGTGTAATGCTTCATTTCCAATGATCTTTAATGTATATGATCCTATCTCAACGGTTTTCTTTAAATTATTAACATTAGTTACATATGAAGGATATTTTATTTTCATGAATATATATATATATATATATATATATATATATATATATATATATATATATATATATATATATATATAATTACACGCTATATATTGTAAGAATTGATTCTTTGGAGCTTTTGATTTTCTGGGAAGTTGTTCCGGTTATCCTCATGACAAGACACTTGATGGTCAATGGGTTCACCTCAAGGGAGTGGACAAATACACGTCAGCTACGCAAATTGACCCATTTTAGTTTGGAAGCTAAACATTAACGTCGTGAAAACACACGTATCTCTTATAGCTGACGGGTTGATCCCAAGAATCATACTGTAACAACTATGCCATTTTAATTTCCCAAAGTAACATTTGTGTAACTATTCGTTTAGATGATTTCTTTCCCAGCTCCTTCAGTCCAAAAATATGTTTGCTTTGAGATGAGGAGATTATAACAAACTCTTCTAGTGTCAACTCAACTTTACAAAGAACATAGTAGCATGAAATGTTCGGTAAATAAAATGAACAATCCTGCATTGGTATTTTTCATATGATTTATCTTTAATATATATTTATTAGTATTCAAGTTATTGATAAAATGCAACCTTTGAACGTTGTAGGCTTTTGAATTGTATGATTCCTCAGTATCTGAACGTATATAAAAAAGGCAACATAACTCGTATTCAAAATATAGTTTTACTATAATAAAGGACAATATTGGTTAATTTTAAAATTATTGCTCTTGCTTTGATTTAAATATTGTATCGCCCAAATGATTGCCTTTCTGAGCTATGCTCAGCTAAAGCTTCACTTGCATTTCTGCAGCGCTTGCCTAATCCCTGTCTTTGGTATTGCTGTAATTTGATGAGAAAATATTTCCGTTCGTCAGATATCTGAAGCCTACATTTAAAGAAATTCGGCTTGAGGTAGACCCAAATGAAGTAATCACAAGAGGATGTATCTGTTGTGCGCAATCACTATGGGATATGAGATGATACTCCATGAAGATTTATCTTTAAGATCTTCCATGAATTTCATTATCTTTTATACAGATTCTCCATCCTGCAACGCACCCACATAGTTCAGTGTCGACTGTAAGACGTTGCTTATCATCTCTACATAGCAATTAGATTTAACTTATTAAAAATATTTCTTCCAAATAATCCACACTTTCACACGCCATATATGTACATTAATACGTTATCGCTGTATGATTTTTATTTTCATGGATATATTACTCTTAATGTATAACGTCAAATACATGCCTATTAATAAAATCTATAATGTAGAAAAGGATATATATGTGTAGAGTGCAACGGCCAAGATATGTGGGATGATACTTCATAAAGTATTATCTTTCATAGAACTTTCATAGATTTCGATGGCTTTTACATGGTGCCTATGTCCAGCAATCACAGAGGCAAATTTCCAAGCTTGTTTGGTGTAGGGTTCATAATCTTTATTAACATCTTAACATAGCTAGGTGACTTAACTAAAAAGTGTCCTTTTTCCTAAAAAATTAGGGATCCCAAAATCCATATTCTGACACGTGATATACATAATTATTACTTTGTCATCGGATACATCCTCATTTTTATAAAAATCGTATTACAATTGAATATTTAGCGTCATATATATGCACATCAATAAGATCTATAGAATGTAGAAATTGATTTTCTAGGTGCCCCCGACTGTGTGTGCAGTGGTGCCGGTGATCCTCATTACAAGACATTCGATGGTCAATGGATCCACTTCATGGGAGTATGCAAATACACACTGTCAATGACAAAGAAACAGAGCAAACTACCTCATTTTAGGGTTGAAGTAAAGAATGAACATCGTGGAAACAGACGAGTGTCTTATACGCGAATGGTTGACCTCAAGATCAATGGTAATACAATCAGGTTGTTACCACGCAGTAAACTGAGTGTAAGTAATTTTATGAATTATGATAATTTATAACGTGGATTGTTCGATTCTGATTCCATAGCAATAATACAATTTAATATCACAACAACCAGGAAATTAAAGAGAAATGTATCTCTGTATGAGACAATTCTAAATACATATACCTTATTATTACCAAGTAATTATTAATTCATTAAAATATTGTTGATAACTACTTTACATAATACTATGGCAGACATAAATCCATCTTATCAGTAATTGACTATTTGTAAGTAAAATCGTCGGGGGACTAAAGTCGGTATCAGCCTGACAGCGAGGGAGTGTATCCCCTTTTTACTAGCGCTAGACCAAAATAATATTACGGCAGATATAATTCTATGTTAACAGTTATTGATTATTCGTACCTTCCAAATGTTTGAATAATTTGCACATTAGAACATATATACGGATAATTTGATATTAGATGTTAATTTTGATATTTTCATTATCTATTCAGGTAAATGGTGAACGAATGACTCTTCCTCTGAAAAATTATATGGGATTCAGTGCCTTTTATTCAGCTGGTTGGGTCAAGGTGATCACTAAGTTTGGTTTGAAGGTTCAATTTGATGGCAGACACCGAGTAATTGTTAGAGCACCAGCAAAATACAGGAATGAACTTACTGGAATTTGTGGAGATTGCAATGGCAAGAGAGACGATTATAAGACAAAAGGTGGTGTCAATGTCTCTAGAAAACGAAACAAATTTTCTTTTATTGGCCGAAGTTATGAAGTCACTGATGACAGTGATAAGCCACAGAAAAAGTAAGTGTTTCTGATTGGACGGTATATTCATGTTTAACGTTGCGTTTTTAGTAAAATTTTAGCAGCATATTGAGTGATATCCTCTCGTTGTGCAGATTTCACATTATATGAACAATATTATTGAAATATATCATGGAGTGCTAAAATACTCCGTCTCACCATGAATAGAATGATTTAGAGCCACGAATTTAACATAACCACCCCGCTGTTCAATGCATATTGCATAACGTTGTTCCTGTTTTATAAAGATTTCATAATGTTCAAAGTTAATTTAAAAATGTTGATTAACTTTTTATTTAAACTGACATTGATATTTTTATTTCAATATTGTAAAACGATTAAACTTGTAATCTTCCCGGCTAATTTATCGTAGAAATAAGCATTTCGTGTTAAGCGTTAAGCACATTTTCTTCAATATAAGTATCTAAACCTGATGACACGTTGGGGACAAAGTATCTAAATCGAAAACACGTCGGGACCAAAATAAAAAGAATAACTTTCTTGAAAGTATTATTTATTTTTGAATGCCTGCATAAATAAATCTTGTAAATTGGACATGAAATTATTTACTGATAATTTACTGTTTTCTTTCAGCTGTAAAGTTGTTGATTTCGTTCAGAACTGTAAAAACAAAAAAGTGAACGTTTGCGGACATTTATCAAATAGAAAAGGACCATTCGCTAAATGTCTGCGTAAACTGGGTGCCGCTGCAAAAGATTACTTCAAATCTTGTCAAATGGATGCTTGTGCTTACCGTAAGAACCGTAAAACATTAAAGAATGTCGTGTGTCGTGCACATGAAGCTTTGGCTAAAAGATGTGAGGAATTAAATATACTTGTAAACTGGAGGCGTGTATCAAAATGCCGTGAGTATATTCAAATATTTTTCGATATATCGATTTGCTATGCCCTCTAACTTGATTACTACCTATGCCTTCTATTTTACTCTTTTAATTTTATCAACTATCTCTTAAAACTGACTACAAGGTTCATGTATTGTCATGTCAAATTAATTAGACCTAGTGAACATTCGTAGATCTACATCTATGATTTACTTACTGTTTTAATCGTGTTAATCTCTCTATGTATAAATGTTTCTTTTTGTAAATAACGTCAAGAAATAATAAGAATGCATGATAATTTTCAGACATTAAACTAGTAAACCAACATATGATCAAAGAGGGTTTTTAATGGAAAGAATAAAATATATTAATTCAATATTTTCTGTTACGAAATTCATTTGAATTCATAAATCCTTTACTCAGAAAATAATTTTAGGTTTCTCTCTAATTTCTCGTATATTAATATACAGTTATTTATTGAATAGATTTTGGTAATAAAGATCATATGTAATAAAATGATTTTATGATTATCTTTGAACAACCTTCTCTTTATATAAATATTAATCACGGTGAAATGTAATACTGGATTAAATTTTCAGCTATGAAATGCCCAAAGAATATGGTCTATGCTTTCAAAACTCGCGCTTGTCAACCATCATGTTCCGATCGAAGACCTGTTTGCAAAGGATATACAGAAGGATGCGTGTGTAGACGTGGTACTATTCTCAGCGGTGACAAATGTGTTCCAGTTAGAACATGTGGCTGTACCTACAAGGGAATGTACCTAAATGTAAATATGGCTTCTCAAATTTTTTTAATCATACATTTTTAATTAGATTCCTAGATGGATTTTATAAAACAGATTGAAGTTTGTGAATCTAACGGAGAATATTATAAATTGCAAATAAGTATCTCCACATAATATTTGACACAACTTCCTATTTATAAATAATTCAAACTAAAAGTAAAGAACAAGCCAGTAAAAACAAATTACCAATGTAGAAATATATGAATTTTTACAACAATTATAACCAGTCATTTGTAAACGTTAAATGATGCTGATAAATGTTGCATTTACGTTTTCCTTTTTTATCTATTTTGCTTTTCTTACCTTCAGGCTGGAGCAAAATTGATGTTACATGATTGTTCAAAACAAATTGTTTGTCGACGAGGAGGCAAAATCTTGAAGAGACGTGGATGTCCTAAGAACCATAAGTGTATCGTCAAAGGTGGCCAACGAATGTGTGGCTGTTCAAAAGGCTACAAAATGTATCGTGGAAAATGCAGAAGTAAGTAGAGTATTTAATTTATTTTACTTAATGTTAAATTCAAGGCAAATCCACAGACTTTAAATAAAATTAATGACACACAGACACAGACACACATACGCACGCACGCACACACACGCACGCACACACACACACACACACACACACACAATCACATGCCAATATACAAACACACACACACAAACACACACACATTATATACATATATAAATGAATTCATGAATATATATGTGTGTGTGGGAGTGTATGCATATATGTATATAAATCTATTTCAGCGTATGGACATTAGAGTATGATTTTGAATATGTAACTTTTTAAATAATTTTCTAAATGAATTTGAAACTGTTGATAATTTTTCAGATATTCGAATCTTTGACTTTATTTTTCATTTTTGTTCGAAATTTTCCTATTCAATCCCTTGTAAAATATTTAATATTCTTTTGTCACGGTTAGCTCATTAAAAACTAAAAAAAAAAAAATTAAACACATTTCGAAGCTAATTATTTGACATGATAATTTCTAAAAATCAAATTGTTAATCTGAAAAGGATGGTCATTTTTATCACTATGGAATTTCATCCCTGTGAACAAGATTTGAGGGTGAAGTTAAATATATCTCTTCAATTTATGTTTAGAAATTGAGACGCGGCATTTACTCACTGTATTAAACTATGAGATGAATGCACAGCAGATTTAAAATTAGATAATTACCGTAGCCGAAGTAAAATCTTGTATGAATGCATGTACGCATTACTTTCACTTATATGATTTTATATTTTCATTGTTAAAGAATAGTTTCATGGTGAATTTTAATTTTCATAAAAAACGTAAGATGTAGATATGGGGAAATTCACACACACACACACACACACACACACACACACACACACACACACACATATATATATATATATATATATATATATATATATATATATATATATATATATGATCTCTTCCTGTCTTACTTTATAGTTATTAATTTGTAATAATAGATAATTTATTAAAAATGTATCCAGACTATTTGTTTCAATTAAGATTAAGTAGAAAAATCTGAACACATCACCAAACATTTTAAATGAAAGAAGACAACATTGCTGGAAATGATTATATTAGAGCACGGTAATAGACAGCAAAGAAAATAGAATTCAAAGGCTACAAATAATTTATTCTTTTAATCTTGAAAATACATCTCTAGTACGAAACTAAAAAATCATTGGAAATAGAAATAGAAAAAAAAATACATTGTTTGATACATAAATGTATAACAAGCTAATTCTGTGCAGATGACAAAAAGAATACGTAAAATCTGACAAACATGTTCTTGACGAATACACGCAAATTATACTGTCTATCATTATTGATATACACCAATAAAATGCCTTCTAAGCTCGTTCCTTCCAGATATTTATTGTTATTAATGCATTGTTTGCAGAGAATCCATGCCATCGAAACCCATGTAAACATGGCGGTGTTTGCAGTTCAAATGGCGCTAGATTTACATGCAAATGCCGTAAAGGTTTCTTAGGAAAATATTGTCATCAACGTAAGTACATAAACATGTTATTTTTTAATTGAATGTTCTTGATTTAAAAAAATGTTTGCTTATAGATTTGTCATTTCCTTTCAATCAGTTTTTGTCCTTTAAAATGTAGAACTTCACATATGGGACCTATAGTGTTAAATAAACAGGCTGTTATTAAGTTTATCAATAACGATGTAAACTAGATAATACATATATCTTTTTCACAAATGCTTTTGCAAATATTGTTTTGAAAATGTTCAGATTTTCTAAAAGAATGTTTACAACATGATTTACTAAGAATTTGTCATTAGTTGAGATTAAAGGTAACCCTAAACAACAATGATACACTGGTATTTGTGCAAGAGATCAATATTTAACCATACTACCAACTGGTTTATACACAAACTAGTATCCATACTAAAAATGAGACGCATGAAATTCTCTGAAACTTTGGGATACAAAACGATTACCGAATCCCGACTAGAAGACTATTAATTAAAAAGAAAAAACTTTTCATTAGTGGATTTTCCTGTTCCATCATATCACATGGGGAAACAAAAAAGTGAAAAAAAAAATAGACAAATGCTTGGATTTTTTTAAGAGCTAAAATAAATTTATAGCAATGCACAAGTCATTTCACCTGAGAAATGATATAGCCTGACTATACGTATCAAGAAAAGAAGGTGGAAGCGGTTTCACCAACATTGAGGATTGCGTAGATGCAACAATTCGAGCACTCGAAGAATGCACACACACAAAAAAAGAAGAATTAATTACAGCAGCCAATAATAACAATTGCAATAGATAGACAAGCAGAAAACAAAACAGAATAAAACCAAAATAAGAAACAATAAAGTAGAAAACAAAAATATGAAGAAAAACAATTATATGGATACTTCAAGCGACAAATTGGTGAGATGTCAAATGACAATACCTGGATAAGGTTAAGAAAAGGAAAGTGGGAAAATGAGACGTATATAATTGCCGTAGAAAACAATGCCATAAGGACAAATTATATCAAAGCTAAAATACATAAGACTCAACGGAACTGCAAGTGTGGAGTCAGAGATTAAACGATCAACTATGCAATAAGCAAATGCAAGAAACTAGCACAAAGAGAATACAACAACAGGTAAGACTTGGTTGGAAAAGTAATCCCCTGGGAATTATGCGAGGTACTCAATTTTGACCATTCTACTTGATGGTAAATTTACAAACAAGAATCCGTACAAGAAAATTAAACGCATAAATTTCCATTCGACTTTCAGAGACAGGTTAATTGCCTTATTACAGACAGAAGACCAGCCTTAGTATAGATTAACAAGAAAATAAAATTTGATGACTATTAGATTTTGCTGTTCCAGCGGATCAGAGGGTACAAAATAAAATAAAATAAAATATCATAGAGGTTCCGATTGTAGGAAATCTCGGATTTGAACGTCTATAAATAAGCCAATGTGTAAGATATTCAAAATAAAAATTTACCCGAAGAAATGACAATGATAATGAATATTATCATTTCTTATGGTAAAATACGTTGATATACAAGCGAGCTGTTAACGTATTAGGCAGACCTGCCAGCAGTAAACATATTTATATGAACAATAAATATAAAAAAATATATAATGGTGTTTTCTAAAATTAATACTCAACGACAAAAGGCTAATTAGTTCCAAAATTTTAGTGTTATTAATGAATTATTTGCAGGAAATCCATGCATTCCAAGCCCTTGTAAAAATGGTAGTGCCTGTGCCCCCAGAGGTAAAATATATAGATGCAAATGTAAAAAAGGATTCAGGGGAAGACGTTGTGAATCACGTAAGCACTTTATGCTATTTCTTTTTATTTGCATTATTTTAGTTACAACATTTTTTTCATGTTTACTATGCTATATTATTTCAATCTTAAAATTAGCAAAATGAAATATTCTATTTCCTCAAGGTCTCATATATATATATATATATATATATATATATATATATATATATATATATATATATATATATATATATATATATATATATAATGCTTAATTTCCACTGGCCTTAATGTACATTTTATATTTTTAACGGTTTTCTCTGAGTTATTAGCATTAGTTAATATATCAGCTATGAAATTTTCATTAAATTTACACCCCCCATATATATATATATATATATATATATATATTATATATATCCGTAGATGGGTTACCAGGTAAGTTCGTATTAGATCTTTCTTACAACACCGGAATTTTATAGTTTTTCAGGTCCTAGTTGAGAGATCGCTGTTCAATATTATTGAACAGATCAATATAACTCCTTGAGAAAAAGCTTAGAATTCGGCCATTTTACGGTTATAGATCTATTTCTGCCCACAGGTATCTGTGTGTATACCTATGAGTTTCATCAGACCGCTAACTTCTTGAAATAGTAAACAGATAATTCATGAGACTTTATAGATATTTTTCTGTGAAATAGCGGAAATGTATCGGGTTTCAGTTCTTTTCATCGTCTTAGGGATGGTGTTTATGACTAGGGAATTACTTAGCCAGTTGGTGAGGATGTTGACTCTCTGGGTTTTTATCCCCTCAATAAATTCTTACTTTGAAGGATCAGCCACCTTGCTACTTCGGTGTGAAATATATATATATATATATATATATATATATATATATATATATATATATATATATATATATGATCTCAAGCTAGTGATTGTGAGAATTAATTTTAAGAGCCTGCGATTATTTGTCAATTTGATCCGATGGCTTCACAAATTACCTCATTTTGAAAGATAAAAATGAACTTTGTAGCAACTCGTATGTCTCCTATACCCAACTGGTTGATCTAAAAAATTACGGTGTTTTAGCTTTTTTCAAGGTTCTATGGTGTATTCTTTATTAGTCTTTTTCTATGCGGTAAACTCATTATTATTCATGATAGAATAAAAGTATCTAGAAAATAAAGATTATGAATTATTTTGATATCAAAGAATCGAATCATTAAGTTTGTTGAATAAATCATTCATATTATTATATACCTTCTTGTATGATTATTTTAAAAATATACGAATCCATTAAATATCTCTATCTCATTTATTTTTCAGCCATTCCAATTATATCAGGTCAGTATTATTTTCAACTTTTGTACATTACACGACTTCAAAATCTATGGATTTGTTCTGTAAATCTGTGGCATATGCTGTACCATATTTTGTAATCAGCTCGTCTAAAAAGTATTACTCCGGTTGACATTGTTTTCAATATAATAACTAATTTATCTATAGTTAAACAGTTGTTTTCATACGTCCTATTCGACGTGAGAACCTCTTCATCTTCCCCCTCTCTCTATCTCTCACTTTTCTCTTTTACTCTCTCTCTCTACACACACTCACACACACAGACACACACACATTCATATATATATATATATATATATATATATATATATATATATATATATATATATATATATATATATAATCATATTAACATAAAACATAAATGCATACAACTAAAGTATGCCTGTTTCTCTCTGTGTATATTATTATTAATAAAATATTATATTATTTGTAGTGTGCGCTCGAAAACCTTGTAGAAATGGCGGTCGTTGTCGCCCTGTTGGTAAGAGCTATCAATGCTTATGCCCAAGAAATTTCCTCGGAAAACATTGCGAAAAACGTATGTCCATTACCATATTTATCAATTTTTTATTTCTCTTTTTATCTATTAAAGCAACATCCATGTAACTATGAATTTAGATAATTTCCGTTTCTGATATTTAAGTTCTAAAAGATTTGTGATTTGAGATAAGGAGCTTATCTATTTTAGCCTCAAATAAACCGAGAGAAAAACTTTGTAGCAAATAATATCAATACCTAGTGGTAGAACAATCCTTCAATGTTATAGAGGCATCGTTTATATTACATCTCGGATTTGAATGTGTGTAACAAAAGCCAATATATAAGATATTCAAAATATAATTTTACAGTAAGAATAGAAAATATTCATCATTAGTTAATATATAAGCAAGCTATAAACATAATAGGCTTACCTGCAAGCTTTAAACACATCTTTATACAAAGTAAGTATAAAGGTATATAAAATGATATCTTCTAAAATTAATACACACCTAGGAAAGATATTTATTCTTATTAATGAATTATTTGCAGGGGATCCATGCTCTCCAAGCCCTTGTAAAAATGGTGGTACTTGCAGCCGCAAAGGTCGAACATACAAATGCACATGTACAAAAGTGTTCAGAGGAAGACGTTGTGAAAGACGTAAGCACTTTATCCTATTCGTGTTATTTTTTAATTCTTTTATTTACACAATATTTTTGCCAGTTTAATATTTTATATCATTTTAATCCTAAAATATACAAATTGAAATACGGATTCTATGGAAAGTATTAGAGTGTCAAACAAACAACGATATCGTTTATCAGTGACAGATTTTTAAGCAATTAATAAAGAAACAAAATGGATTCGCAAATAATTCGTTTAAAAGGTTTCTTTAATTTTGAAATTCTACAAAATAGATAAATACATAAAATAAGAATCATAGAAAACATTCGTTTTATATTTATATTAATATTTTCTATTTACTTAAGCCATCATATTATTAATATTTTGATAGATATCCTCATTAGTCGACTTACTTCACAATATATATATATATATATATATATATATATATATATATATATACATATATATATGTAAGTTGAAAATGGAAGCGAATCCGACGGTATGTTGAAAGGAAAAATAAACAAAGAAAAGAAAATGCTGATTGGATAAAAGAGATTTTATTTTACTAACACGAGTTTCGACCAGGAGTTTGTTCATGTACACATGTATTCTATCTATCATTATTTTAAATATAAAATAAAATAACTATAATAGAAAACTACAACATTTTTAAGTATACAAAGAATAACGGCATTCGTATGAGTAAAATTTTTGGTGTTTGAAATTAAGTATATTCTTTAATTGTCTTCTTTCTTTTCAAGCATTAAAAATTAAAATTCTACCTAACTTTATTCCAAATATATTCTCTAATCGTCTTCTTTCTTTTCAAAGTCCTTCGCAAATGTTCCTTTAAACAATTTCAAAAAGATTCTTTTTTCGAACATTTCAAAATTCTCCGTATTTTGACCACTTTAATTTCAAACACCAAACATTTTACTCTGACGAATGCCGTTATTCTTTGAACACCTAAAATTTTTTTGTAGTTTCCTTTTAGCATTATTTAATTTTATATTTAAAATAACAATAAATAGAATTCATGTGTACATGAAAAAACTCCTGACCGAAACACGTGTCATTAAAATAAAATCTATTTTATCCATTCTGCATTTATTTTCCTTTCAATATATATATATATATAATGAAGTAATTGCATACTATAGATTGTATGTATTGATTTTAGGAGCCCGATTGTGTATGCAGTGTGGTGCCGGTGATCCTCATTACAAGACATTCGATGGTCAAATGATCCACTTCATGGGCGCATGCAAATACACACTGGCCATGCCAAAGAAGACAAGCAAATTGCCACATTTCAGCGTAGAAGTAAAAAATGAGCACCGTGGTAACACACGGGTCTCCTATACTCGACTGGTTGACCTCAAGCTTAACGGTGAAACAATCAGACTTCTTCCCGGCAGTAAACTCAGTGTAAGTGATTTATATCTGTACATATGTTGTTTTTTTAAGCATTTTTGGTCAAATAGCATTCTACTTCAGTAAAAAAAAAATAGAACCATCAAGATGTAAAGAAGTTCAAGAGAAGTACGTTGTTTCGTGTCACAAATCTAAACTAAGAATGTTTTAATTTATCAATGACAAATAATCGTATGGCTAATGTTAATACTGATTAATTTGCATATGGCAGACATGAATCGATATTAACAGTAATTTATACTGACCAAATCGTCTTAATCATTTTTCATACTTAAGAATATTCCCAGATATATTTTTATCATTTTTTATCATTTCCAATGTTCTTATTATCTAATCAGGTAAATGGTGAACTAATGACTCTTCCTCTAAAGAATTATATGGGATTTAGTGCTGTTTATTCCGGTGGTTGGATCAAGGTGATCACTAAGTTTGGCGTAAAGGTTCAATTTGATGGCAGACACCGAGTGATTGTTAGAGTACCAAGCAAATACAGAAACGAACTTACTGGAATTTGTGGAGATTGTAATGGCAAGAGAGACGATTATAAGACAAAAGCTGGTGTCAATGTCTCTAGAAAACGAAACCGATATTCCTTAATTGGCCAAAGTTACGAAGTCCTTGATGACAGTGATAAGCCACAAAAGAAGTAAGTATTTATTACAGTATTGTTCACACATGTTAATTAAATACTTTCGACACGTCCTTAGCAACACATTCATTATTTTCTTTTCGTCATGATAATATCAGTTTACAACTATAGCAGTACGTATATATAATGTTTGCTTTAAACATCTTATATTAACTCTTAAAAAGTAAGTGCTTCTGATTGGACGATATATTCATGTTTAACGTTGCGTTTTTAGTAAAACATTTAGCAGCATATTGAGTGATATCCTCTCGTTGTGCAGATTTCACATTATATGAACAATATTATTGAAATATATCATGGAGTGCTAAAATACTCCGTCTCACCATGAATAGAATGATTTAGAGCCACGAATTAACATAACCACCCCGCTGTTCAATGCATATTGCATAACGTTGTTCCTGTTTTATAAAGATTTCATAATGTTCAAAGTTAATTTTAAAAATGTTGATTAACTTTTTATTTAAACTGACATTGATATTTTTTTTCAATATTGTAAAACGATTAAACTTGTAATCTTCCGGCTAATTTATCGTAGAAATAAGCATTTTGTGTTAAGCGTTAAGCACATTTTCTTCATAAATATCTAAACTTATAAGTATCTAAACCTGATGACACGTTGGGGACAAAGTATCTAAATCGATGACACGTTGGTAACAAAATAAAAGAATAACTTTCTGAAAGTATTATTTATGTTTGAATGCCTGCATAAATAAATCTTGTGCTTTAAACATCTATATTAACTCTAGAATCTAATATTCTAGTTGATTCAAACAATATACAAACTCTCTCGTCGATTTTACGCATGAGGGTTCACACACACAATGAACACCCACACAGGGATTTGTTTTATAGTGGCGAAGGTTTATGTTGGACCATCCACACTTTTTGACACAGTCGATAGGAAAGAATTGGTGCATCAAGGGTTGCCACAAACCCAATCAACAACCGACCTCAGGAATTTTGAATTCAGAGTTATCCCTCTCCTAGACTGGTTACCTACCCAAGGCTGAAGGGCCCAGTCTGCCCTACTATTTAATCCATAGCTGGAGGGAGAATATATGGATTCATACCTTTCTCAAGGGTATTAGCGCTATGTGAAATGCCAACAGCTTCGTCTAGGAATTGAACTCGAATCAACGAGTCCATTTCCCACGACTCTCTCTCTCTCTCTCTCTCTCTCTCTCTATATATAATATATATATATATATATATATATATATATATGTGTGTGTGTGTGTGTGTGTATGTGTGTGTGTGAGTTAAACTGTAGCATCTTTGTGGATAAGAATATGCTCTAGTAAATTCACTTCAATCTGCGCATTCATTGGATACATTTTTATTGACGAATTGGTTGACAAAACAAAACATGATGACCGAAGTTTGTTGACTTTCAGAATCAATATCACTCGTAAACTAGCATATCAATAATTAATTATTGTGATTTTTTTCCAGATGTAAAGTTGTTGATTTTCCGCCGAAATGTAAAAACAGCAAAAGAACGTTTGCGGACTTTTATCAAATAGAAAGGGACCATTCGCTAAATGTCTGCGTAGACTCGGTGCCGCCGCAAAAGATTACTTCAAATCTTGTCAAATGGATGCTTGTGCTTACCAGAAGTCACGGAAAATCTTAAAGAATGTCGTGTGTCGGTCGTATGAAGCTCTGGCTAAAAGATGTGAGGAATTAAATATACTTGTAAACTGGAGAGTTATCGCTAAATGCCGTAAGTATACGCCCAATAATTTGTAGCACATTTTCTTTCATAAATCTCCAACCATATTTTGTATCTCATCTAAGAATCATTTAAACGAAAAGAAAATAACCTAAAGCCATCGATTTGCAATCTACTCTTACATAATCTCTATTTATGTATTTTTACCTTCTCATTTATTTTAATTCGATAGTAACTCAACGAAGATCCAACAATGATACATGTGTTATCTTTAGCATAACCTCCCTTTGCCAATACTTTTATTTATACCGAGTGAGAGGTTGTAGAAGTAACATTTCAGTCTAAACTTCTGAACACAAAATATTTGCAACTAGTCTAATTATTTATCTAAGTAAGTATCATGAATATTCTTTTGGCTGCGAAAATATTCAATCATTGTAGTCATAAAATGTATTCTTAATTCATGAATTTTGAAAGAAGAAATTATGTCTAATTCGTCAAACATTAAATGAAATTTGTAATATTGCATAAAAACGAAGAAAAAAGACTTATGTGAAAAATTTTCATAATTTTATAATGAATATATATATATATATATATATATATATATATATATATAAGATTTTTCGATGCTTGTTTTTTAGAAGCATTGTTGAACAAAGTATATATTATATTTTTGCTTGAAGTGAATGTATCGCATAAAATAAAATAAAATAAAAAAATAAATTCAATATTGCATAAAATAATATTCGATACTTTATAAAAAAAGTATCGAATTTTTATGCGATACATGCATTGTAATTGCCTTCAAACAAAATATATATATATATATATATATATATATATATATATATATATATATAATCTTACCTGTAATTTAATGTACGTTCCAATTTTCAGGACGTAATGCCCCAGGGATATGGTCTACACTTACAAGACTAAGGCTGTCAACCATCATGTTCCAACCGGAAACCAGTTTGCAAAGGATTTATGGAGAGGATGCGTGTGTTAACGTGGTACCATTCTCAGCGGTGACAAATGTGTTCCAATTAAAAAAGTGGTTGCACCTTCGATGGGATTACTTAAATGTAAATATGGCCACTGAGCTTGTTATCTTGTACTTTAACCATCAATAATTATATCATGCATTTGATTAAAAGGAAACCTGTGTATGAATTCGATTGAATATAACATAAATTAAAAATAAGCAACGACCCCTAAACTGAAATCAAGTATATGTTATATATACGCAACTTAACCCTTCTAGGAGTCTAAAGTGATTTTAAACAATGAAAGTTAGTCCTGGTTGGAGATAATTTAATTAGAAACTTCAAAATAGAAAATGGTTTTACAAATTACAGAATGTCAAATGTATAATCAGTCGAAGATGACGGGTAATTAACAAGCTAAGTTGAAAGAAGTCATAAAAGAAATTGATTTTGTTCTTCCAGCGAGTTTTGAAATAGTAGAATATTTTGCTTGCTTTACATTAAAATAGTAATAGTATAAGAATTTTATTACATCTGGATAAATTTTAAATTATCTTTAGTAGAGAATATTCTATTGGGCATTTTGGGATTCATCAACTAGAATATATAACACTATTTAAAAGAGGAATGTAACTGTAAACGTTTCTCTATACTGCTGGTAAAAACTTGTCATAAGGAAAAGTGGGACGAAAGAAGTAAGAAATAGTGAGAGAGAAAGGAAAAATTGTTGACGAATTACCTTCAATGTACGCTTAAGGCACCGGTTCCCACCCGATCACCAAAATTAAGTATCAATGAATCTATTCAGTACTTAAGTGGAGGAGCTGTAATTAATCTGGGACCTGTGGCTAGAATAAACAGAGCTTAGTGAATAAAAAGAAATAGATGTATTTAATTATTTTGATATAATGAGATGCCGAAGAAGACATATTTTGTGAATAATAGACAAACGACTAAGGATTAACATGCATTTCTTTTCAATCAACGATTTTTAAGTCTATAATTTCCGTAAATCCTTAAAATCAACAAATTCAGATTAGATTATAAAAAAAAATTAATTTGATATTTATTCTAATTGTTTTTCTCTTCTATCCTTTAGGCGGGATCAAGATTTTTGTTAAATGACTGCTCAGAAAAAAATCATTTGTAAGGCTGGAGGTCAAATCCAGAAAAATGCGAGGATGCGCGGTCCAAAAACACAATGTGTTGTGGTCAAAGGCGGTGAAAGAACGTGCGCTTGTAAAGATGGATTCGTAACATCAATGGAATCTGCCGAAGTAATTGCAATTTTTTACTTAGAAATCTAAGAAATTCCTAAGTTTTAATCTAATCACGACTTGTATAATTCCTATATTAACCTGTAAATATATACATTACTTATGCATTACGAATAAAATCTAACATTACGTGCATATGCATTGATAATAATCTGAATAATCAACATATTATTTATTTTTGCCAAATTAAATTCTTTTATAACTCTTTCTAGATAATATAAATGATAGGTCATATGTGAAAAGCTTTTACAGTGAATATTTTCTCAATATCAAAATGAACATTTTGTACATTTAGTTCGATAGGTAAAATATGCAATAATCTTAATACTGTATTTGTATAAACTATTCTATATTTTCTTTTGCAGAGGTTGTTGTACCCCCACGTGAAGTAAAAAATAATTTCTTTTCGAAATTCTAATAATAAAAAAAGGGTACATTCCATGGTGTAATGATCAACTTCCTGCATTAGAAATCATTACAAGTGCGTTTCATTATCAATGGATGCGGGACCATTCAGTCATGAGTTTAATAAATAATAAAACTAATTCAAAAGCTACCAGTTTACATCAATCGCCTTTTATTCCTTCAACTTTACTAACATTTTTTCATAATGTCTCTCTCTTCTCTCTTTCTCTCTCTCTCTCTCTCTCTCTCTCTATATAATATATATATATAAATATATATTATAATATATATATATATATATAGAGAGAGAGGAGAGAGAGAGAAAGAGTATGGGTAGATAATAAAATGTATCAGACAGAAAGATATTTATATTTTAATATATTTTTGAATTCAATAAAACAACACAAACCGGCAAAATCCGAATAATTTAAAGAGATGATCTCTAAACATGTAGACTGCTCCTAGACATGTAGATAAAATCATTGACAATCCTCGATCATTTTTTACAGAAATTAATCTGTCATGGTCATGTGCCCTATAGTTCAATATTTACCACGCTAGACTTGAATTGTCACTGCAAAATATTCGACACTCCTTTCTTTTTCCACAACCGCTCCTTTATACTAAATTAAGCTAGACAAGTAAATCCAAGGCACGAGTCCCATAATGAACTTTAGAAACTAATCTCTCACATAAGGATGTGTTTAATGTGCCAGAGCTTTTGTCCCAGATTTCTTGCTGGTCGAAGCATTGCATATTTGCATATGTTTTTTCTGCGGGTTTACATAATTAATATATGAGCAAATAAAATGAATAGATTAAAAATGCAATCGCTTTTCATTTAATTAACTAGTAAACATAACATTTACAACAGAATAGAACTAATATTTACGAAGTCATAGAGATAGAATAATTGATCTTGAGAATTTTCACAGTGTTCCAAAATTAAAAAGAAAAAAACATGAGAGTAAACAAAACGTAAATTTAATACCGGTAACAAAAGTAGCAGTGATAAAAAGCCTTTTGAAAAAAAGGACTTGGAAACTACAGTAGCAGTAGCGGCTATATATGGTTTTTAAATAAGCCTGAAACCATTGAAAAATAAACAACAGAATAAGTAATCATCAAGTACATTAAAGAGAAGAACACATTAGTAACAGCCATGATAAGTAGATATGTTACTAAGGTCCTAAGTAATACTATCATTACTTAGTAAGATGACAATAATCAAATGCCCCATTAATAGACTGATGGTACAATTCAAGAATGTCATGTTCGAGGGACATTTTTTACTATGTTCTTGGATATTTGTATTAACCTATGTATTTTTCTCCTTTTTTTTTTATCTCTCCATTGTTTGATCCAAATTTTCGGGTCCCAGGTTATGCCTCAAATTCTTTTCTTCTATTCATTTTATAATTGTTTTCTACTGCGACTAGAATTCTTTGCATACATAACTCGTGTACCCACTTGTTAATGACCGCGCCTTTGCGAACAGTTAAAATATAGTTTATAGTTATAGTTCTCATAACAGTATGTTATTTAACAGTTAAATATTAATGCCAGATGGGTTATGGTTTGCCGAGTGCAAAGACTGATTAATGAATTTTAGAGAATGTTTTAAACCGATTCACATTGTTCTAGATCCTCAGAATAAAAGCATTATGTAGACTGAGAGAATTGCCACACGCTGAAGTATAATAATGTCTTGATATCTGACTTGTTGTATGTACATCGTGTCTGATTTCTATATTAGCTTCTAATTTGGGAAAACACTCCACGTATTATCAATATATCTGTTCATCTTGATTTAATCCAGTTATATACTGGTATGTTTGAATTTGGATTAAAATATAACAAATATTCAACACTTTTTCATCTTTTTCGCCAGTATATTTAATACAGTTTCCATTAAATATCTCTATCTCATTTATTTTTCAGCCATTCCAAATTATTCAGCCGTCAGTATTATTTTCCAACTTTGTAACATTACACGACTTCAAAATCTTATGGGATTTGTCTGTAAAGTCTGTGCATATGCATGCTACCATATTTTGTAATCAGCTCACAAAAAAGTATTACTCCCGTTTGACATGTTTTCAATATAATAACTAAATATATCTATATTAAGACAGTTGTTTTCATACGTCCTATTCGAACGTGAGAACCCTCGTTTTCATCTTCCCCCTCTCTCTATCTCTCACTTTTCTCTTTTACTCTCTCTCTCTACACACACTCACACACACAGACACACACACACATTCATATATATAATATATATTATATAATATATATATATATATAATATTAATATATATATATATATACTATATATATGTATATTAATGTATATATATATATATATATATATATATATATAATTATATATATCATAATAATCAGATTAACATAAATGCATACAACTAAAGTATGTTCTGTTCTCTCTGTGTAATATTATTAATTAAAATAAACTATTATATTATTTGTAGTGTGCGCTCGAAAACCTTGCTAAAATGCGGTCGTTGTCGCCCTGTTGGTAAGAGCTATCAATGCTTATTGCCCAAGAAATTCCTCGGAAAACATGCGAAAAACGTATGTCCATTACCATATTTATCAATTTTATTTTCTCTTTTTTATCATTAAAGCAACATCCATTAACTATGAATTTAGATAATTTCCGTTTCTGATAATTTAAGTTCAAAAGCATTGTGATTGAGATAAGGAGCAATCTATTAGTAGCCTCAGATAAACCGAGAGAACAAACTGTGTAGCAAATAATAGCAATACCTGGTGGTAAAACAATCCTTCAATTTATAAGGCATCGTTATATACATCTCCGATTTGAAATGTCGTGTAGACAAAAAAGCCCAATATATAAGATATTCAAAATATAATTTTACAGAAAATAGACAATATTCACCCATAGTTAATATATAAGCAAGCTATAGACATAATAGCTTACCTGCAATCGTTAAACACATCTTTATCAAACAAAGTAAGTATAAAAGTATATTAAAATGATATCTCTAAATTAATACACACCTAGAAAGATATTTATTCTTATTAATGAATTATTTGCAGGGATCCATTCCCAAAGCCCTTGTAAAAATGTGGTACTTGCAGCCGCCAAAGTCGAACATAACAAAAGCACATGTACAAAACGCTTCAGAGGAAGACGTTGTGAAGACGTAGCACTTCAATCCTATTGCGTGTATTTTTTAATTCTTTATTTACACAATATTTTGCCAGTTAATATTTTATATCATTTCTTAATCCTAAAATATACAAATTGAAATACGGATTTTATGCGAAAGTATAAAACACTAGAGTGTCAAAACAAACAACGAAATCGTTATCATGACAAGATTTATTAAGCAATTAATAAAGAAACAAAAATGGATTCGCCAAATTAATTCGTTTAAAAGGTTTCTGTAATTTTGAAATTTCTACAAAATAGATAAATACCATAAAATAAGAATCATAGAAAACATTCGTTTTATATTTATATTAATATTGTTCAATACTTAAACATCATATTATTAATATTTTGATAGTTATCCTCATTAGTCCACTTACTTCACCAATATGTATATATAGACTATATATATAATATATTATATTATATTATATATATATATAATATAATATATATATATACAATATATATGTAAGTGAAAAAAGGGGGGAAGCGAGATCCGACGGTATGTTGAAAGGAAAAGATAAACAAAGAAAAGAAAAATGCTGATTGGATAAAAGAGATTTGTGATTTTACTAACACGGAGTTTCGACCAGGAGTTTGTTCATGTACACATGTATTGTCTATCTATCATTATTTTAAATATAAAAAATAATATAAATAGAAAACTACAACATTATTTAAGATACAAAGAATAACGCATTCGTATGAGTAAAATTTTTGGTGTTTGAAATTAAGTAGATTCTTTAATTGTCTTTTCTTTTCAAGCAGTAAAAATTAAAATTCTACAACTTATTCAAATATATTTCTCTAATCTCTTCTTTCTTGTCAAAGTCCTTCGCAAATGTTCCTTAAAACCAATTTTCAAAAAGGATTCTTTGTTCGAACATTTCAAAATTCTCCGTATTTCTTACCACTTTAATTCAAACACCAAACATTTTTACTCTGACGAATGCCTATTCGTTTGAAACACCTAAAAATTTTTATAGTTTTCCTTTTAGCATTATTTAATTTATATTGTAAAATAACAATAAATAGAATTCATGTGCTACAGAAAAAACTCCTGACCGAAACACGTTGATCATGAAATAAAATCTATTTTATCCCATTCTGGCATTTATTTTTCCTTTCTAAATTAATATATATATATAATGAAGTAATTGCAACTATAGATGTATGTATTGATTTAGGAGCTCCCGATTGTTATGCATGTGCCGGTGATCCTCCATACAAGACATTCGATGGTCAAATGATCCACTCAATGGCGCATCAAATACACACTGCCATGCCCAAAAAGACAAGCCAAATTGCCACATTTCACGTGAAGTAAAATGACACCTGGTAACGAACACGGTCTCCTATACTCGACTGGTACCTCAAGCTTAACGTAAACAATCAGCTTTCTCCCGCAGTAAACTCAGTTAAGTGGATTAATCGTACAATATGTTGTTTTTATATAAGCATATTTGGTCAAATAGCATTCTACTCGTAAAAAAAAAAATAGAACCATCACGAAGTAAAAGAAGTTCAAGAGAAGTACTTGTCGTGTCACAGAATCTAAACTAAAACTTTTAATTTATCAATGACAAATAAATCGATGGCTAATTTAAGTTACGATTCATTTGCATATGCAGACATGAATCGATATTAACAGAAATTTATACTGAACAAACCGTCTTAATTATTTTTCAACTAAGAATATTCCAGATACATTTTATCATTTTTTTATCATTTCCAATGTTCTATTACTAATCAAGTAATGGTGAACTAATGACTCTTCCTCTAAAGCAATTATATGGGATTTAGTTGCTTTTTTTTTTATTCTTTTAATTTTTTTTATTATTATTATTTCTTATTAATTTATTCCTTTTGTTTTCGTTTTTTTTTTTTAATTCTTATCTTATTTATTTAACTTATTCTGTTTCTTTTGTTATTCTTTTTTGTTTGATCTTTTCGTATTTTCTTCTTTCTTATCTTTTTTTTTGTCCTTTTTCTTTTGATTTTCCTTCTTTTCTATATCTGTTAGTATTTTTTTATCTTTCTTTTTTATTTTTGTTTTACTTTTTAATTCCGGTGCGTTGGAATCAACGTGATCACTCAAGTTTGGCGTAAAGGTTCAATTTGATGGCAGACACGATGATTGTTAGATACCAAGCAAATTACAGAAACGAACTTACTGAATTTGTGGCAGATTGTAATGCAAGAGAGGACGATTATAAGACCAAAAGCTCGGTGTCCAATGTCTCTAGAAAACGAAACCCGATATTCCCTTAATTGCGCCAAAGTACGAAGTATCCTGATGACAGCTGATAAGCCACAAAAGAAGGTAAGTAATTATACAGTATGTCTACACATTTAATTAAAACTTTCGAACGTCTTAGCAACCACATCATTATTTTGCTTTCGTCCATGATAATATCAGTTACAATATAGCCAGGTAGTTATATATAATGTTTGCTTTAAACATCTATATAACTCTCTAAAAAGTACGTGCTCTGATTGACGATATTATCACTTTAACGTTGCTTTTAGTAAAAACTAGCCAGCATATTGGAGTGATATCCTCTCGTGTGCAGAGTTTTCACATTATATGAACAATATTATTGACTGAAATAATATCATGGATGCTAAAATACTCCGTCTCACATGAATAGAATATTTAGAGCCACGGGAAATTAACATAACACCCCGCTGTTTCAAGCATATTGCATAACGTGTTCCTGTTTTATAAACATTCATAATGTCAAAAATTTTAAAATGTTGATTAACTTTTATTTAAACTGACTTATATTTTTTTTCGAATATTGTAAAACGATTAAACTAGTAATCTTCCGGCTAATTTATCGTAGATAAGCATTTTGTGTTATAGCGTTAAGCACATTTTCTTCATAAATATTAAACTTATAAGATCTTACAAACCTGATGACACGTGGGCGACAAAGTATCTAACATCGATGACACGTTGGTAACAAAAAAAAAGATAACTTCTTGAAAGTAATTATTTATGTTTGAATGCCTGCATAAAATAAATCTTGTGCGTTTAAACATCTATATTAACTCTAGAATCAATATTCTAGTTGATTCAAACAATATACAAACTCTCTCGTCGATTTTATGCATGAGGCGTTCACACACACACATGACACCCACACAGGGATTTGTTTATAGTCGAGCGAAGTTTATGTTGGACCATCCACACTTTTTGACACAGCATAAAAGAATTGGTGCATCAAGGTTGCCATCAAACCAATCAACAACCGACCTCAGGAATTTGAATTCAGAGTATATCCCTTCCTAGATCTGGGTTACGACCTGACCAAGGCTAAGGGCCCAGTCTGCTCCTACTATAACCAAGCTGCGAGGAGAATTATATGGATTCTATACCTTTCTCAGGTATTGCGCTATGTGGAAATAGCCAAACAGCTTACGTCCTAGAATTGAACCTCGAAATCAACAAGTCCATTCCCACGACTCTCTCTCTCTCTACCATCTCTCTCTCTCTACTTTTATATAGTATATATATATACTATATATATATATATATATATGTGTGTTGTGGTGTGTGTAGTGTGTCTGTGTGAGTTTAAACTGAGCATTCTTGTGGATAGAATATGCTCCTACGTAAATTCACTTCATCTGCGCATTCATATGGATACATTTTTATTGGACGAATGTTTGACCAAAAACAAAACATGATGACCGAGTTTGTTGACTCTTCAGAATCATATATCACTCGATAAACTATGCATAATCAAATAATAATTATTTGATTTTTTTTCCAGATGTTAAAGTTGTTGCTTTCCGCCGAAATGTTAAAAACAGCAAATAAGAACGTCTGCGGACTTTTAATCAAATAGAAAGGACCATTCGCTAAATGTCATGCAGTATAACTCCGTGCCGCCGCAAAAGCATTACATTCAAATCTTGTCAAATGGATGCTTGTGCTTACCCAGAAGTTCACGGAAAATCTTAAAGAATGGTCGTGTGTCGTTCGTATGAAGCTCTGGCTAAAAGATGTGAGGAATAAAGTATACTTGTAAACGTGAGAGTTATCGCTAAATGCCGTAAGTATACCCCAACTAATTTGCTAGAGCACATTTTCTTTCATAAACTCTCAACCATATTTGATCTCATCTAAGAATCATTTAAACGAAAAAAATAACTAAAGCCATTCGATTGCAATCTACTTTACATAATAAAACTCTATTTATGTCATTTTACCTCTCATTTATTTTAATCTGCGATAGACTCAACGAAATCCAACAATGAGATACATTGTGTTATCTTTAGCATAACCTCCTTTGCCAATACTTTATTTATACACGAGAGGGTTGAGAAGTGAACATTTCGTCTAAACTTCCTGAACACAAAATATTGCACACTAGAGTCTTATTATTTATCAAGTAAGTATCATGAAAATTCTTTTGGCTGCCGAAAATATATTCAAGTGCTTTACATTGTAGTCATAAAACTGTATTTCTTAATTGCATGAATTTGAAAGAAGAAATTAGTATCGTAAACTTAAGTATTATATATTCGCATAACAAAAAACTACTAATAAATGAAATTGTATATATGCACAAACAAAATAGTTTATGTGATATTATATATATATTATATATGACTATATAATATATATACTATCAGTATATATTATATAATGCTAAAGATTCTTTCGATGCTTGTTTTTTAGAAGCAGTGTGAAAAAGTACTATAATTATAGTTTTGCTTGAAGCCATATTACAAGAATGTATCGCATAAATAACAATAAAATAAAATAAAATAAAATCTCAATATTGCCATAAAATAATATTCGATACTTTATAAAAGAGAATATTCGATTTTATGGATACATCATCATGTAATTGCCTTCACTAATTGACACAACTCAACCTCCTACTAATATCTACTCGCCCTGTCCTCATTATTAATATATATAAATATATATAATATATATATATATATACTATCTTACTGTAATTTAATGTCGTTCCAATTTTCAGACGTATGCCCCAGGGATATGGTCTACACTTACAAGACTTAAGGCTTGCAACATCATGTCTCCAACCGGAAACCAAGTTTGCAATGAGATTTATGGCAGAGATGCGTGTAGAAACGTGTACCATTCTCAGCGTCGTGACAAAGTGTTCCAAATAAAAAATTGTGTTGCACCTCGATCGGATTACTTAATGAAAATATGGCCACTGGAGCTTTTATTTGTACTTTAACTCCAAATAATATATCAGGATTTAAAAAGGAAACCTTTATCGAATTCCGATTGAAATATAAACATTAAGATGAAAATAAGCAAACGGACCCCTAAACTGAAATCAAGTATATGTTAATATATACGCAACTTAACCCTTTGAGATCTAAAGTGATTATCCTAAACAAATGAAAGTTAGTCCTGGTTGAATACATTTAATTAGAAACTTCAAAATAGAAAATGGTTTTACAATTACAGAATGTCAAATGCTATATCAGTCGAAGAGACGTGTTAATTAACAAGCTAAGTTGAAAAAAGTCATAAAAGAAATGATTTTGTTCTTCCAGCGAAGTTTTGAAAAGTAGCAAATGTTTTCTTGCTTTACATCTTAAGAATAGTTAATAGTATAAGAAATTTTATTACATCTGAGACAATTTAAATTATCTTAAGCTAGAGAATTTTCTATGGCGGCATTTTGGGATTTATCAACTAGAAATATAAACACTATTTAAAGAGGGAATAACTGGTAAACTTCCCTACTTACTGCCTATTGCGTAAAACTTGTCATAAGGGAAAATGGCGAAAAGAAGTAAAAATAGTGAGAGAGAAAGAAAAATTGTGACGAATTTACCTTCAAGTACTGCTTAAGCAACCGCGTTCCCACCGATCACCAAAATTACATATCATTGAATCTTATTCATACTTAATGGAGAGCTGTAATTTAATCTGGACCTTGGCCTAGAATAAACAGAGCTTAGTGAATAAAAGAATAGAATATTGTATTTAATATATCTTGATATGAAAATGCCGAAGAAGACATATTTATGAAATACGACAAACGACGAAGGATTAACATTGTATTTCTTTAAATCAACGATTTTAAGTTTATATTTCCGTAAATACATTAAAATCAACAAATTCAGATTAGATTATTAACAAAAAAATAATTATATTTATTCTAATCTGTTTTCTCCTTCTAGATTTTTTTTCAGAGCTAAATAAATTTATAGCAATGCACAAGTCATTTCACCTGGAGAAATGATATAGCCTGACTATACGTATCAAGAAAAGAAGGTGGATGCTGTTTCACCAACATTGAGGATTGCGTAGATGCAACAATTCGAGCACTCGAAGAATGCACACACACAAAAAAAGAAGAATTAATTACAGCAGCCAATAATAACAATTGCAATAGATAGACAAGCAGAAAACAAAACAGAATAAAACAAAAATAAGGAAAACAATAAAGTAGAAAACAAAAATATGAAGAAAAACAATTATATGGATACTTCAAGCGACAAATTGGTGAGATGTCAAATGACAATACCTGGATAAGGTTAGAAAAGGAAAGTGGGAAAATGAGACGTATATAATTGCCGTAGAAAACAATGCCATAAGGACAATTATATCAAAGCTAAAATACATAAGACTCAACGGAACTGCAAGTGTGGAGTCAGAGATTAAACGATCAACTATGCAATAAGCAAATGCAAGAAACTAGCACAAAGAGAAATACAACAACAGGTAGGACTTGGTTGGAAAAGTAATCCCCTGGGAATTATGTGAGGTACTCAATTTTTGACCATTCTACTAGATGGTAAATTTACAAACAAGAATCCGTACAAAAAAATTAAACGCATAAATTTCCATTCGACTTTCAGAGACAGGTTAATTGCCTTATTACAGACAGAAGACCAGCCTTAGTATAGATTAACAAGAAAATAAAATTTGATGACTATTAGATTTTGCTGTTCCAGCGGATCAGAGGTACAAAATAAAATAAAATAAAATATCATAGAGGTTCCGATTGTAGGAAATCTCGATTTGAACGTCTATAAATAAGCCAATGTGTAAGATATTCAAAATAAAAATTTACCCGAAGAAATGACAATGATAAGATTATTATCATTTCTTATGGTAAAATACGTTGATATACAAGACGAGCTGTTAACGTATTAGGCAGACCTGCCAGCAGTAAACATATTTAATATGAACAATAAATATAAAAAAATATATAATGGTGTTTTCTAAAATTAATACTCAACGACAAAAGGCTAATTAGTTCCAAAATTTTAGTGTTATTAATGAATTATTTGCAGGAAATCCATGCATTCCAAGCCCTTGTAAAAATGGTAGTGCTCTGCCCCCCAGAGGTAAAAATATATAGATGCAAATGTAAAAGGATTCAGGGAAAGCGTTTGAATCACGTAAGAATTTATACTATCTTTTCATTTGCATTCTTTAGTTAAACATTTTTTTTCATGTTTACTATGCTAATTATTTCAATCTTAAAATTAGCAAAATGAAATATTCTATTTCCTCAAGCTCTCTCATATATATATATATATATATATATATATATATATATATATATATATATATATATATATATATATATATATATATATATATAATGCTTAATTTTCCACTGGCCTTAATGTACATTTTTATATTTTTAACGGTTTTTCTCTGAGTTATTAGCATTAGTTAAATATATCAGCTATGAAATTTTCATTAAATTTACACCCCCCAATAATATATATATATATATATATATATATATATATATATATATATATATATATATATCCGTAGATGGGTTACCAGGTAAGTTCGTATTAGATCTTTCTTACAACACCGGAATTTTATAGTTTTTCAGGTCCTAGTTGAGAGATCGCTGTTCAATATTAATCAGATCAATATAACTCCTTGAGAAAAAGCTTAGAATTCGGCCATTTTACGGTTATAGATCTATTTCTGCCCACAGGTATCTGTGTATACCTATGAGTTTCATCAGACCGCTAACTTTCTTGAAAATAGTAAACAGATAATTCATGAGACGTTATAGATATTTTTTCTGTGAAATAGCGGAAATGTATCGGGTTTCAGTTCTTTTCATCGTCTTAGGGATGGTGTTTATGACTAGGGAATTACTTAGCCAGTTGGTGAGGATGTTGACTCTCTGGGTTTTTTATCCCTCAATAAATTCTTACTTTGAAGGATCAGCCACCTTGCTACTTCGGGTGAAATAATATATATATATATATATATATATATATATATATATATATATATATATATATAATATGATCTCAAGCTAGTGATTGTGAGAATTAATTTTAAGAGCCTGCGATTATTTGTCAATTTGATCCGATGGCTTCACAAATTACCTCATTTTGAAAGATAAAAATGAACTTTGTAGCAACTCGTATGTCTCCTATACCCAACTGGTTGATCTAAAAAATTACGGTGTTTTTTAGGCTTTTTTCAAGGTTCTATGGTGTATTCTTTATTAGTCTTTTTCTATGCGGTAAACTCATTATTATTCATGATAGAATAAAAGTATCTAGAAAATAAAAGATTATGAATTATTTTGATATCAAAGAATCGAATCATTAAGTTTGTTGAATAAATCATTCATAGTATTATATACCTTCTTGTATGATTATTTAAAAGTTCCGCTCGTGAAATACGAATCCATTAAATATCTCTATCTCATTTATTTTTCAGCCATTCCAATTATATCAGGTCAGTATTATTTTCAACTTTTGTACATTACACGACTTCAAAATCTATGGGATTTGTTCTGTAAATCTGTGGCATATGCTGTACCATATTTTGTAATCAGCTCGTCTAAAAAGTATTACTCCGTTTGACATTGTTTTCAATATAATAACTAATTTATCTATAGTTAAACAGTTGTTTTCATACGTCCTATTCGACGTGAGAACCCTCTTCATCTTCCCCCTCTCTCTATCTCTCACTTTTCTCTTTTACTCTCTCTCTCTACACACACTCACACACACAGACACACACACACATTCATATATATATATATATATATATATATATATATATATATATATATATATATATATATATATATATATATATATGTATATATATATGTATATATATATATATATATATATATATATATATATATATATATAATAATCATATTAACATAAATGCATACAACTAAAGTATGTCTGTTTCTCTCTGTGTATATTATTATTAATAAAATATTATATTATTTGTAGTGTGCGCTCGAAAACCTTGTAGAAATGGCGGTCGTTGTCGCCCTGTTGGTAAGAGCTATCAATGCTTATGCCCAAGAAATTTCCTCGGAAAACATTGCGAAAAACGTATGTCCATTACCATATTTATCAATTTTTATTTCTCTTTTTATCTATTAAAGCAACATCCATGTAACTATGAATTTAGATAATTTCCGTTTCTGATATTTAAGTTCTAAAAGATTTGTGATTTGAGATAAGGAGCTTATCTATTGTAGCCTCAGATAAACCGAGAGAAAAACTTTGTAGCAAATAATAGCAATACCTGGTGGTAGAACAATCCTTCAATGTTATAGAGGCATCGTTTATATTACATCTCCGATTTGAATGTGTGTAACAAAAGCCAATATATAAGATATTCAAAATATAATTTTACAGTAAGAATAGACAATATTCACCATTAGTTAATATATAAGCAAGCTATAGACATAATAGGCTTACCTGCAAGCTTTAAACACATCTTTATACAAAGTAAGTATAAAGGTATATAAAATGATATCTTCTAAAATTAATACACACCTAGGAAAGATATTTATTCTTATTAATGAATTATTTGCAGGGGATCCATGCTCTCCAAGCCCTTGTAAAAATGGTGGTACTTGCAGCCGCAAAGGTCGAACATACAAATGCACATGTACAAAAGCGTTCAGAGGAAGACGTTGTGAAAGACGTAAGCACTTCATCCTATTCGTGTTATTTTTTAATTCTTTTATTTACACAATATTTTTGCCAGTTTAATATTTTATATCATTTTAATCCTAAAATATACAAATTGAAATACGGATTTTATGGAAAGTATTAGAGTGTCAAACAAACAACGAAATCGTTTATCAGTGACAGATTTTTAAGCAATTAATAAAGAAACAAAATGGATTCGCAAATAATTCGTTTAAAAGGTTTCTGTAATTTTGAAATTCTACAAAATAGATAAATACATAAAATAAGAATCATAGAAAACATTCGTTTTATATTTATATTAATATTTTCAATTTACTTAAGACATCATATTATTAATATTTTGATAGTTATCCTCATTAGTCGACTTACTTCACAATATGTAATATATATATATATATATATATATATATATATATATATATATATATATATATATATATATATACATATATATATGTAAGTTGAAAATGGAAGCGAATCCGACGGTATGTTGAAAGGAAAAATAAACAAAGAAAAGAAAATGCTGATTGGATAAAAGAGATTTATTTTACTAACACGAGTTTCGACCAGGAGTTTGTTCATGTACACATGTATTCTATCTATCATTATTTTAAATATAAAATAAATAACTATAATAGAAAACTACAACATTTTTAAGTATACAAAGAATAACGGCATTCGTATGAGTAAAATTTTTGGTGTTTGAAATTAAGTATATTCTTTAATTGTCTTCTTTCTTTTCAAGCATAAAAAATTAAAATTCTACCTAACTTTATTCCAAATATATTCTCTAATCGTCTTCTTTCTTTTCAAAGTCCTTCGCAAATGTTCCTTTAAACAATTTCAAAAAGATTCTTTTTTCGAACATTTCAAAATTCTCCGTATTTTGACCACTTTAATTTCAAACACCAAACATTTTACTCTGACGAATGCCGTTATTCTTTGAACACCTAAATATTTTTTATAGTTTCCTTTTAGCATTATTTAATTTTATATTTAAAATAACAATAAATAGAATTCATGTGTACATGAAAAAACTCCTGACCGAAACACGTGTCATTGAAATAAAATCTATTTTATCCATTCTGCATTTATTTTTCCTTTCAATATATATATATATATAATGAAGTAATTGCATACTATAGATTGTATGTATTGATTTTAGGAGCTCCCGATTGTGTATGCAGTGGTGCCGGTGATCCTCATTACAAGACATTCGATGGTCAAATGATCCACTTCATGGGCGCATGCAAATACACACTGGCCATGCCAAAGAAGACAAGCAAATTGCCACATTTCAGCGTAGAAGTAAAAAATGAGCACCGTGGTAACACACGGGTCTCCTATACTCGACTGGTTGACCTCAAGCTTAACGGTGAAACAATCAGACTTCTTCCGGCAGTAAACTCAGTGTAAGTGATTTATATCTGTACATATGTTGTTTTTTTTAAGCATTTTTGGTCAAATAGCATTCTACTTCAGTAAAAAAAAAAATAGAACCATCACGAAGTAAAGAAGTTCAAGAGAAGTACGTTGTTTCGTGTCACAAATCTAAACTAAGAATGTTTTAATTTATCAATGACAAATAATCGTATGGCTAATGTTAATACTGATTCATTTGCATATGGCAGACATGAATCGATATTAACAGTAATTTATACTGAACAAACCGTCTTAATTATTTTTCATACTTAAGAATATTCCCAGATACATTTTTATCATTTTTTATCATTTCCAATGTTCTTATTATCTAATCAGGTAAATGGTGAACTAATGACTCTTCCTCTAAAGAATTATATGGGATTTAGTGCTGTTTATTCCGGTGGTTGGATCAAGGTGATCACTAAGTTTGGCGTAAAGGTTCAATTTGATGGCAGACACCGAGTGATTGTTAGAGTACCAAGCAAATACAGAAACGAACTTACAGGAATTTGTGGAGATTGTAATGGCAAAGAGAGACGATTATAAGACAAAAGCTGGTGTCAATGTCTCTAGAAAACGAAACCGATATTCCTTAATTGGCCAAAGTTACGAAGTCCTTGATGACAGTGATAAGCCACAAAAGAAGTAAGTATTTATTACAGTATTGTTCACACATGTTAATTAAATACTTTCGACACGTCCTTAGCAACACATTCATTATTTTCTTTTCGTCATGATAATATCAGTTTACAACTATAGCAGTACGTATATATAATGTTTGCTTTAAACATCTATATTAACTCTTAAAAAGTAAGTGCTTCTGATTGGACGATATATTCATGTTTAACGTTGCGTTTTTAGTAAAACATTTAGCAGCATATTGAGTGATATCCTCTCGTTGTGCAGATTTCACATTATATGAACAATATTATTGAAATATATCATGGAGTGCTAAAATACTCCGTCTCACCATGAATAGAATGATTTAGAGCCACGAATTTAACATAACCACCCCGCTGTTCAATGCATATTGCATAACGTTGTTCCTGTTTTATAAAGATTTCATAATGTTCAAAGTTAATTTAAAAATGTTGATTAACTTTTTATTTAAACTGACATTGATATTTTTTTTTCAATATTGTAAAACGATTAAACTTGTAATCTTCCCGGCTAATTTATCGTAGAAATAAGCATTTTGTGTTAAGCGTTAAGCACATTTTCTTCATAAATATCTAAACTTATAAGTATCTAAACCTGATGACACGTTGGGGACAAAGTATCTAAATCGATGACACGTTGGTAACAAAATAAAAAGAATAACTTTCTTGAAAGTATTATTTATGTTTGAATGCCTGCATAAATAAATCTTGTGCTTTAAACATCTATATTAACTCTAGAATCTAATATTCTAGTTGATTCAAACAATATACAAACTCTCTCGTCGATTTTTTTGCATGAGGGTTCACACACACAATGAACACCCACACAGGGATTTGTTTATAGTGGCGAAGGTTTATGTTGGACCATCCACACTTTTTGACACAGTCGATAGGAAAGAATTGGTGCATCAAGGGTTGCCACAAACCCAATCAACAACCGACCTCAGGAATTTTGAATTCAGAGTTATCCCTCTCCTAGACTGGTTACCGACCCAAGGCTGAAGGGCCCAGTCTGCCCTACTATTTAATCCATAGCTGGAGGGAGAATATATGGATTCATACCTTTCTCAAGGGTATTAGCGCTATGTGAAATGCCAACAGCTTCGTCTAGGAATTGAACTCGAATCAACGAGTCCATTTCCCACGACTCTCTCTCTCTCTCTCTATCTCTCTCTCTCTCTCTCTCTCTCTATATATATATATATATATATATATATATATATATATATGTGTGTGTGTGTGTGTGTATGTGTGTGTGTGAGTTAAACTGTAGCATCTTTGTGGATATGAATATGCTCTAGTAAATTCACTTCAATCTGCGCATTCATTGGATACATTTTTATTGACGAATTGGTTGACAAAACAAAACATGATGACCGAAGTTTGTTGACTTTCAGAATCAATATCACTCGTAAACTAGCATATCAATAATTAATTATTGTGATTTTTTTTCCAGATGTAAAGTTGTTGATTTTCCGCCGAAATGTAAAAACAGCAAAAAGAACGTTTGCGGACTTTTATCAAATAGAAAGGGACCATTCGCTAAATGTCTGCGTAGACTCGGTGCCGCCGCAAAAGATTACTTCAAATCTTGTCAAATGGATGCTTGTGCTTACCAGAAGTCACGGAAAATCTTAAAGAATGTCGTGTGTCGGTCGTATGAAGCTCTGGCTAAAAGATGTGAGGAATTAAATATACTTGTAAACTGGAGAGTTATCGCTAAATGCCGTAAGTATACGCCCAATAATTTGTAGCACATTTTCTTTCATAAATCTCCAACCATATTTTGTATCTCATCTAAGAATCATTTAAACGAAAAGAAAATAACCTAAAGCCATCGATTTGCAATCTACTCTTACATAATCTCTATTTATGTATTTTTACCTTCTCATTTATTTTAATTCGATAGTAACTCAACGAAGATCCAACAATGATACATGTGTTATCTTTAGCATAACCTCCCTTTGCCAATACTTTTATTTATACCGAGTGAGAGGTTGTAGAAGTAGAACATTTCAGTCTAAACTTCTGAACACAAAATATTTGCAACTAGTCTAATTATTTATCTAAGTAAGTATCATGAATATTCTTTTGGCTGCGAAAATATTTCAGTGTATTAAATCATTGTAGTCATAAAATGTATTCTTAATTCATGAATTTTGAAAGAAGAAATTATGTCTAATTCGTCAAACACTTAAGTGAAATTTATATATTGCATAAAAACGAAAAAAGACTTATGTGAAAAAATTTTCATAATTTTATAATGACATAATAGTTATATATATATATATATATATATATATATAAATATATATATATATATATATATATGTAAGATTTTTCGATGCTTGTTTTTTAGAAGCATTGTTGAATAAAGTATATATTATATTTTTGCTTGAAGCCAATTACAATGAATTACAATTACAATCGCATAAAATAAAATAAAATTCAATATTGCATAAAATAATATTCGATACTTTATAAAAAAGTATCGAATTTTATGTGATACATGCATTGTAATTGCCTTCAAACAAACAAATAATATATATATATATATATATATATATATATATATATATATATATATATATATATAATCTTACCTGTAATTTAATGTACGTTCCAATTTTTCAGGACGTAAATGCCCCAGGGATATGGTCTACACTTACAAGACTAAGGCCTGTCAACCATCATGTTCCAACCGGAAACCAGTTTGCAAAGGATTTATGGAGGGATGCGTGTGTAAACGTGGTACCATTCTCAGCGGTGACAAATGTGTTCCAATTAAAAAGTGTGGTTGCACCTTCGATGGGATGTACTTAAATGTAAATATGGCCACTGAGGCTTGTTATCTTGTACTTTAACCATCAATAATTATATCATGCATTTGATAAAAGGAAACCTGTGTATGAATTCGATTGAATATAACATAGATTGAAAATAAGCAACGACCCCTAAACTGAAATCAAGTATATGTTTATATATACGCAACTTAACCCTTCTAGGAGTCTAAAGTGATTTTAAACAATGAAAGTTAGTCCTGGTTGGAGATAATTTAATTAGAAACTTCAAAATAGAAAATGGTTTTACAAATTACAGAATGTCAAATGTATAATCAGTCGAAGATGACGGGTAATTAACAAGCTAAGTTGAAATAAAGTCATAAAAGAAATTGATTTTGTTCTTCCAGCAAGTTTTGAAATAGTAGAATATTTTGCTTGCTTACATTAAGAATAGTAATAGTATAAGAATTTTAATTACATCTGGGATAAATTTAAATTATCTTTAGTAGAGAATTATTCTATTGGGGCATTTTGGGATTCATCAACTAGAATATATAACACTATTTAAAAGAGGAATGTAACTGGTAAACGTTTCTCTATACTGTTGGTAAAAACTTGTCATAAGGAAAAGTGGGACGAAAGAAGTAAGAAATAGTGATAGAGAGAAAGGAAAAATTGTTGACGAATTTACCTTCAATGTACGCTTAAGGCACCGGTTCCCACCCGATCACCAAAATTAAGTATCAGTGAATCTATTCAGTACTTAAGTGGAGGAGCTGTAATTAATCTGGGACCTGTGGGCTAGAATAAACAGAGCTAAGTGAATAAAAAGAATAGATATGTATTTAATTATTTGATATAATGAGATGCCGAAGAAGACATATTTTATGAATAATAGACAAACGACTAAGGATTAACATGTATTTCTTTTAAATCAACGATTTTTAAGTTTATAATTTCCGTAAATCATTAAAATCAACAAATTCAGATTAGATTATTAAAAAAAAATTAATTTGATATTTATTCTAATTTGTTTTTCTCTTCTATCCTTTAGGCGGGATCAAGATTTTTGTTAAATGACTGCTCAGAAAAAATCATTTGTAAGGCTGGAGGTCAAATCCAGAAAATGCGAGGATGCGGTCCAAACACAATGTGTGTGGTCAAAGGCGGTGAAAGAACGTGCGCTTGTAAAGATGGATTCGTACACATCAATGGAATCTGCCGAAGTAATTGCAATTTTTTTACTTAGAAATTCTTAAGAAATTCCTAAGTTTTAATCTAATCACGACTTGTATAATTCCTATATTAACCTGTAAATATATACATATCTTATGCATTACGAATAAAATCTAACATTACGTGCATATGCATTGATAATAATCTGAATAATCAACATTATTATTTATTTTTGCCAAATTAAATTCTTTATAACTCTTTCTAGATTAATATAAATGATAGTGTCATATGTGAAAGCTTTTACAGTGAATATTTTCTCAATATCAAAATGAACATTTTGTACATTTAGTTCGATAGGTAAAATATGCAATAATCTTAATACTGTATTTGTATAAACTATTCTATATTTTCTTTTGCAGAGGTTGTTGTACCCCCACGTGAGTAAAAAATAATTTCTTTTTCGAAATTCTAATAATTAAAAAAGGGTACATCTCATGGTGTAATGATCAACTTCCTGCATTAGAAATCATTACAAGTACGTTTCATTATCAATGGATGCGGGACCATTCAGTCATGAGTTTAATAAATAATTAAACTAATGCAAAAGCTACCAGTTTACTTCAATCGCCTTTTATTCCTTCAACTTTACTAACAATTTTTTCATAATGTCTACATCTCTCTCTCTCTCTCTCTCTTATATATATATATATATATATATATAAATAGAGAGGGAGAGAGAGAGAGAGAGAGAGAGAGAGAGAGAGAGAGAGAGAGAGAGAGAGAGAGAGAGAGAGAGAGAGAGAGAGTATGGGTAGATAATAAAATGTATCGAGACAGGATATTTTATTTTTAATTTTTTGAATTCTAAATGAAAACGTGTCAACAGTCCAGCAACATGTATAATAAAGAGATGATCTCTAAATATGTAGACTGCTGCCTAGACATGTAGATAAAATCATTGACAATCCTCGATCATTTTTTACAGAAATTAATCTGTCATGGTCATGTGCCCTATATCAATATTTAGCACGCTAGACTTGAATGTTACTGAAAATATTCGACACTCCTTTCTCCACAACCGTTCCTTTATACTAAATTAAGCTAGACCAAGTAAATCCAAGGCACGAGTCCCATAATGAACTTTAGAAACGTAATCTCTTTCACAGTTAAGGATGTGTTTAATGTGCACAGAGCTTGTCCCAGATTTCTTGCTGGTCGAAGCATTTCATATTAGCATATGTTTTTTTCTGCGGATTACATATTAATTGTTGGAAAGCATAAAAATGATGATATTAAAAAATGCATCGTATTTTCATTTAATTAACTAGTGAACATAACATTTACAACAGAATAGAACTAATATTTAGAAGTCATAAGAGATAGAATAAAATTGTCTGAGAATTTTCCCAGTTGTTCCAAAATTAAAAAAGAAAAAAAACATGAGAGTAAAACAAAACGTAATATTTAATACCGGTAACAAAGTAGCAGTTGATAAAAAGCCTTTGAAAAAAGAAGGACTGGAAACTAAGTAGAGTAGCGGATATATGTTTAAATAAGCCTGAAACCATTGAAAATAAACAACAGATAGTATCATCAGTACTTAAATGAATGACACATTAGTAACAGCCTGTAGTGTATGTAAACTAAGGTCCGCGTAAGTAATACTAAGCATTACTTAGTAAATGACAATAATCAAATGCATTAAAGACTGATGGTACATTCAGTGTGTTGAACCATTTTTTACTATCGTTCTTTATATTGGTATTAACCATGTATTTTTCTCCTTTTTATTTTTATTTCAGCTCCGATTGTTAATCCAGATTTTCTGGGTCCAGGTATGTCAAAGTCTTTCTTCTATTCATATAATTGTTTTCTACTGCATAGAATTCTTTGCATACGTAACTCTCCCACTTGTAATGGCCGCGCCTTTGGAACAGTTTAAAATATAGTTTACAATTATAGTCATAACAGTTATAGTTATTAACAGTTTAAATATAATGCCAATGGGTTATGGTTTGTCCGAGTGCAAAGACTGATTTAATGAATTTTAGAGAATGTTTTAAACATTCACATTGTTCTAATCCTCAGAATAAAAGCATTATGTAGACTGAGAGAATTGCAACACGCTGAAGTATAATAATGTTTATATCTGATTGCTGTATGTACATCGGGTCTGATTACTGTTGATATACTTCTAATTTGGGAAACACTCCACGTATTTATCAATATATCTGTTCATTTGATTTAATCCAGTTATATACTTGTATGTTCTAATTTGATTAAAATATAACAAATATTCAACACTTTTTCATCTTTTTTTTCGCCAGTATATTTAATACAGTTAATCAATATTGTATTCTGTTGTGCTTACTAAATAGAGAAAAGTTTGTTACCTAAATTAATGTATTCGATATATAATAATTCAAGTTAAGTAGAAGAGAAGAACTTCTGCTATAATCTCCATAGAATATTCTCCCATGAAAGAAGTCTATAAAAAATATGTATTTCGAGAGTTTGTAAATGTTTAAAATAGTCCATCAGGAAGGACAGGAATGCTAACTGATATAATTACTTAAAGGGAGTTGATATGGTTTGCCGGATATATTAAATATCTTCTTATTACATATATTTAGAAAAAGGAGAACAACCCTTGTATTATATTTGCTGTTACTTGAATTACACGATAATTACAATTATTCCAATTTTGTTTTTGTCATACAACTGATATTCGAATCATAACTCGTTCTATTATTTTTACAGTGATGCACATGTTCGTCCGGGTATCAGTGGCGTTCATAGAAGGAAAACCAATCAGAAAATTAAGTCTTCCAAATCCCAAAGAATGTGCCAAAAAATGTCTTGCAGATAAACGATGCAAGTCATTTAACTTTGATGAGCTCCGAGAAAAGTGTGCGTTATTCCCTATTAATGCAGAGAAACACACATTAGTTGCTGGTGATTGCCCCTACACAGATTACTATCAGCTCATTGGTAAGTAATAGCTTCCTTTTAACCAGAATTTATCAGTATCCAATTTAACATAAAATACGTTAAAAACGTTGTGACAAAATTATGAAATCAAAAACTTTTTATTAGAAGCATAGAGTCGAATAATTTACTTTACGTGCTACTTGTTTCATAAAAAGTGTTAAAGAAATTTAAATGTGTAATAACCATACCTGATACTTATATGTAAGCTATTAGGATCTTGACTGTTGAAAATATACATCTAGGAAAATAATTGCGAGATGATCGGTGATTATAAAGTGTTTAGTAAATGGTCGTTGGATATATTTCCTGAATTAAGAACCGATATATGTTTGATGTTATGCCAAAACGAAAAACTTTCCGTGATAAATTGATTGTCAGCATTGATCTCACCCCGAATTTGCCGTAATGTCTAACAGCCAATGACAGGATTATTAAAATTAAAATAAGTGTAATCTTTTCATATGGGGTCTAATTTAATTTCGTTAGTCTTTCTAATTTAATATATTTAATTGCATTAAAGCTTAAATGCTTACGCCCAGAGCTTGCATATTCTTACTAGACTCAATAAACATCTCCATATGTTACAATAAAAAAAAAAAGAAAGAAAAGTGATATGGATCTTTTTACTCATCAGTATTTTATATTTTATTTATATTATACATTTCCCTCTATTGACTGTTCTAAAATTACATTTTTTTTAAGAATCAAAGAAAATCGTCATACGTGGTGCTACGATCTTTACATGCGTTCACCTGGAGGAGTATGCAGATGTGAAAAGCGTTGAAAAATGCTCTAAAGTCTGTCAGAAACATAAGTGCAAAGCCATGGAATATTCTGCAACTGACAAAGATTGCAGCGTCACACACACCACACGAAAATCGTTTGGTCTTACAGGTGATGAAGAATTCGTCTATTACGGTAAGTAGACTTTTTGAAAAGTTGATTTTGACATTAATGAAATGAAGTTAATCTAAATACATTTCATCACACCGTGTGTCTGCTGGTTTTCTTAACATGATTAAAATAAATAAAATGTGTGCCAATTCTCAATGTTTATTGGATATTTGAATAATTCATATTTTGAAAAAAATATTGACCTAAAAAATTGTGAGGTATTTAGGTAGTTAACTCCTCGAAATTACAATGACTATATTTATCATTATTATTTCGGTAAGTTGAAAACGTACGCTTTTATACAGTTATATAAGCCACAATGAGTTAATTTCCATATTTTTATCTTAATTATAAACATAAGTGGCTTGAAATGAATATAAACCTGATATGAATATAAACCTAAGATTTTATTCTAAAAAGAAAGGAAATGTCTTTTATTCAAATCTTATGTTCTAATAATTATACCTGTGTTATTTTTCTCAATATTTTTCAGAAACTCTTGATTCCATGCCAGTCCTTGTTAGACCCTTAATACAACCCCCCATTATTGAACCCCCTAGGATAGTTTATTGATCCCTTCGGTTTTGGACACAAGAAGATTCCGAGGGAGCACAAATGAAATGAAAACAGATTTATCGTTTATACCGAAACACTCAAATGATGGAATTATTTTTTATTGTTCTTATAATTCAATAAAATGTATGAATACTGCATGTTTTCGTTCAATTTTATTATTTCTGTATTGTTTTCTTTATTACTCAATGTTACAAGCTAAAATGATTGGGAATTGGGCTATTCAATCAGTATAATTAAAAAACCGAGGCCGATCCCTTTCAGCAATTAAAAGTGTTTTTTTTTCCCAGGTAATTTCACTTTACTTCAATTATAATTTTGCTGCTGACTAATTTAATGTTGAACTGTCTTCAGATTAGCGTCTTTTAGATGAACTAATTTAAAGATATTAAACTTTTCTTACTGAAGACAGTAAAGTTGAATATCTATTAAAGTATTTTATTCTTGTCACAATATTATTAATCTGCTCATAAGCTAGGCAAATATTTATCATTATCGAAAGTGAATATATTGAACCTATGAAATCTCTTAGATGAATTCATTTACAAATAGAATTTTAAAAATTCCGGACTTGAATATATTTTTTTAGAATATAAACATGAGAATGCATACATGACGTCACCTGCAGAATATTTTTGCAATCATCACTTGATTGGCAATTCTTCTGTTTTCATCGTCAAACTTATCATATCCAAATTTATTTAGGCATAAACTAGATTAGCTTTTTGATGCCATCGTTTACAATTAAAATTTCTAAATGTAGTCATAATTTCTATCATAGTTTCTTCCCTAGAAATTCTCACCTCCGGAATCTTTTGTCAGCCTCTGTTTTTTTCTGAGCTTACAATCTGCAAAATGTTAAATGCAACATCAATCATCATCTCTATTCTTGAACTGTTCTCTTTGTCTTGTGCTATTTTCGTTTTTTGAATTGCTTAAAGTAAAATGATAAAAAACTAAAAATAAAATAAAAAAAAAAAAGAAAAAAAAGAAAAGAAAAAAGACACCAATCAACAATGCAAAATAATAAAATTTAACTGAGGCCAAACATTCTGAAAGATTTATCTTAATGGCAAAGAAAATACAATTTACATTAAAAACTACACTCTATCAAATGCATATATATTTGATCCCTGTTTTAACATTGTATTCTTTATGAATCATTTCCAAGTGAGATCAATTTTTTTATATTGTGTTTTCAATCCACTAAATAGGAAAAAGTTTAAATATAATAGATTTGTATATAAAGGTTTAATGACTCAGCAATGATTTAGTTAAAACCATCATACAAATACATTAACACAACAATTAGAACATCAAAATCAACCTCATCCATATAACTGTGCATGAATGTGAAATTACAATTATCCACAAATATCATCAAGTATCGTTACCTTTCTTGTCAAATCTGTATTGCTCCTGAAAGTATAGACAGGATTATTACTGTGGAAGATTATTACTGTGGAAGTAATATACACACACACACATATATATATATATATATATATATATATATATATATACATATATATATATATATAAACTGCATTTGACGCTTTATTGTAGGTCATATTTTTGTTGATATTTTGAATATCAAACATTGTACAAAGGTGAAACTTGATACACTGAAAGATACTATGTAGGTATGTATGCAGTAAAATAGTATTGATAATTTACATACACGTTATGTTAAGTTATGTATTTTAAGGTGTTTTTCAACGTGTCACACTTTATTGTAAGTGTACAAGGATGTCACTGAAACAACGTCTAACAGTTACACAAAAGACACAGATTTTTTCGGATCTCACAGAAGGCTTATATTTGGATGAATTTGCCAAAGAACTTGGTCGATATATAAGAACATATGTGGAAAACTCAATAACCAAACCAGGACAAGATAACGGAACGAGAAAAAGTGTATCTCAAAGTGACATTCGAAAAATATGTAGACTAGTCAGAAAATACCTTGGTAGCACGAATGCTGCCATATTTAAACGTGCATGGGCTGCTTCTTTGTCTAGAAGCACCCAGTTTAGGATTCTTAAAGAAAAGGTGAGAAGTGTTAAACCTATCGTCAGACCCATCCTAAAAAAGACACAAAAGGAGAAGCGTTATACAGAAACAGGTACAGAAACATATGAAGGCCAATTTCCAAGATGTTCTCTTCACGGATAAGACCAGAGCTAATCTGGATGTCCCTGATGGATGGGCCAAAGTTTGGGTACTACTTGGAGCCTCTTATCCGCATCGCGTTCGACGTCAACAAAGAGATGCGGGTGTTATGTTTTGGTTTGGCGTCATGAGAAATAAACTTTTTAGACCTTTTCGATTTTCAGAAGGTGTCAAAAACACACCAGCAATTACTACACTGCATTTTCGGAGAAGATATTCAGCATGGTTGGATGATCTGCCACTGTCACATATACGGTGGTTGATTTTTTTGCATTACAATACTCCATAGAGTTCAGCCAAGGCTACAATATAGTACCTCGCAACTTTGTGATTCTAAAGACAAAAACTAATGACTTATCGGCCCTGTTCCCCTGATCGAGTAGCTCATGTCATTCTTGAAGAAGGAAGTTTATTAAGGCGGTGTCCAGTTTTCATCGAAGTATGTCTTGTGGGAAAAGATCTAAGCTGGTTCCATAACACCTTCTTAAATTAGTCGGTTATCAGCTTATGAGGACAAATGCCTGTTTGATTTCATTTCATGGAAGTTATGTGGAAAAATGAAGTATATCACCGGCAATCTAATTGTGATTTTTCTAAATATATTGCTTTCATTTTTTAGTAATGTGATTTATTATTACTATAAAATGGTTTATATAAAGCTTGTTATATAGCTTATTTCATGACCTTAAATTGACACAGTTAACATAACGTTGTATGTAGATTATCACTACGTCTGATATTTTCACTGCATACGAAACTAATATAATATCTTTCAGTGCATCAAGTATGGAGTTGGTGCTTCTTCATTTTTGTGATTAATCTAGTAATTAGCTTCAAGATTATAGTTCTATGTATGAAAATTACATATAAGACACACACTTATTTTGTGGATACATGGATTATTTGATTGAATTAGTAGGATTAATTTTGCATGGACAAAAGTATCGGCATTGACTTTGGGATGGATAATATTTTTTATATCCATTTTGAGATATTTGTTTTTTTAGAGAAATTGTATATCCAACATATTTTACATTAAAATTTATATTTCATTGAATTTGATTACCGGTAAATCCTCCAAAGAGTTGGAGCACCACACATACCATTAGCTCTCCAGTCTACTGCACAGATCCAAACTGTTCTACTCATGCATTGCGTTAGTGAGGGTTAATATCGAACCCGGAACCTTGTTGTTCCGATGCGGATGCTTTACCGACAGAGCTAAACCGGTTTATATTTTGGTACGTGTAATTTAGATACTTATATAGTACTAGACCAAGGATATTGTATATGTGTCTGAGGTAGAGTGCCACACCTACCGCCAGCTCATTACTTTGTGGCACAGATCCAAACTGTTCTATTCATGCGTTGTGCTGGTGAGGACCGGTATTGAACTTGGAACATTGTAGTTTCGTGGCGGATTCTCTATCCCTTGAGCTAAACCGGTTTATATATAGGTACATGTAATTTAGGTACATATAGGTAAATGTCATTTCTTCTGAATCTTTGTATGGCTTAAGACTTATTTTTTACATGTCTTATTGAGACATCCTCTTTTTCTTAAAGAAACTTGAAAACTAAGTTGAATGTTTCGTTTTAATTTCTACTTATTAGGTTTAATATCGAAGTGCAGATGTTCATTCGTTTTGTTACTAATTAACAATCTCGTATATTTATGATTATCAATTATTGTATTTCCGCGAAAATATCCCGTGTTTTTATTTTATTTTGGAAAGAAAGCAATTATAAGTCGCATTGCTATTTTTTAGCAGTCTTTAATTCACAGAAATCTCGTTTTAATTCATATCATCACTTTTTTGGTAAAACATACAAAACTAATTTTTTAAAAATAGTAACTAGTGTATGTTATATACGCGTCACTCATATTGTGGGTATTATTGAGGTCAGTTAGCCTACTGTTGGTTTGAATAACAGCAGCTAAGTACCCCTCAAGCAGTGTTCAAGACAGTTGGTATAAATAGGACTCAAGAATGGTCCATCCAAGAATCTGGGTGACTGGGTGATTCCATTCCTTGAGTTCTGATTGGCTGCTTAACTGCTTGATTTGAATGACATTGTGGAGTCTTATATATACTCTGTCATTTTGCAGTGGACTTTGTGGCTTTCGGGATTGTATTCAGTTACAACCGTTTGCTGCCTTGTCTTCCCAGTTTGACGGTAATTGGACTTTAATTATTCTTCATCTCCCCTCCCCCCCATTGCGCGAGCGTAGCGGCCTTTGAAGTGGAATTAGTTCCTTTCGACCCGGCCGATTACAGGGGAGTAATCTTGATAATGCACGGGGTATTTTTGATGGCATTGGCTTAGGGATTAGGGGTTTAACAGAAACTTTAACAGAGCTTTAACTGTCTCTTTTCTACGTTTTGAAGTTCCATCTTTCTATCTTTTCTTTTCTTCTTTCTGGTCAAATTCTTCCCTTTTTCTTTCCACTTAGATCTGTCCCAGCTACCTTTCTTTTTACATCCTTTCTCCTTTTCTTTCTTTCACGTTTCTCTCTCCATCTTTCTTGTGTTCATGTTTTTTAGGACCCCATAACCAGGTTCGTTTCAATATATGTTTTTTTTTCTCACAAAAACACAGTAGGTCTCTGCCTCCAAATCGTGTATAATGTTATATACGCGTCACTCATATTGCGGGTATATAAACAGTTCTTTAACAGAGAGGGGAGAGAGCTAGAAAGATAGACAGAGATATATGCATATGGGCATTACTTAATTTCTCTATCTCTTCGCCTGGCCGTTCGTGTGATGTCTAGTTTTTCTATTTCGTTGGTTGTTCGTCTTTGATTCATTCCTTCTTCTTTTCTAACATTTTGTTGTGGCTTTTAATGATTTGTGATGTATTTCTTATGCAAATGTATCTGATTTTTAAGGTGCTTTTGTTAAAAATTTGGCTAGCGTGCTGTGTATTGGGCAGTGTTTGTTAATGAGGCTTAAAAAATCTTTACCAATGTTGGATGTTACACATTTGTTGTATGGTCTGTTGAACCAGATGATATTTCTTTGTCTGTGTCTTGTTTTCTTTTTTGGTAGTGTGTATTCCAATTTTTGTTTGTAACCGCTTGTTGTATATATTGAAGGCTTGTTTATAAATGTTAATATATATTGATTATCACTGCATTCCGCCATATTTGATTGTATTAATATGATATATAGTATTGGAAATTAAATGTTTGCTCGATTTCTTTTAAGTAGTTAAAATATATGGAAATTAAAGAAATGAAACAATTTTTAAATTTAATTAAAGTAACTAGTTATATTTCAGCAAAAGTCAGAGAGCAATGTTGAAAATAGATTGACTGGAACAGATGGGATATTTTCATTGAGAAGTCCTCAATCGATATATCTAGTAACACAGGAACAGTTTTCCCATGCTTCTATTTGCATAAAAAATTCAGACAGACACACCCTGTTGGTTCATTTGAAGCAGAACACATTTTTCTATGCGTATTTTAAAAAATATTTTCTAATAAATATAAAACATAAATATGAAATATTGAATAAACTAATAAATATCTTAAAAAAACACAAATAAATAGATAAATAAATAAATTGGTTTGGTTTGTTTTGTTTTACGGCATATAAACCTCAGTGGGTCATTTAATGCCGATAAAGTTTTGAAATAAATCAATTCTTAATGGATAATACAATTTTTTTATAAATACATTTTTCTATTTAACCCATAGATGGGACCCTAACAAGTACTACCACTCCGGGTCAGAGTGGACCAGGGAGCAATGGTGATGAAGGGGTGCTCCACATTCCCCAAAACTCCAAAACTAGAACCTCACCATCAGATAGAGTTTAACGTCATTCCCAGGACATGTAGACCCGCAGTCACCGCCTTCTAGCATCCATATGATAAAAAGGGTGTGGGCTTGCCATAAGGGCAATAGGGTTGGGAAAATCATATAGGTGCTAGGGCTTGATGTGACCAGCCGATTGATCGGAGGGGGCCTCTCCGACCGCCCGTCTAGCCCAAGATAGGGCAAAAGTGGAGTATTGCATGTCATGAACTGCTCATCCACCTGGGCTCTATCCTTAAGCATCACGGGTCGCCACCCACGGCCAACAGGTGGCCCCATTGGGGGAGTCTTACCCCTCTGCAGAGGTGCAGTCGGTGCATTCTAACGCCCCACCGACAGGGCGGAAATAAATAAATATAAAAATAAAATGAATACCCAAGAAATCATCAGTGCATCAAAGTTTGAATGATTTTCCGATTTAGTTTATGTAAGAGCTCTTATTAAAAAATAACTAATGTGGCAACATTTAAAACTAGGAAAATAACATTGAACTTGTTATTTTTAGCAAGCCTCTTAGTAGTCTAATAATTTCTGATTAGTGGCCACATTGAAAATTTTGGTTAGATTTGAAAACAAAAATTTGTATACCTGAAAATCTAATGAAAACACGTCAAAATCGGCCTGTTTTTCCTAAGTTTTGACGCAAGTAGAAAAAAACAAAACAAAACAAAAAAAAACCCCAAAAATAACCATAAACACTCTTGTAGAAGGCTTTAAATTAACGCTCCAACTGTTGTTTCTAGCAAGGGTCCATAGCCTTAGATCATGCCTGATAGTTGGTAAGGTCAGAAGCTTTGGGAACATTTTAGAAATCGCAACTTTGAAGGCCTTTATTTACATGTAATAGCGCTAATTAAAAAAAACAAAACTTGCGTAGCAACATTGAAAAGTAGTAAAATAACATTGAATTTGGTATTTTTAGCAAGCCTCCAAAGTATCCAATAATGCCTTATTAGTTACAACTTTGAAAATGTTGGTTAAATTTGATAAATTAGAATTTAAAAATTTGAAGGCATAAACGCCTGAATCGGATTTTATATTGGTATAGTCGTTTTTATTACTGATTATGTTTCTGATTGTTTTTGAACAGTTTTTGACCCTTAAGGTTTTTTTTTCAATGACAGATGTAGTCAAATTCTTGGGTAAAATAATATATATGTGTAACTGATTATCAATGGAAAATGTGTTATTAGAAATTATGGGAAGGTATTTACGCTTGTGAATTTTGAAAGCTTTTCAGACAAAGACACCAATAAGCACCCCAGGTGAGACCTAGATTCAAAAAGAACATGTTTTGCTTCTGACCGTCAAAATCCGGCTGTTTGTTAACAGACGATTTTTAGACACACTTTTTTATGTTGAAGTTATTACTTCAGTAGCAATTTAAAAGAAATAAAAACCTATAAACGAAAGACACGTTTGTATATTAGACACTTTTTTTTTTATTTATTTTATGTTGTTGTTGTTATTTCAATAGCAATTCTTTTTTTAATTATACAACTTTTAACGGTAGACACGTTTAACACGGGAATGGTTAAAGTTATAAAAACGTATATTATAAAGTTATAATAATAACTGCTAACCCTAACCCTAACCCTACACCTAGCAAAATCTTTTTTTAAATAGATACTTTTTAATTTTAAACTAATATTGTTATTGTTGTTTTTGTTTTGTTTTTGTTTTAATTATAACACTTTAAACGAAATACGTTTTTATATTAGTATAGTTTTATTCAATCAGAAGAAAAATGCAGATATGTTTATTTAAATAAAAATTGTTTTTACAAAGTATTTTTAGGTTTATTCAAATAAAAGATGTTGTTTACAAATGGTATTACACTATTTACAAAATGTATTTTTCATGTGCCTCTACGTGGATTCCTATCTGAAATAATATTGTTTTTGTCAATTCCATTCCCCAAAAAGGGAGACCTCGGAATCGCTAAAAACTACAGAGGCATAACACTTACTGCTATTATAAATTCTATAATGCCCTTCTTCTTAATCGCATCTGACTCGAAATAGAGAAAATCCTTAGTAAAAACCAAAACAGATTCCGCAGAAATCGATCCACAACCTCCCAGATCCTGACTATTCGAAGGATCATAGAAGGGGTTCGAGCAAAGAATCTAGAGGCAACGCTGCTATTCGCAGACTTTTCCAAGGCATTTGATCCCATACACAGAGGGAAAATGGAACAAATACTACTAGCGTACGGTCTCCCCAAAGAAACGGTTGTCCCTCTAATGATGTTCTACAAAGACACTAAAGTAGTGGTACGCTCACCTGATGGCGACACAGATTTCTTTGACATCGCCGCTGGAGTCCTACAAGGAGATACATTAGCATCATATATATTTATAATATGCCTAGACTATGTACTCCGAGCATCATTAGATACCATAAATGAAAAAAGCTTTACACTAAGAAAGGCAAGAAGCAGGCAATATCCCGCACAAAAAGTAACATATGCAGACTACGCTGATGACTTTGCATTTCTCGCAAATACACCGACACAGGCTGAGTCACTACTATATAACTTCGAGGAGGCAGCAAAGAATATCGGCCTCTATGTGAACTCCGATAAAATCGAGTTCATGAGCTTCGAAAAGGAAGGAGGCATCTCCACACTTGACGGTAAGCTTCTTAAGCCAGTGGAACAATTCACATACCTAGGTAGTAATATCTCATCCACAGAAAGCGATGTTAAGCGAGGTATAGGAAAGTCAAGTGTGTTACATATTAAATATAGTTAATGTATTATGTCCGACGTTGAATGCTATTTTATTGATGTTAGGTTTTTATTATGTCGCCTCACATACCATCTCTCCGATACTAGTGCCACAATACAACATATAATTACAAAACACCCAGAAAAATCCACCTCTCCTTATATTATTAAAAATTCTCACTGAAATCATTAAAACTATCTATAAAAATAACAATGAGAAACGCCTACAAATTCTTGAAGCAATATGGATAAAAAATAATTAAAAAACCTTACATCAATAAAATAGAATTCAACGTCGGACATAACTTATTAACTATCTTTAATAACTAACACACTTAACTTGCAACCCTCTAAAAATAATAGACTTTTCAAAATCCAAAAACAACATAGATAAAAGACCTAAAAGACGAACTAAAACCAATTCATATACCCCATGATGACAACTTAAGAAGCAGTCAAAAGCGCTCGGACTAACAGTATGGGAAATATCCTATTTCAACTGGATCCAAACACCAGAAAGATCGCCAGGCGACTGGAAAAGACACAGATCCAAATAATGAAGAAGTACTCCGTGTTATTCAATAATACATGCCTGAAAAATAACTTGCTGCCAAAATACACAACGTTTAAACATATATATATATATATATATATATATATATATATATATATATATATATATATATATAAGAAGGGTCAAATCTTATCCGCATTTTCGCCATAACACAGCTTTTTTTATTGTCACACTGCGATCTGCATATGTGTGCTTATAGTTGGCACTGTTGTGTTGTGAGCCTGATCGCGCCATTTTTTTTTGAGAATCTAAACATGGCCGCTTCATTAGCAGTATAGACCAAGGAAAAACATATAGCAGTGAGCCGATTTCTCTGTTCGGTAGGAGTGTCAGGGTATTAAATTCAGCAGAAGCTTTAAGCACAATCCAGGGACAGCGCTATACCGCGTAGAAATGTCTATTAGTAGATAGAGAAGTCTGAAAGTGGCTGTAAAATAGTGACGCACGAATGAAGTTACGTATGAAGTAGGACATAGATGGTTGCACAACCAACTAAAAACCTTCTTCTAGAAGGGAATACAAAAGCTAGTGAACTGTTGGACAAAGTGCATCGAAAAAAAAGGAGACTATATAGAAAATGACGAACATATCGATACCCAGCTTTTGTATAAATACATTGAATAGACAAGACTACGAATGATTTTGGACTCTCCCTCTGACACACACACACATACACACACAAACACAAACACACACACACATACACAAACACACACACACACACACACACTTATATATATATATATATATATATATATATATATATATATATATACAGAGAGAGAGAGAGAGAGAGGTTAAAAATAACCAAATGATCTAAGGCGTTAAGCGAATGAATAGTCTTATTTCCTATCATATATCTGATATTGTAATATCTAATCTGCAATTTCATTGTATTATCGCAAATGTTGCGTATTTAGCAGTGTCATCATTTGTAAGTATCTATCTATCTATCTATCTATCTCTCTCTCTCTCTCTCTCTCTCTGTATATATATATATATATATATATATATATATATACATATATATATATGCACCCCCCACATATATATATATATATATATATATATATATATATATATATATATATATATATATATACGTGTCAAATTATTAACGTGCTTGAATATTTTTGGATATTTATTATAGTATCAAGTGAAAGGACTTGGAAATTTCTCTCAACTGGCAATATCTCTATGAACAGAAACCATTAAACGGTTAAAAACGTCGTTGCAGCTACTTATTCCGTACGTAAGATGGCAGATAAAGGTTTTTAAGGGACAGATTCTTGACGGACCGTACATCATATCAAGTGGGAGGCTGTAATAAATCCTTCTTTAACAAGTGCTGAACTTCTAAATGTGCTGGTAAAAATAATTTGTCAGAAAGTAACAGATGTCGTATCCTTAAAACGGTAGCTTGGTCAGTGACATTCGTTAAAAAGACCTCTTTACGGCAAATTTAAAGTCTAAACTGGGCTAACGAGTACATGAAAATTGACTTTCCGAGATTCTATCATTGTCAAAACTCGTACTGCCCTTGATGGACCTATGGACAGGTATCATTAGTGGTATGATTCGTCAATGAATGATCTCAGATAGAGTCAAAATTACTTGTGATGCTTATATTGCTTTCTTAAACGAGCACCTTGCGCCTTGGGAAGTGGCAAAAAGACCTATTCAAGTGGAGTATTGTTTTCATGCAAGATAATGCATCTTCCTATTCAGCAAGGATGACTGTGGAGTATCTTGAACAACAAAACTTTCCAGGATTAAATGACCAGCTTGTTAACCCGATTTGCAATCCCTATTGAGAACTTGTGGATTCTTCTGAAAATGCAGGCTTATCGAGATGGACACCAATTTTCTTTAAAAAATGCATTATGGCAATCAATTTTAAATGCTACTCATACCATGTCTCACATCCAAACTTTTATAAGTTTGATAATTAAGTATCTCATGACTATTACTTCTAATAAAGGATTATAATTACTGAATTAAATGTTTCAATTGCTAACAACAGGCCCTTTATGTACGTATTGTTATTTGATTTATGTACATGATATATCCAAATAAAAAAAAGAAGAATTCCTTGGCTACACCTTTTTTTCTTCTAACTCGCTATTCATGTGATATGCTTGAATTGCACTTAGATAAATAAAAGATGTGTCATATCCATACTAATGTATGAAAGAATTCGTAATTTTAACCAGATTGTTCCGATATACATATATAACATAGAGAAACATAATATTTGAATGAATATATTTGAAAATATGGAAATAATTATAATCTTGTTAATAATGTGGCACGGTTATATATATATATATATATATATATATATATATATATATATATATATATATATATTCGAGTTCAATTCCTAGACGAAGCTGTTGGCATTTCACATAGCGTTAATACCCTTGGGAAAGGTATGAATCCATATATTCTCCCTCCAGGTATGGGTTAAATAGTAGGACAGACTGGGCCCTTCAGCCTTGGGTCGGTAACCAGTCTAGGAGAGGGATAACTCTGAATTCAAAATTCCTGAGGTCGGTCGTTTATTGGGTTTGTGGCAACCCTTGATGCACCAATTCTTTCCTATCGACTGTATCAAAAAGTGTGGATGGTCCAGCACAAGCCTTCACCACTATAAACAAATCAATGTGTGGGTGTTCATTGTATGAACCCTCATGCGTCGAAAATTGACGAGAGAGTCCATAATATATATATATATATATATATATATATATATATATATATATATATTCAAAACATTCATATATATCGTCATCATCACAAACAGAAACTATTTTGAGTACAAATTTACTTGGGCAAACTAGAAACCTTAAAACTGAACGGAGTTAAATAAACAAATTCCCATGTAAAAAGAAATCTTATTAACCTGATTTGTTTTTAAAAAAAAAGAAAGATTTATTTTCAAATTGGAATCTAAAATTAGAATAAAAATATGAATGATTAAAAAAATGTTTGAAGTAAATGGAGAAATACTTTAAATAGTACAGATCTGTTATAATTGGTATGGAAGATATTGCTAGAAAGAATATATATATATATATATATATATATATATATATATATGTGTGTGTGTGTGTGTGTGTGTGTGTGTGTGGAAGCGCGCGTGTGTGTGGAAGCGTGTGTGTGTGTGTGTGTGTGTGTGTGTGTGTGGAAGCGTGTGTGTTGTGTGTGTGTGTGGAAGCGTGTGTGTGTGTGTGTGTGTGTGTGTGTGAGGAAGCTTGTGTGTGTGTGTTTGGAATGTGTGTGTGTGGAAGCTTGTGTGTGTGTGTGTGTGTGTGTGGAAGTGTGTGTGTGGAATCTTGTGTGTGTGTGTGTGTGTGTGGAAGCGTGTGTGTGTGTGGAAGCGTGCATGTGTGTGTGTGTGTGTGGAAGCGTGTGTGTGTGTGTGGAAGCGCATGTGTGTGGAAGCTTGTGTGTGTGTGTGGAAGCGTGTGTCTGTGTATGTGTGTGTGTGGAAGCTTGTGTGTGTGTGACTGTGTGTGTGTGTGTGTGTGTGGAAGCTTGTGTGCATGTGTGTGTGTGTGTGTGTGTGTGTGTGGACAATGACCATTCACAATTACTTTCATGACGACCTTGATTATGCATTGTCCTGCCAGAAACATTGTCTATCATATCTCTTCCTCTTGAAAAAAAAGAATTTCGTACACTGATCGTCTCTTCCTTCTCTGTCAATGACATCGTCTGGCTGATTAATTTCTTTTCCTCACTCTCTCTCTCTAAAAGACAGAAGTTGAAGGTAAAGTGCACAAAAGGATATGGAGGGAAACATGAATATGTGTGCATCTCTATGTATGTGTGTGTGCGTATGTGCCCATATGTATGTGTGTTAGTACTATTTGACTGTAAAGTATGTCATGAATTAATATCGAAACTTTTTTTTTTAAATACTAAAAGAATGTACTATATAAAGAAGAATTATTAAAGAGAATATCCAAGTCAAAATTTGTTGCCAGTGTTTAATACAAATTTTTGTTGAATACGAATCTGATGTCAACTTTGAATATCCTAAATTACAAGTTCAGGTCTTGTGAGTCTTCATATTAAACATTATGTTAATAGACCGTGTAGGTTTAATCGAAAAAACCGGAGAAACATTCAAACCAGATGCTTATTTCTTAGTATAGTATAGTAATTTTTGTAAGGTATAATGATTTCAAATATGACAATACAACTAAAATATAAACTTTATTATATAAACTAGCAAATATATGCACCCTCCGGGTGCAAGTATCTAAGTTTTAATGTAATAAAATATTGTATTAAATTAGAAAGGCTAATGAAACTAAATAAGAATACAGATAAAAAGATTTGAAACTGAGGGAGTATAATAAAAGATTTGAAACAGAGGGAGTATAATAAAAAATGGAACAACTGAAACTTACTCTTCCACCACTCTCATCTTTCATTGTTATTTTTTCTAATTTACGTATTTAGTTATAAGAGGAAGTAAAGAATAAAATTACAGTTATTTTATCTTATTAATGGATTTCATTTAAGATTCATTGAAGAGATTTTTGCTTATATTCATTAAAATAAAACCAAACAATTAGAAATCAATAATACTAAGCACATATTTATTAAATTCGATTTTTTAATATTAATATGCAAATTAGCCTTCCCGTTCACATTGTAAAGCGCTATTTTGTTGTATATATAAATATAATTGCATGTTGTCAGTATGTAGACATAGTTAACAGTATTAATAATGTAAAATAATTTTATTAATAATTGAGGTTTAGATGAAAATAAAATCATGGAGAATGTGATGTCAATAATAACTAAGAGAATTGTGACTTGAGTAGGAATATAGTTTCGGTTACAGACAGAAAAACACACAATCTCCATTATAATAAGATATATAAAAATATTTCCCCAAAACCAAACAAATTAGTTTCATATTTTGAAATCCCGGATTTTGGGATCATCCTTCTCACCAAAATGGATTATTTTTGTTTAAATATTCCAGCAGATTTTTCACAATTGTTATTTAAATTAAGAAGGTGAATAACCACATCAACACACCTTCGGTGTTACTCGATCGATATCTGAAACTATCTAATCAAAATTTAGTTAAATCCCACGCCAGTGTTACCCCGTTGAATTTCCTTACCGAAATAATTTCTTTCAAATATAATTAATTTTATTTTTCACTTGTTTTATTTTAGATAATTATCTTATTAAATAAATTCAAAGTAAGCAGAAATTTCTGCTTACAAAATCATCTGTTTTTTTCATACGAAGCAATAAATATGATTTATCATAAAACAAGAAAAGAAAAAGAACGATGTACCCTGGGGTCTTTTGATTGGATATTTTCAATGAATATAGGTTCATCCCACACATCTTACGTGAAAGGGCGCTTCAAGATACCATATCGCCAGCAAGATCATTGATCTTATTCTAGATTACCAAAACAAGTTCCAAAGGATAGCGTGTCTCGAAGATAATATCGCAATGACGCAGTATTATGAGGCGAAATGTGACTGGCTGCAAAATATATGTTATTCATTGAGCTGTTATCTCGAATATGGGGATGAAGTTGTTGGTGGTAGAATATTGTAGACTCCTAGTAAATACTGGAATGCAGCAACCACCAGTTACAGTTTATAAAAACGACCCAAATGATACATCATCCAGAAGCCCATTTCACGGGCGAGGTGAGATTTAAACTATTGAAGTGAAGGTGCCTTTCCTCAAAGAAAGGAAAATGTGTGAGTAAGTTCCGCTTTACAATTTCCGAGGACATCATTCCAGCATTGATAAAAATTTCAGTCAAAACGTTTGCCGTTCCGCATATCCTAATTCCAGCGCGAATTTCTCTTGCATTTCAGTATGCATTATAAAGTGTAACGTCTGAATGGTTTGTTTCTGGGGTTGACCACCGATAACTGAGCTCTCTGAAAGTTAAAGAAGGGATACAAGCAGGGGTTACTGTACTACTATAATATCGATTATATTAAGGACGTTTCGATGTATTGATTTTATTCTGAAGGTTTTGCACAATAATAATATTAGATTAAAATAGATGTTTTAATTCAATTAACCAAAATCAACCGTCGCCACCCACGGTCAACAGGTGGCCCCATTGGGGGAGACTTACCCTCTGCAGAGGTGCAGTCGGTGCATTCTAACGCCCCAGCCGACAGGGCGGACAGTAGAATTTGATATTATACAAACTGTAACACCTGTTATAGAATCATATAAATTTACATTGATCAGTAGTTTCTTATTGATTAGCACATTACTATACAGAATACGAAATAACTCATACTATGAGATTTTTCCCAGTTAATTGTAGCATTTTTCTTTCCCAATATCATTAGGAATTAGGGAATAAGGGGCCTTAACTAGTTTAAGTAGCTTAACAAGCCGATAACTTGTTTACAGGGTATGGGAATTCAGGTAAATTAACATAAACCAGTTTCTCTACCAGGGATAGTGACCGCATTTGATCCTACTCTGTATTCACAATTAAAGGTGATGTGAATACATGTCTTTCTATCAGCATAAAAGCAAACAACCTGGGTCATTTACAACGATTACGCTGCGTATTTACTAAGATCGCTTTAATTTCCCCCATAAAAAAAGAATTGCGCAGAATCCAGTGAATATTGAATTCCTTATCAACGACGACATTGTTGTTCTTCATATATTGCTGTTTTGATATACTTTTGGCATAGTTCCAAATATTCTTTTTTTAATGTTATTTTGGGTCATATATACTTCAGTTATTCTATTTAACACTCGTAAACTACTGCAGGGTTTTTGAATTTGAAAACTTACTCAATATCCAACCCCTTAAGCGGAATTTAACAAGTTTCATTCTCCTTAAGTGGTTGTCATAACAGGATTAAAGATCCCAGTCTGGATGGAGAATATTTGAATGCATACGTTTCCTAAGTGTATTAGCGCTATTTGAAATGAAAAAGCCTCATCCAGAATTTGAATTCGGATCGTTGTGACCATTTCCTACAACGATAACTATTACATCAAACTCCTATAAGTATGTATGTATGTTATGTGAGTGTGAACAAAAATACATACATAGAAATTTTAGAAAATAAATGTTACTTATTTTGTTGGATTTTTAATACCGTAAGATTTCCGACTTAAGTCATTACATGCACCTATATTTGTGGCCTTGTGCCAGACGAACCTTAGAAAAATGTACTACCGATTATCGAATCACCGAAAAAGAAGTTTGACAATAAGCCTTTGATCTTTAGGTTAGTTGAAATTGGAACTCCACCTTCTATGCTATTTCAAGCAGAGCAACTATAAAGACGATAAGGAAAGGCTCTAAGGACTACTCGAAGTTGAATCCAGTTAAAATACACCTCTTGTTAAGACAGAGATTATTAGGGAGTGAGAAGTGTTATGCTCTATTTACAACGAAAAAATCTTTTTCATGAATGGACTCACGACGCAAACAAGATAGTAAAGTCACTATCGCAAAGAAATCGTAATGAATGAAAGTCATTAAAGTGTAAACAATTTAACGAAGGAGCACGCGGCCGTGAAACGTGTGACCCTGCTAGGTTCGTGTCAGTTGTTACGAATTACGAGTAGTAGTGCCGAAGAAGGAAAGACACTAAGGTTAAATACGAACTGGTACCAACGTAATAGTCCCTAATTGGTCCCACTACGTTGCATATTAAGAATTAAGGCCGCTACATAACATATCCCTAATTGAAAGCAAATACGTTACAAGGATGTTTATTTCAAGACTTTCCATTCTTATGTTAAAGAACGCTAAAATTAGCATTAGCCCTCAGTATGGAAAGTAACAGTTTTAACAGTATTTCATTCGATGATTAGAAACTTGCAGGGAAACAATTAGCCTCGTCCAGGATATGAAATCAACAATAACCGGTATGCTGAGACGCCTCTAATCTGAAACGAGTGCATGACTATGGCATCAACAATAGCATCCATATATTAAATTGTTGGGGACAACTAAGAAGACACTGAAAATAACATCTTCCAGTATACTGAAAGCCAGAAGATATTTCACTTCTACTTCGTGTAGAGATCGGTAAGATGTCAAAAAATCTTCTACGGCAGAAGTCAGGTTGCTAAAAATCCGAGATGACCCACTGCATTTTGTTTTCCTACTGTCTCTGTAGTGAGAGAGGAACCTGCCTCGTGCAACACGGTGTGACGGAAGAGTGGCGGGCGTGAAGACTTGCCGTATTCTCGAAGGAAGCGGGCTAGGCTTTGCCTGGCGTGTAGGACTGACCTAGAGTCGCACCCGCTTCCTTCAGAATGAGAGAGCTGTGGACGATCGGTGAAGTAGGAAATGGCATAGTGGCCCAGATGTGGGTGGTCGCGCTGTGCTGGCGAGTGTCGTACGTGCTGAACGGACAATTATGAGTGAGGAGCCCGGATGTGGTAAAATTGGGGTATATTTAAAGGACTTATTCTCACAGACCAGGCAGAACGACTTGTAGTATTTTGTTGTCGAGACGAGCGGGACAAAGAAATAGTATTGGATTTTGGAGCGAGATACGGTTGGGAGTAGTTGGACTGTCGATTGGAGCCTTGAGTCAGACTTGACTGTACCCCCCCCCACAGATTAGAGTCTCCAAGTTCCCTTCCAATTCACATCTCTTTAATGCACCTGTGCAATGTACCTGTGCAATGCACAGTGTGCATCTCCTCCATGAGAATGTGTCGTCAATTTTTCCCTAAGACCATGTTAATCCTACAGCAGGGAAAGTATTCCATTATTGATCGCCCAACTTCCACTACTCCAACATAGACCTTCTCCCTTAACTGTAACTTACCCATCTGTAACTCCCAGAGAGTGCGGCCTTATCTTCTAATATATGTTGCTACCACTGAGCCTCTCAAGGTTCTCTTTAATGCAATACTAATCTTCTCCTTGTCCCATGAATTCTTCTGGGGGTTACTAGACGGGAACATTAGGGAGTTAGTCATCTCGTTATTGTACTATACGAGACTACCGATTCCCTCTGCTTAGTATACTTTGCAGGCCAAACCCTAACCGTAGATAGTTCCTTTACTTCTCTAGAACCTCCCTCAAAAAACACGGAATGGACCTGGGAAAGATAGCATGCTGGCATATCCAAGCATTCAAACGGCCAGGCAATCCAGATTTCTCAAAACTGGTAAACTAAGACTCAGGATCAATGATGGTTTTGTTCATGGTAGCTGCTTCTTTACTAACTTGACTGTCTTTTCTGTTAATGAAGAAATGTTAGTTTAGAAAATTTTGAAACACAACTTATCTGGAAAACATAAGATACCTTACCTTGAAATCTTATCTTCACATATAAGATAAGTTTTACGTCTCTTTAAGATCTTAATGCCAAAGCCATTATTATAAAAGAACAGCATTTACGCTATTTAACCCATAGCTGTACAGATGAGATCATTCATCCCTTTTCCAATGGCATTAGTCTGAAATTAAAAGTTAAAAAGTGCTTAGAGTTAGAACTTGCTTACTAGGAAGTCACGGTCCAGCACATGAATCCATACGCCACGAGAACTCTCCCTTAATATGGTAGATCAGAGATCCCTTAAAACAAGATAATATAAAAGATAATACTCGTCTTTTTATTCTTGAGCTTATGGATAGCAATGTAGCATTAACTGATTTAGCTGTTTGTGAACAATTAATTTACATTATTGGACTTGCACATTTTAAGATATTGTAGGCTAGATAGCACTGATCGAATACATATGTTACATAACATTTTCCTTTCTTTGGGAAATCTAAAATTAAAATTAAAATTGAATTCTGTTATTTTTTATGCAACACCTGTGAAAAATATCGAACAAAATAACCAGTTTAATGTAATTTTATAAAATATTATTGATTACATTTTACAAAATTTCAATACCAGCATTTTCTAGATTAAAACTACATGACAAACAAGCACCTATTAACATACACATATTTTTTACAGAATACATTGGCGCACATACTATGTATATAAATTAAGACCTCGATACCTATCTGAATAACGTTTAATTATCATTGTTAAAATTTAATCTGAAATTTAAAAAATAAATTTTGCAAAGTACAAAACGAACTAAGTTCGAATTCTGGCTTGAATCTAAGTTTATATCTACACTAATGCTCATTGCACCAGCAACACTTGCAGATAGGTCTTGTCATTAGCATGCCACAAAAGCTGATTGTAGAAGTGGGATAATAGGCATTTAGAGACATATCTATCCCAAAACGACCTTACCTGATTATACTACACTAAGGACATCTTATCTTCAATAAAAAAAACTGTGCAAAATAAGACATTGTTCTTAACTAATTTTAGGAATTCCGATTGGACAATCAATTCTTTACATAGATACAATTTGGGAGTTACAAGTTGAAGAATTTAAGCGCCAGTAAACCACATTTTGTTAGTTTGCTTATTTGTTACCAGGAACATTTTATCGCCATTAATGTGTCAGAAACGTAAATATGATAAATTATTCCAGCTACCGAATAATAATAAAGACGTTATCTAAGAAAGAACAATACTTCATTGAACTTTACAGAAGATACAATTTAATAATGTACCAATTAAAAAAAAAACAGCAACAAAAAACGAAAGCTATTTGTATTGGCACAGGAGTGTAACTTACTAATAGCAGTTCTCTGTTTGTTAAAAATCACTTTGAAATGTAAATTAAATAGAAAATGGTAATTATTTCAATTATCAGAAATGATTCTAAAACTGATATATATATATATATATATATATATATATATATATATATATATATATATATATATATATATATATATGAATAATCCCATTATTATTCCGAGGCAGGAAAACCTAAAATTAAAACCAATAGAGAGACTGAATCGCATTCTCCCTCGTAATAACATGTAACAATACTCTTCCACCACTGACTCAAATGATTAACAACAGTTGTAAGATTTTGAAATTAAACCATAACTTAAAATATATTTTCCAGGATGAAGTACACTAGCCTACCGTCGGCCAAATAACCTTTGATAAAAGCTAGGAAAGCAACAACAAACTAAATAATTAAATAATTAATATGAACCCCTCAATAAAATCCAATACAATTTGCCAACCATGTAATATTAAGAAAAACCTATGCTGTAAACACATTAAATTAATTTACTCATTCACTAGTTTAGCAACTAAAACTACTTTTATAATTCTCCACGAACATAATTTCAGAAACAGAAATGTAGTTTATCTATTGAATTGCACACGCTGTCAACAGCTGGAAGGTCAGAACAGTCATTTTACTTAAGATTAAATTACTACAAACAGAATCAAGTGTATAGATTGAAATAAACTGATATTGTAAAACAACAATACCACTTGTAACAGAGACGCAATGTTTGCACCAATAGAAAGAATAGAAAAAAAATAGGCATTGGAAAATATCACGATGATTATAGAAATAGTAAAAGAAATGGACAAAAACGTCCCCAAACACTGACCACAAATGACTTTAATATCAAATTAAACCATCCTCAAAACGCCACTTTGAAATAGAATGGACAGATATGGACTGACATATTAGCATCTTAAACAAAGTAAGTAAGTAAGTATCTGGCCAAAATAGTTACAAGTAGATTAAAACTCACTCCGCCCATACAAAACAAATATTTTTTCAAATAGTTTTAATTATTCTTCAACGAATGGATATGCTACTTTAACAGTTCATTTTCCGTCACTTTATTATTGTAGCATATCAAATCTTTTAAAAACTTACTTAAAAACTTACTTTTCTGAAAACTTTCTCCTGATGATGAAAAGGTTAAAACTAGTTGAGATCAATCAATAATTTAAAAATAGACAGGTACAAAGAAACATTTTTATTTGTCTCATCTCTTTTGTTCGTCTGTCTGCTGTCTATCTCTCTCTCTCTCTCTCTCTCTCTCTCTTTCTCTCTCTCTCTCTCTCTCTCTCTCTTCTCTTTTCTCTCTCTCTTTCTCCCTCTGACTTTCTTTCTTTCTTCTCTCTCTCTCTCTCTCTCTCTGATATATATATATATATATATATATATATATATATATAGAGAGAGAGAGAGAGAGAGAGAGAGGGGAGGGAGTGAGAATATATATATATATATATATATATATATATATATATAGAGAGAGAGAGAGAGAGAGAGAGGGGAGCGAGAGAGAAATAAATATAGAAAGGAAGAAAGAAAGACACAGTCGCAACGAAATAGACGAAAAGGTTGCTCAGTTTTTATAACAAAATAAATTTGGTTTCAAGTCAGATGGTAAAAAATCCGAGTTCAATATTCACTAGGTGATGTTTACTTTAATTTTCTGACCAAATAACTATTCTAAAAGTGTGAGAAAATATTTCCCAATTATGCTACATTCTGATTTTAAAATTATACATCCAAGAGAAAATAAACAAAACCAGAAATCCGGTAGAATATAGACAATCGCAATTAGTATGACAAATAATAAATATGGTTTGTAGTAGGAAAATCACACCGAGAGCAAAGCTAAAAGCAACCAGTTAAGAAGATAGACTTCTGAAGTGGAAATAACACTTAAAGAACTGCTGGGGAACCCTCTTAAAATCAGAGAAAATAGCACCAAAAATGTTAATAGCCAACTAGGAATAAAGCGAGGATACTTTACAGTTGGCGAAATCAGTGAAGCCTTATAACTATAAAAAGTAGAAAAGACACAGGCCTCGACAAAGTAGGCACTGAAGTATGTATGGAAACCAAGGAAATTTCACCACATACTTCTTAGTCTAATCAATGCATAAAAAGCCTGCGACACAATTCCCCCCAAAAGGTGACTACGGAATCATTAATATAAGCGGTATAACTCTTACTGCTATAGCTGCTTAGATTTATAATACCCTTCTTTTTAATCGCATCTGATCTGAGGAAGAGAAAACCAGTAGGAAAAATCAAATGGGTTTCATAGAAATCAATCCACAACCTCTCAGATCCTCATTTGTTGTATCATAGAAAGGGGTTTGAGTAAAAAATGCCTCAAGATATTTTACTGGTGCTATATTTTTCCAATGCATTTGAAACTGTTACCACTAATGATATTCTACAAAGATACAAAAGTAATGGTGTGTTCCCCTAATAATGACACAGTTTTCTTTGAGATTGTCACTGAAGTCCTACAAGGAGATACATTAGCACCATATATCTTATCATAAAAGAAAATCGTGTGTTTTTCTGTCTGTAACCGAAACTATATCACTACTCAAGTCCCAATTCACTTAGTTATTTACAACACATTCTCCATGATTCCATTATTATCTAAACCTCAATTATTAATAAAATGTTGTAGAGGAAGCATCCGGGTAAGTGTGATAAAAGGTTAATACTGAAATGAATAATGAATAAAACAAGCAAATAGCAAAACAAATAACAGGAGGTTGATGGTTGGTTAGGTATTACGGCACGTCAACCCATTGGTCATTTTATGCCGAATACGTTTTTTTTGTTGTAAGGTATAGCTGCCACGCGTGCAGCCACCTGCATATCATTCCAGATTTTGCTTCTGTATTTAGGTATAGTGGTAGGGGTTTAGTTATTTTTTGAAATCAAGTTTTCTGTTGAGGATTTGAACATCAGGAAGGTGTGTGGGTGATTTTTGTAGATCTATGAACTTACATTCTTGATAGGAGGCCGGTTCTTTTCAAAAAGTTTAATATGCTCTTGGGATCTATTTTTCCAAATAGTTTGTCCATGCTGTTAACATCGTAGAACTTTCTTCGAGTGTGAGAAAGGTGAGGACATTCAATCAGAATATGTTTTATTGTATACCGGTTTCCACATGAACATTTAGGTGGAGGTTCTTCTTTTAGAATGAAGGAGTAGGTTAATCTAGTATTTATAATATCCCTAAATTACGTATTCAGAACGCCATTAGATCATATGAAATAAAAAGGCTTCACGCTAAAATTGGTGAGAAGCCACCGATATACCCCAAAGACTATTACAAATGTGGACAACGCAGATGATCTAGCGCTTCTTGCAAATACACCTGCACCAACTGGATTACTGCAGTATAGAATGAAGAAAACAACAAGAATTATTGGATGTAAGTAAAACTAAATGCATGTGTTTCAAACACGATGGAAGCAACTACACACTGAATGGTAAGCCTCTAAAATTAGTAGACCTATTCCTAGGTAGTAATTTTTCATCTCAGAAAGCGATGTCCATATACAAATGTAGGAAAGGCATGGACTGCTATAGAGAGATTGTCAATCATATGGAAATTTGATCTCTCTTATAAGATAAAGCGAGAATTCTTCCAAATCTTAAGCGTATCAGGGCTACAATACGGCTGTACTACTTAAACTCTAACGAAGCGCTTAGAAAATAAACTAAATTGTGCTACACAAGAATGCTGCGTGCTTTCTTGAACAAATCTTGGAAGTAGGAACTCACAAGGAAACGGCTATACGACTACTTCCCCTTTATCAGGCAAACCATCAGAGAGACACAAACGCAACACTGCAGGAAAAGCAAGGACGAACTCATAAGTGACGTTGTCCTGTGGACAACTACACATGGACATACCAGGGTAGATCAAACAGAAAAAAACCTACATCATTAGCTATGTGTGGATTCTGGATTCTGCACGAAGGATATGTCAGAAACGATGACCGATAGGCAGAGAGAGAGAGAGAGAGAGAGAGAGAGAGAGAGAGAGAGAGAGAGAGAGAGAGAGAGAGAGAGAGAGTCATAGATATCTATGTAGACACCACGACATAAGATTATAGTATCTATGCATTCTGCACTTCCTGAAATATCTACCATGGATTAGTGTGTAGTATGTATTCATCTTCACATCAGCGTTCTCTCCGGCTAGCATGTAGCCTTTGTTCTAATTTTTGGGTGGATGCGGTAAAAAGCGAGATGAATCAGATTCTGGAGATTGCCCTGTGGCAGCACATTAAACTGTCCATGTAACAATTTTTTCTGGATGAGGATACAAATATATATTTATGTATGAGGGTCATTCAATAAACATGGGGATTTTTTTTAAAGTAAAATAGTTTTTATTTCAGAATTTGTTTCCATACATGTAAACACCAATTTTTTTGGGAATTGGTTAATGGTAAAAAGAAAAAAAAAAAACAAAAAACAAAATAAAACAACTATCAAATCTCGCAAACAAAATATATTTTTGAGGCTATGGAAAATACTCCAAGAATATTCCAGACTTAAACAGAGGTCAGTTATCAAATATTTAGTGACTGAGAACGGCAAACTATGTGAAATTTACAGAAGAATGTGTGGTGTGTATGAAGAAGTACGTTTTGGTTAAAAAAATGTTTACATATTCGCTAAACGTGCGTTTGCCCGGCTAGCCTTCGTCTAAAAGGCAGCCTATGGAGTGGAAACACACAAACTCTCTGGTAAAGAAAATGTTCCGGGTAAAACGGTCACTAAAAAAGGTTATACTAATAATATACTCAAATATAAAAGAAACTATCACAATTCATTTCCTTGAAAATGGTGTATCTGTAAAATAATATTGAAATCCGAAAACAAGGTTAACAGGTTTATTACCCTGTTGGTACAAAAGATGATAGAGTCCAACATGCAGCTCTTTAACAACATTAATAAAATCTCTGTAGCAAGACTAGCTATTACTTAACTAATACCATAATGTAGTCTGTATTACTTATGTTTTTAATTCGAGGGGTCCAGCTTTCTTGTAGATGATATATCTTCACTTACAACACTTAGATTTGGCACAAGGCTGAAACACTCTGTGATGATTGAACTCAGTATTATGTAGAATATAATAGACTAGCTTGAAAACTATTCCACCACAATGGGATGCCAAGGATGGTATAATAATTACAGGTATCGAAAATGGAATCGGTAAACCAAATTCAAATTCTGGTTGAGACTGTTTATGTTCTCTTTGCATTAATGCTCTTAAAAAGGCATGAAACCACTTCCCCATGCATTTTGCTTCATTGCCAAATATCTGAAGAAAATGTCTTTTACCCCCAATGGGGCCACCTGTTGGCCGTGGGTGGCGATCCGTGATGCTTAAGAATAGAGCCCAGGTGGATGAGCAGTTCATGACATGCAATACTTCACTTTGGCCCTATCTTGGGCTAGACGGTCGGTCGGAGAGGCCCCCTCCGATCAATCAGCTGGTCACGTCAAGCCCTAGCACCTATATGATTGCCCCAACCCTGGTGCTCTTATAGCAAGCCCCAACCCCTTTTTATCATATGGGTGCTAGAAGGCGGTGGCTGCGGGTCTACATGTCCTGGGAATGACGTTAAACTCTATCTGATGGTGAGGTTCCAGTTTTGGAGGTTTGGGGAATGTGAAGCACCCCTTCATCACCATTGCTCCCTGGTCCGCTCTGACCCGGAGTGGTAGTACCTGTTAGGGTCCCATCTATGGGTTAAACAGAAAAATGTATTTATAAAAAAATTGTATTATCCATTAAGAATTGATTTATTTCAAAACTTTATCGGCATTAAATGACCCACTGAGGTTGATATGCCATAAAACAAAACAAACCAAACCAAAAAATGATGACACTGCTAAATACGCAAAATTTGCGATAACACAATGAAATTGCAGATTAAATATTACAAAATACCTCTTATTTATTGAATAAACTTCGTATTTCTATCTATATCATGAGAATATATTTGACTAAACTTTAAAAAAAATTAATATTTAAAGAATAAAATATATCCTCTATATAATATTGCATCTGTTTTGTTTTCTTATTTCATATTCATTTTTAGGAAAGTATTGAATTTGATATTCTTCAAAATAATGTTAATGTATATATTTTATACTTCATAGCTTTTAAAATAACCGTGAGCTTTCGATGGGTACATATACTACATTCTGATTTTAGGCAGATGTGCGACTGATACTACATCTTGATCTGAATATTTATTGATGTGATTATACAAAGATAAAGATGTTTCATTTTAATCGAAAACACCTGTTTATGATCTAAGGGAAAAAGTTATAGTCTCTAGAAATTTCTTTTGATTATAATCAACCATGAGAGACGATAACAATCTCTTCGTAACCATCTGGGATGGAATTTTATTAAACATCAATAAATTTAATCAATTTACATGTGGATAAGTAAGTATATATAGAGATCAAATTCCGAGGTGTATCAGTTTCAGAATCAGGAAACATGAACGCAAAGAGACTGATTTCATGGGCACTTTGTGGTAAGAATTTTACAATCCATTTTTAACATTTTTTGTAAGTTATTCTCTACATGAGTAATGATCAGAATGATAAGATATACTTTGGAATATTTTTTTGAATTATTTTACTTCCTATCTTATTGTATTTCAGTCTTAGGGACATGTATAATTTCCATGGAGAGTATTTAGTATACATGTAATGTGCTTTATTTGATTATATGTAAATTTTGTATGAGTCAACAGTACAACGAAAAAATTCTTCTTTAGTTTTTAAATCAGTACTGAAAATGTATGTATAAAGGTATTAATTTCTAAAATATTTAGTGAGTCGATTCTATTTTTTGAAAAGAAAATATTTGATTCTGGTTCAAGCTTAGCTTTAATTTCATATTATATATATTATAAACAAATCCATTTACATGTAAAAAAATGAAACATGAATTCATAAGTGATTGGCTAAAGTCATACATGGGCAATTCCATGTCAAATCATCAGGGCCATGTCACCCACCCCCTTCAATTTTTCTGAAATTTTGTACATTTGTAGAATAGGTTGGAATTAGACAATCCCCCAAATTTGAGCTTCCAATTCGAAATATTTGCCGAGTTATGTCGATTTTAAACTCGAAAAATTTGAGGAGGGGTGAGAAAATTGGCGCCATTTTGTAATCTATTTCTGTCTATAAAATGGGTTCTAGAGCTCCTCTACTTCTTGAAAATTGGCTTCTAGAAGCTTTTTGCCCTGAGGAATCCAAAAATCTTACCAAAATAGGCATAAAATTAACCCTTTTAAAGTTATTAAGGATTTTTGATTTTTTTCAATGCAAGATCAACAAGTGCAAAAATTCACAATGTGGCACTATATAAATTTTTTTTTCTTTAACTTATTATTCTAATTATATTGAACATTATTTGTAGCAAAAATAGAGTTTGGTTTTTGATCACAAGCAAAGTTACAACAGTAGATAAATTTAGCAACTTTACGTTTTGAGTTTTTCCGTTCCGCCATTGATTAAGGGCTGTATGGAGCAAAATAACTGTTCATAGTTCGATAGAAATTATCAGAATTGTGTTGGTGGTTGGATATATTTAAAATAATGTACAAACAATATATTTCCCATGTATCAACAATATTGCCTGCAAAATTCTGACAATATACAAACGTCAATATCAGCACCACATTTCATTTTAGAATTGAAAATTGGAAGGTAACAAAAATGATAACACTATCCTTGGTACCACCAATTTTCCCTGTGAAATTTACCCCCCTATATTTAACACAATGAGACTTGCAAAAGAATTAATATTATCTTGAAAAAAATATTTTCCATTCGAAAGAAGAAACCTTAAACAAACTGCTGATGATTTTAGAAAGTTTTTTCAGCTTAAGAAAATAATGGAAATTATGATTGAAAAACAACGTTTTCATTTCTGCACCGTTAAATCAACTGAATTTTAACGTAGCCAAAAACAAGTTACGAAAAGATGATTTAAAAAAAAATATATAAAAAATCAATTAATGTTCCGATTTTCACAAATATTACCATAACTATTTACCTTTGGATGTAAATATGTCTGAAATAGTTTTTTTCTTAAAATGTATTAAGGGAAATATTTTTTTACGAGTTCTACCCCCCCTACTTTATTTCATGAGATATTTAAAAAAAAAAACTTTTTTTCTATAAAGATAAGAGGCTGAATAACTATATCAAAACATTTGTATGATATCAAAGGCAGTAGTTTTTGTAGAAAAAAAATCATGTATTCTGAAATAAAAAGTGCAAGTCGTAACTAAATCGTATAAAATAGTTCTTTAAAGGAAAATTGATGTTTTGGGGGCTGTTGATTTTTATTAATGATTAATTTAATTCTCAAAATCATTTAAATATATCTAATTTTTACAGTCCTCACAGTGGTTCTTCACAACAAAGGCATCAATGCATGTAAGTATATCTTCATATATATTTATATAAAAAAAATAACGTATCGTTCAACCGTTATTATCCAAAATATATCTGAGTTTAACTAAGGAATTACATCGACTTAGTTAAGAGTAGGGTTGAGCCCTGATGAAATCCTATTGAGAGTAACCATGGTAGACCCTTAATTTTTCTCTACTATTATTTTCATTATTATTATTACCGCTCTATGTTTTTAATATATTGACCACTGAAAGGGAAAAGTTCAATGGGAAATTGGATACTATATATATATATATATATATATATATATATATATATATATATATATATATGAGAAGAAAATATTTTAAAAATATAACAAACACAGAATGTTATGATTAGGGGAAA
>CM042154.1:15753738-15776238 GCA_023376005.1 Doryteuthis pealeii
TGTTGGGAGTTTTTTTTGAGTTATGTTGCGTATTGTTTTCGAGGTTAGGTTGACGGTTTTTTATGCCTAGGTTATTCAGATTTTTGTATATGGTGTTGTGGATATTATTGTTAGTAACATATGTATTTATCAGGGGGGTAGATACATGAGGTTGTTTGGGTGGTGTTTTGTGATTGGTTTTAGTATGTATTTTCAGGGCTTTAATCTTAGCGTATTGTATAAAAGATTTGGGATATGAGAGGTTTTGGAAGGTTCTCAATATCAGTGAATTCATTGTTCAAGTATTTTGGTGTACATATACGAAGGGCTCTGAGGTAAAATCCAATTATAATGCCTCTTTTAGTATGGGTATCATGGTTGGAGTAATAATATATATGGTCGTTTTTGGCTGTTGGTTTGTGGTGGACTTTGAATTCAAGTTTGTTGTTGTTTCTTGTAAATAAGATATCTAAAAAAAGGTAGGGAATTATTCAATTCAAGTTCATGTGTAAACTGTATGGTGGGTTCAACTTTGTTTAGTTTGTTAACAATTTCATTAATGTCTATATTGTTCGGGTAAATAAGCAGTGAATCATCTATATATCGGAAGTATTTGGAGTTGTTAGGAATTATGTATCTAAAGGGGCCAGCTTCTAGGAATTCGAGATATGCTAGGAGGTCGCTTAGGGGTGATCCCATCGGTAGGCCAAATTTTTGTTTATAAAAAGTGTTGTCAAATTGGAAATAGCAGTGGGATGTGCATAAGTTACATATTTTAATTATCTTAGAGATTGGGAGAGGACATGGTAATTTAATGTTATTGGAGGAAATGTAGTTCTCTAGTTTTTTCTAGTTTGTTAATAGGTATATTTGTGTAAAGAGATTTTATGTCAAGGCTGGCTAGAGATTTATTCATCATGTTTGTATTGTTTATCTTATTGAGAAGTGCACCTGGATTTTTTATGTGAGTATCACTAATTGTGCCTAGAAGAGGGGATAATGTTTTTTCTAGATATTTTGCGATATTGTGGGTAACAGAACCTATTCCGGGGATGATGCGTCTTAAAGGTATTTCAGGTTTATGTGTTTTGGGAAGGCCATAGATTTTTGGATAGTAGGGTGGTAATTGATTTGAGAAGACCATATTTTGTTCTCCTTAGCAATTAATTTCTTATAAGATTTGTTAAAAATTTCAATTTGTCCCTCACATAAACATTACCTACCAGTGTCCTGAAGATAGTACAATATACCGAAATGCTTAAGTATTGACACATAAAATGGTTTCCCCTAATCATAATATCCTGTGTTTGTTATATTTTTAAAAATATTTTCTTCTCATATTGTCGGATTAATTTCCTCACCGTATTTCCATATATATATATATTATATATATATATATATATATATATATATATATATATATATATATATATATATATATTGAGTGGATATAAAAATCGTTGGAGACAAGAATAGAATTTTAAATGATCGAAAAAAAGAATATTTTTTAAATCGTTAGGAACGCAGAGGCCGTTAGAGGCAGTTAAACATTTTTTGAAAGTTTTGGTGGATGGGTATAATTTGTATTGCAAAGAATGAAATGTTATTGATAATCTTAAAACTTGTTGATGTTTGAATGAAATGTGTTTTCATTGTTATTGTTTGGGGGGGAAAAAAGGAAAGAAGAAAGAAATCGGTGAAAACCGAAAAGAGTTAACCCCTCAAAATGTGCGAATGGGTCAAGTATGGAATATTGTGTTAAATAATGAATTGAAATTAAATAATGAAATGTTAAATAAAGTGATGTGGTGATATTATTTAATAAATTTTTGGAAAGAAACAGCATAAAGATAAGAATTTTTAGATTATTCAAGGTAGAAGTTAATAAGATAAAAGTAGGGAAAAGATTATGAAAAAAGAGTTTGTGAATAAAATAGGTGCGAAAAAAAAAATGTGGATAAGGTATGTAAATAAAATCGTTAATGATAGTGAGTAGAAAGAAAGAAGAAAATAAATATTGAGGTTTAGAATAGAGGTAAAAAGTTTTTAAAAAGGAGGACTTGTTGTCACATGATTTTTGTTTTATAGTAAAATTTTTATTTTTAGTAAAAAGGGGCAATTTTTATTTATAGTTTAGTAAAAAGGGGCAAATAATTTTGTTTTAATATATATATATATATATATATATATATATATGTGTGTGTGTGTGTGTGTGTGTGTGTGTGTGTGTGGTGTGTGTGAGTGTGTATGTGATGTGCGTGTGGATTTGAATGATTATATCTATAGTATATTTCGATGATATTGGCCATTTTCAAAGTTTTCAAGTGATGATGACTGGTTGGTTCTCAACCTTCCTTTATAATCGATACTTGATGGTCTTCTAATCCAAGTGATTATTTAAGTTGGTTTGTTTACTGATTGGTCGGTGGGTTGGATTTGGCGGCTTGTCAACCCTTGGGTTATTTTATGCTCAGCCTCCAGTATTCCGTCCTTAAACATTGCGAGTCAATATCCTTACGGCCAACTGGTATCCTCATTTGGGGGGGGGGGTAATACAACTATGCAGTGGTGCAGACGGTGGATTGTTCAGACCCAGCCTGCTGGGATAGCATTATTTTAAGAGACTAAAGAAAAAAGAATGAAGTCATTCTATATATATATATATATATATATATATATATATATATATATATATATATATATATATTATATATAAACACACATACAGAAACACACACACAACACACACACGCATATATATATATATATATATATATATATGCGTGTGTGTGTTTGTGTGTGTGTTTCTGTATGTGTGTTTATATATATATATATATATATATATATATATATATATATATATATATAAGGTGCGCGTCCACGGGTTCGAGCACTGGCCTGTGTCGGAAAATTGGCTACAGTGTCTCAACATCCACGGGTTCGAGCGCTGGCCTGTGTCGAAAAATCTGCTACAGCGCCCCAACAACATCAAACACACACAAACCGCATCACACGCAGAGCAGACAAACAAGACACACCCACCACCAACGTCGTAGCTCTGAAAACCATATCCAAAAAGTCAACCATAGAACCTAGATGTAAAACACACCTACTAAGGTGTAAACAAACCTTAAATCTAGCCACATTCAATGTCAGAACACTAAAAACCATAAACCAACTGCCCGAGTTAACTGCATCTGCAGAGGACAAAAATATAGACATAATCTGCGTACAAGAGCATAGATTTGATCACAGTGAACTAGATATAAAATACCACGAAACAGGTAACGGATGGACTTTCGTGTCAGCATCTGCGTGGAAAAACTCCACAAATGCCACTATAGGAGGCGTAGGAATGCTCCTCAGCCCCCAGGCTATGAGAGCACTAAACAGTATAGAAAAAATCCAACCGAGAATCATATGCGCTACGTTTAATGGGAATCCCTGCATGACAGTAGTCTCGTGCTATAGCCCCACTAATGTCAGCGAAGAAACGGACATAGCAAAGTTCTATAATGAGCTATCCTCCCTATGCAGACAGATTCCCAAACACAATGTCCTAGTAATTGGGGGCGACATGAATGCGCAGATAGGCATAAGCGAGAACAATAAATACTGCCTACATAACACCCCAAACAGGAACGGCGAATTACTAGCAGAGTTCTCTCTTGAGAACAGGCTAGTATGCCTAAATACAAAATACCAGAAAAGAAAAGGCAAACTCTGGATCTACACATACCCAAACAATACAAGAGCCCAATTAGACTATATCCTAATAAATAAAAAATGGATAAATAGTGCAATGAACTGCGAAGCATACTCCTCTTTTGAAGGAGTATCCTCCGACCACAGAATAGTCACAGCAAAATTACGACTTAGCCTACGTAGGAACAAAAAGCAAACCAGTAAGACTGTACGATACAGCTGGTCAACACTTGCCAACAGTGATATATGCAATCGATACGCTGTGGCAGTAAGAAACAGATTCGATATCCTCCAGGAGGCATTTGAAAGCCCCACCGCAAACGAAGAATACGAAAACTTCGTCAATGCCCATCTAGAAGCAGCATCCGAATGCATACCGACCGAACTGAGAGCCAAACGCTCTGTCCCCTGGGAGACGGAGGCAGTTAGAGAAAAGAGAAATAATATCAAAGAAACAGCCCAAATTAATAAAACAAACCCAACTAGCACCAACCTATACAACCTTAAGAAAGCCCAGGTAGCCTTAAACAAAAACATACAAAAGGGAACAAATAGAGTACATACAGGCACAAATAAATAATATCAGACAATCGGTAGAAGACAGACAGTCGCGATTAGCCTGGCAAACAGTAAACGAAATTAGTGGTAGAAAAAGCACCTCTAAATCAAAATTAAAGGCAACCAGCCAAGAAGATAGACTAAAAAAATGGAAGGACCACTTCCAGAAACTGCTAGGAAGCCCCCCAGAAATCATAGAAAGTAATATCCAAAAGATTGTAGATAAACAACTAGATATCAAGCTGGGAGATTTCACAATAGATGAAATTAACCAAGCTTTAAAGAAGCTAAAAGGTAGAAAAGCAGCAGGACTCGACGAAATACCCCCGGAGGTGTGGAAGATAGGAAAGTTCAATGACATACTGCTTAGGCTATGCAATGCAGTATATAGACAAAATAGAATAGATAAATGGACGAAAGGCTGCATCCTCCCATTCCCTAAAAAGGGAGATCTCGGAATCGCTAAAAATTACAGAGGCATAACTCTCACTGCTATTGCAGCCAAGATATATAATGCCCTTTTACTTAATCGCATCCGGCCCGAAATAGAAAAAATCCTTAGGAGAAACCAAAATGGATTCCGCAGAAATCGATCCACAACCTCTCAGATCCTGACTATTCGACGGATCATAGAAGGGGTACGAGCAAAGAATCTAGAGGCAACGTTATTATTCGTAGACTTCTCCAACGCATTCGATTCCATACATAGAGGAAAAATGGAACAAATACTATTAGCATATGGTCTCCCCAATGAAACGGTCTCAGCTATAATGATGCTATACAAAGACACTAAAGCGATGGTACGCTCACCTGATGGCGACACAGATTTCTTTGACATCGCCGCTGGAGTCCTTCAAGGGGACACACTGGCACCATATATATTTATAATATGTCTAGACTACGTACTCCGAACATCATTAGATACCATAAAAGAAAAAGGTTTCACACTAAAAAAGGCAAGAAGCAGGCGATATCCCGCACAAACAATCACAGATGCGGACTATGCTGACCTTGCACTTCTTGCAGATACACCGGCAAAGGCTGAATCACTGCTACATAGCTTGGAGGAGGCAGCAAAGAATATAGGCCTCTATGTGAACTCCGGTAAAACAGAGTTCATGAATTTCAAAAATAAAGGAGACATCTCCACACTCGACGGCAAGCCTCTTAAACCAGTAGAACAATTCACATACCTAGGTGGTAATATCTCCTCCACAGAGAGCGATGTTAATACACGAATAGCAAAGGCATGGTCGGCCACAAATAGATTATCAGTCATATGGAGGTCCGATCTCCCTGGCAAGCTGAAGCGACAGTTCTTCCAGGCTGTGGTTGTGTCGGTGCTGCTGTATGGCTGCACCACCTGGACCCTGACAAAGCGTCTTGAGAATAAGCTAGATGGGAGCTGCACAAGAATGCTGCGAGCAGTCTTGAATAAGTCGTGGAAACAGCACCCCACAAGGAAACAGCTGTACGGTCACCTGCCCCCCATCTCACAAACTATCCGAGTGAGACGGACAAGGCATGCAGGACACTGCTGGAGAAGCAGGGATGAACTCATAAGCGACGTTCTCCTGTGGAAGCCAACACATGGACATGCAAGTGTGGGGCGCCCAGCAAGGACATACATTGACCAGTTATGTGAAGATGCTGGCTGCTCCGCAGAGGAGCTTCCAGGTGTAATGAATGATAGGGAGGGTTGGCGAAGGATTGTCATGGATGCCCGTGCTGCGTGCGCGACATGATGATGATGATATATATATATTGGTTTGTTGGTATACACATTTCATTTAAGTCAGGACATTCTCAATATACCTAGTTAGCTCTTTGGAAAAAAGTTGACATCAAATCAGAGTTGATGTTGTTCTGCTCAGTTCAGCAACAATTTTTAACTTGGATCAAACTAACTTGATCAATGGATTGAGACGATATGATTCCGTGTACAGGCACAAACGCATACTTAACCTGGTATTCCAACATATTTCTATCAAGAGACAAACGATTGATTTTTATATCACTATTCTTATCATTAGGGGCCGGGTTAGCTCAGTCGGTAGAGCGTTCGGCTAGAAACCAGAAAGTTCCTAGTTCGATACCGGTTCTCGCCAACTCAGCGTATGAGTAGTACAGGGATCTGTGCGGTTAAGTAAGGAGCTGATGGCTGGTGTGGCGCTCCACATCAGATGCTAAAACAATGTCTTTGGTCTAGCGCTATTGAAAAGGGGATAGACTCCCTCGCTGACTGGCTGATACCGACTTTAGGCCGCCCCGTCGACTTTACTTTTCTTTACTTATTCTTATCACCAGGAAAGTATCTTGTAATGGAGTAGTCGTAAAAATGTTTTTACAGTTTATATCTTCATGGCATCTTTTTACTGGAGTATTATTGCAGAAAAAATATTAAATTAAAAGTAATGATTAATGTCTAAGAAAATGTCAACTACTCACTGAAGATTATTTCCATCAATATGATTATTTTCTCCTTTCAGTCACTTACAGAAGCAGTGGTGAGTATCAGCAGCATCTCTTTTCATCTAATCAATGACTTAAAAAGTCATATTAACCAAAATAAAAAGCCATTCCCGCTTGAATGTGGAAAGATGTTTGAATTTTTAAAAGTAATTTAACTAATTATGAATAAGTCAAAATAGAATCTATCATTAGCAATAATGGTCGATTGAAAATTAGTGCCTGAATTCCCATCATATGCTGGTTAAATTACGACGAAAAAACTTGAATAAATTATCTAAAGAAATACTTAAATAAGAAGCAAAGATTATATTTAGTTCAAATAGTAAAGCGGTCAAAGTGGTAATTTTGAATATAGATATGAAACAGTTTTAACAATTGATTATTTCTGTGTATGACGATTATATATATATATATATATATATATATATATATATATATATATATATATTAATATTTTGAAGGCCAGTACAATGCGTATGAAAAATAAAAACAAAAAGATGTTATTTTTGTCTATTTTAAAAAAAAATTTTCATGCGCATTGTACTGGCCTTCAAAATATTAATATATTATAACATACTTAACAATGCTTCAAGCAAATTACCAATTGCTTTATATATATATATATATATATATATATATATATATATATATATATATATATGTTCTTAATCTTTCTTAATATATATATATATATATATATATATATATATATATATATATATATATATATATATTGTGTGTGTGTGTGTTGTGTGTGTGTGTGTGTGTGTGTTTCTTAATAGAAAAGTTGCAGAAACACACAAAACCTATCAAATATCGGACATATTCTGCCAAAATAATAACTCAATGCCTGAAGAAGACAACAGATCAGAAATATGTGTCGCATATGTAAGATAAAAAGAATAAAAACAATTTTTCTGAGAACATAATACATTTTTCTTTTTTATAAAATATTGAATATTAAATATAATATATATATGTGTGTGTGTGTGCGTGTGTGTGTGTGTGTGTGCACCCAAAATCTATGTTTTGATTCAAGCTTAAAAGATAATCATTTATTGAGAGTAAATGTTATCAAAGGGTGTACTAACAATAATTCTGACTTTGTATAAGGCATAACCGTATTAGCTACAAAAGAGCCTTCCTAAAAATGTTCCCATGTTATTTTCCAGCAATAACAAGGCAGTGGAGCAAGTACATTTATTTGTTGTTGATGACACTGGAAGAGCCACTAACAATAACATCATTTAGGTTAAGACTTTCCCATTCGATATTGTTCCCTATTCGGAAATAGATTGGAATCAAATCAGATTTGCTGTTCTGTTCAGTCCAATTATTTTTAACTTCAGTGTCTATAGGGACATTGGATAGATTAGCATGTTCAAGAAATCAAAAGTATCAGATTCCATGCGAATCCTTAACCTGATATATATATATATATATATATATATATATATATATATATATATATATATATATTGGTTTGTTGGTTGGTTTTGAAGGCTGTCACAATGCGAGTGTAAAGAAAAAAGAAGGTAACTATGATGTTTTTTGTTAACCTGTCATTTAATTTCTCAATATTTCGGGAAGAAAATTCCCATCATCAAAAGAATACTGGAACTGAAGTTGTCTTAGCGGCTGCTAGATTCGTTCTGTCTTGGGTCTTCCAAATTCTGTGTGTGTATGTGTATGGTTGGGGTGCTTGCTTATGTGTGTGTTTGTGTGTGTAAGTGTGTGTGTGTGCGTGCTTGTGTGTGTAAATGTAAGCGTATGTGTGTGTGCGTGGTGCTTATGTCTGTGTGTCTGATCATTTCTTTTTATTTTATTTTAATTATTATTCCAGATTTGATTCGCCTCTAAGCAAGGTTTTATTTTTATTTTATTTTATTTTATTTTATTTATTTTTGTTTGTTTGTTTATTAACAGGATCATCTGATCTCTTTTTTATTGATATGTGTCTGAGACTAACATTCCAGATATTGCTTGATTGTTTATGGGTGCGGGTGTGTGAATTTACTGTCTATCAGGTGGCCTGTAACCTGTTGTATGTGTGTGCGGTGTATTTGGTCAGTCTTAACACCATGAGTGTGTGTGTGTGTATGTGTGTGTGTGTGTGTTATTTGTGGCGTGTATGCCTATTTCATGTACATTAATGTATGTGTGTGTTATTTATAGTGTGTGTGCTTTGTACATGTACATTAATATATATATATATATATATGTGTGTGTGTGTGTGTGTGTGTGTGTGTGTGTTGGTTTTAGGAGCTTGGAATGAACTTAATTTTATTAAGAATTGCGATTATAGAGTCTGCTAGATTCTATTCTGCTTTGTTTTTTTTATTTTTTAGCATTATATTTATCTTATTTCATTTCAAATTATTTTGTTTTATTTACTTTTTATTTTATTATTTATTTATTTATTTATTTTATTAGTTATTTTTATATATATTATATATTTTTTAATTTAATTTAATTTATTTATTCGTTTTTATTATATATTCATTTATCTATTTATTTTATTAATTGTTTTATATTTTTTTTATTATTATTATTATTATTATTATTATTATTATTATTATTATTATTTTATATATATATATATTTAATCTCTTATTTGTTTTGTTCTTGTAAATGTATTTCTAGTGTGTGCTGGGCTGAGTTTTAAAAGGTTAGAATAAAACTAATATCTATCAAGAATTATGATTTTAGATTCCACTGATTTGTTTTAGGGGTTAAGGTTAGGGGCAAGTGTGTTCTGTTTATGTGAATGCCTTCTTCATATACGTTAATATGTGTGTATGTGTGTGGATTTAGGGGATTAGAATGAAGTTAATTTTATTAAAATTGTGATTATAGAGCCTGCCTGGTTCTACTTTGTTTTGTTGTTAATATTACATTTATCTTATTTATCTCATTTACTTATTTGCCTATTTACATTTTTATTTATTTATTTATTATTATTATTATTATTTAAAAAATTTTTTTTTAAAAATATAATTATATTTTTATTTATTTTATTATTTTAGTGTTGGATTTTAGAAGGTTAGAATGAAAATAACATCTATCAAGAATTATGAATATCGATTCTGTCGATTTGTTTTTAGGGGCTAGGTAAGCGGTTAATATTGTGAGTTTTTTTTCCTTTCATTATTATTATTATTATTATTATTATTATTATTATTATTATTATTATTATTATACATGTTTCATGTATATGTTTCATTCACAGCCTGGTCACATGAATTAATTATTAGGAGATTAGCAAGGGAATTCATATTCTTTAATGTAAAATCAATTATCTAGTCAAATATATCAGTAATCAGAGTCAATCCTATTTGTAAAATGACTAGTGCATTAGCTCGAGTGTGTGTATACTGGTCTGTTGACGTGGGTGCGTGTTTTTCATTTGTCTTCTCATTGTAGATTCGTTGCGTTATAAATTCTCTATTGCATATGTGGGTGTATGTTGTATGTTCGGTTCTGCTATTGATCCCTGGGTGCAGTTTAGCTATTAATAATGCCTCTTTAATTCGGAGGTTACCCAGATTTCTTTCTTTTGCCTCTATTTTGACTGTGATGCTTCTCTCCGTGTTGTTGCACTTAATTAAGTGTTTGCGGAATGTGGATGCTTGTGTGTGTAAGTGTTCTTTGATCCTAATGTGTAGTGGTCTGGTGGTGCTGCCTATGTAGAAATGGTTGCATTTTTCGCATTGTGTGCGGTATACTACATTAAATTCATGGCACATACCTGTGTCGCGGATAGGGCAGTTCGCCAGTGTGCAATTATTGGTGTTCCTATGTTGGTTCTTGGAGAGTTGTCTCCAAAGTGAAGGTCCGTAATGGGCGAGTTGTATGTCCAGACCCTCCTTCCGGATCGCCTTGCGTATTGCTGCGGTTATACTCTCGTTGAAATGTGGTAGCCTTAGAAGCAGGTGTTAGAAGTGATGTGACTTTTTCGGCCTTCTGTTTGTTTCAGTCGCTTTGTGACTGAAGTGGGGTAACCATTGGCCTTCAGTATGGACATGAAGTGTGTGGTGTGTGTGATCTGGTCCTGTCCTGCTGCATTTGTCCCGGATACGGGTAAGTTCATTCCTTATGTATCCGGTCTTTGCACTAAGGGGAAGGGCCGATTTGTGGTGGACGAACAAGTCCCTGCTGGCCGGTTTTTTGTAGAATTCGGTGTGGATTTCACCCTTGTCTAGTATTTTAAGCCGGAAATCCAACAGTGATAACGCTCCTGTGCAGTCAGGGTGTTCTATGGTGAAATGTATGTTTTTGTCTATGTTGTTGAATGTTGTTGTGATTTTGTTGGCTTCTTCATAGGAAGATGTGAGGATGAGTATATCATCTATGTATCTGGTGAAGAAGGCACAAGAGCGGCAATAGCCAAGTGCTTGGCGCTCAAGTCTGTCCATGTAGCTGATAGCCAGCAGGCCCGATAGACTAGATCCCATCGGCAGGCCCTTTATCTGTTTGAATGTTAGTTCTTGAAAAGTGAATATATATATATATATATATAAATAATGGAAAATGGATTAGGTTTTTTAAATGATTTTTCTATTTTAAATTAAAAAAAATTAAAAAACATAATCCATTTTACGGACTTTTTTCTTTTATGAAATATTCAATTTTCTTGGTGTGAACCCATACCAACACTTTATATATATATATATATATATATATATATATATATATATATATATATATGACATATTTTTGCCTGAGATTGAAACAACATAAAAATACACTAGTACAAAATGAACCATCAACATTATACAAGCACGCACACAAACACCAGGACAAAGGAGAAAATCACCCCATTCGAGAGGAAAAGTTTACCTCTTCCATTATATTCACCAGATTTAGAGTTTTCAGATTATCATCTCTTAGGCCCCACGGAAGAGGGTTTGAGAGGCAAACAATATTTCAGTGAAGAAAAAGTGAAATCAGTAGTAAAGAAGTGGCTCAAAGAATAGTTAGCCGAATTTTAGGGGGTAGAGGTACATGCTCTCATTTGAAGCTGGGGCATTTCTATTGAGAGAAACGGTGACTATGTGGAGAAGTAGCGATGTGATCCACAGAGAGTCAGCGTCATTTTGATGTAGGATACATGTTGTTTATTATAATTGTCCTAAACAAAATGGCATCAGTTTTTGACTCACCCTCGTATATATATATATATATATATATATATATATATATATATATATATATATAATCCAAAAGTCCAGAGAAGAAATATTCCTTACGACATAGGAGTTTTTTTAAACAACCTGTCGCAGTTTGAGAGCTCAATGTGTGCTCTTATTGTTAGAGTCACAGAGCAAATTTATAAGTAAAGAAATAACAAGAAAGAAATTTATAAACAAGAGCACAGAAATTTATAAGTAAAGAAATAACAAGAGCACTCATTGACTCTAAGTCTTTTGTTATTTCTTTACTTACTTCTTTACTTATATATATAGGCAATTTTGGAATTCAAATCATTTCGTAAGTGTTCCAGAAAAACATGTATGCATGAATAGTTGGACAAAATGAAAACATATTGGCATTTGTAGATGTGAAATTGACACAGTTTTATTATAAATTCTACCGAAACATGAAATAGGACTTGAAATCTGAAGTTGCGCTCTATTTTTTTATTTAGCCAGGGAGAGCAATACTTTCCAAGGTATAGAAGATTAACGACCTCAGGCTTGCAAGTCTATTTTTCGCAACACACACACACACACACACACACACACACACACATACACGATCATGTACACGCACACATACATATATATTATTTTTATCATTATTATTGTTTCGATTCGATTATTAATTCAGTTTAATTAAAGCATGAGTGAATTATAGTTTCCAGAAAGAAAAATGTGAATATAATTTAATGTCCATTCCTATCACACATTTTAACGACATTTGATTTATATAATCATGTTAATATTGCGCCAAATAGAATGTCAACGACTAACTGACGATAATTTTTCTTCATATATTTTTCTCTCTTTTCAGTAAAACCTACTTCAGCAAAAACAGCTGTGTATCATCATCTCTTTTGATTTAATGAATGGCTTAAAAAGTCATATTGGCCAAGATCAGAAGGCCTTCTCCACGTATTATTATTACTAACATGAACTGTGTATATACCACAGTATGATGATTTGATTATTACAACGTTTGCATTGTTTACATAGGACCTATTGCAAATAGTTCAATATGTAAAAACTATAATAATCTTAATTTAAATTTCTCTCACTATTTTGATTTATTTACTTTTTTCATATTTTATTTATGTTTGATTGAAACAGATTGGCATTATCACGTCCGTGTGTTCACACATACACGCTATCTTTCCTCAACTCACTTTCTTTCTTTTTTCTTTCATTCTTATTTTTTTTTAAATCTGTGTAGCATGTCCCTTTTCTTCCCTTTCTTTATAATAAAAACGGAAGTGTCCATTATTTAGCTGAGGTGACGATGTTGATAAAAAAAAGAATTCGGTGGATAAGCAACTTCTGATAATCAGGATTTAAATTCTTGAATTTCATCTTGGGCTGTCTCATTTCTAACCAGAGTGTGTTGCAAGATTATAACGGTCGCACATTTAGGAACACTAGTATTAATATATAGATTTTAATTTCACAACTTAGGAATTTTTCTCCCCCGCGTTAGCTGGTGGCCTTTCACTGCATTTCCCTGGACTCAGAATAACTCTTCTGAGTATTCTAGCCGATTTCAACATGGACTCAATTCTTCCTTTGATTTCCAGTTACTTTTGTCTTTTTTCTACGCTCTTTGGGACCGTTCCAAGTGCACCAACTACGACAATATGTAGAATCGGATTCTAATAAGAGTAGGAAATTAAATTTTGACTTTTGAATAAAATTACATCTATTAATATTCAGTTGGTCTCTATTGCTCATTCCCGTGCAAAAACAATGGAAAGTGTCATACTATGCTCACATGTGCATACTATAAGTGTCCCCATGGTTTCACGGGCTGGAACTGAATTGAGAAACTTATACGCATGCGTAACAATTTACATTTATGGAGAGAAAGAGTAGAATAATTAACATCATTGATTCATTTCTGTCACTGATAAAATATAATAATTCAATAACGATTACCTATATTCAACTAGATTAAAAAAAATGTACTTCCTAACTAATAGGGTTGTGCAAAACACGCTCTTTTAATACGCACGAGGATTGTTAAAAATATTTTAAAACGTCAATAAAAAATTGAAAATTAACTTTTTAATGTTTTCTTTTACGTTTAATATAAAGAACAATTCCAAGTTTATGTGTTATAAAATAGAAAAAAACAAGTTTCTCTTAGATAAAACCTAAATTTTTGCATTTTAAAGTAAATTCCCGTAAATTTCCATAAATTCTTAATCTCTGTTGACACAGTTATCGCATCTTGGCGTGTGCACTATTTTTTTGTATGGACGATTGTACGTATAATAATTTCTTTTCTGAAGCTAAAACGAATTACTAATTTAGCATTTCCTTGATGTCTCACGATTTAACTCGTACCTCAACGACCCAGCGCTACAACAATAACAATAACAACAACTACAACTACAAGAGTTTTCCTCAAAAACCAAATTGGATATTATTTCCGTTAGATCCATCCATTAATAAGAATGAGGACAATTTGTAATTCAAACATTATTTTCAAAATTTGTTTAAATAAAAACCGAAATATGTTATGTCATTATTTTTAGCTAGATATTTTTTATACAATATTTCCTTTGATTAATAAATACGATTTTGATATCCGCTAAATAAAAGTATTTTTTTACATTTTATAATTTTTTTAAAATCCCTGAAAAAAAAAACAAAAAAAAAACAAAAACAAGTAGACAATAGGAACTTTTAATATAAAATTCTTTAGAAAATAATCTAACATTTTAGAAAAAAGAAAAAAGAAAAAGAAAAAAAAGGATATATATTTTTTCTTATTTACGAGATCTAATTTTCAATGTTTAAGATGCCCAATTACCAAAACCGAATTAGTTGCGATTTAGTTTTTATTTTACATATGTTCCGTCGTTAAATTATCTTTTCAAAAATCTTAAAATTATTATATCCAAAAAAAAAAAAAAGAAAAAAAGAATAAAAAAAGAAAAAAGATCTTTGTACGGGGGATCAATGCGCGAAACAAAAACTAACGGAAAAAATTATTAGCCTTTTCAATTTAGTAAACATTTATTTACAATAAAAGTTTGTCTTTCATTTCTTCATATGCCGAAAGTTTTATTAAAATCGGATAGTTAGTTCATTTTATATAATTTTTAGAAGAATTTCCTGTGATCTCCCTTATTTAGAGCCAGCGATAAAATGCACATGCCTACTAACTAATAAAAAAGAGTACGATAAACTTCTGCTTTTATTTCATTTGGAGTTCTCTAACATGAAATCATATCATAGTTAAAACAAAGAATTGTTTGTAAATTTGCTTTCATATTAAAAGATATTGCAGAATTTTGAGGAGACTTAATTGAAACAATATTTGATGTGTACTTTAACAGCAAAATGTTGGGACTGCATATGTTTACTTTAGGCTAGTTTCCTCTACTTTATCATAACTAGCATAACAAAACCGCCCTTCGGGCGGTGTAAAAATAAAATTTTGAAAAATATAGCCTGAGCCGAGTGGGATTTAAAATTCAATGTCAGAGGGGTAGTATCCAAGTAAAATTAATAAATGAATTGAAGTAATAAAAAACAACAATGCCAAAATAAGCCAAAAACTTTAAAAGGGCATTCAACATTTAATGATTTTAGTAATTAAAATCATCAAATTCATTAAAGGAGTAAAAAATAAACAATTTGAAATAGAAATTAGGAAAGTTAACTTTCTACACCAAAATTTTTCCTGAAATAATATTTAATAATAAAATTAAATTTGGTTTATCAATGAATAAAACAATTAACTATAAAAATTTTGAAATAAAAAGAATAAACATTCACCTTATTTATTTTACATTTAACAAACATTTAGTTTTAGTGTAAATAAATATTATATAAAATAAAATAGAGTAATGATACTTAAATCAATTTTTAAATGCTTTATTATTTAAAAAAAATCGACGATAATGCCCAACGAAGAAATTCAGAAAAATGAACGAGAGTGATGATTGGAAGGAATGTTGAGTTCAATATGTACAAGTGAACATAATAAAACAATTTATTTTTTCCTTTTCCAGTATGTCCACACGCAGTTGCAGATGTCGCCTTTCTTCTTGATGATTCCGGGAGTGTAACGAATAGAGATTTCGAGAAAGTGAAGACATTCACAATCGGAGTTGTTAACTCTATGAAAATAGGCTTTAATCAAGTCAGAGTTGCTGTTCTATCGTTCAGTACATCTACAGTCGTTAACTTCAATCTGAAAATGTACGGAAATAAAAAACAACTGACCAATGCAATACGTCGTATCAAATTCCGCGGGGGAGCAACTAACACACACTTAGCCCTCAGACGTCTCCCATCCGTCTTTTCATTGTCTCAAGGTGATCGAAAAAACGCTCCAAATATAGCCATTGTTATCACACGTGGTTATTCCTCCAATCAAGCCGCGGTCAATAAGGAAGGTGTTTTTCTTCAAAGATCAGGCATCACAATGTTCAGCATTGGTTTTGGAAGAGACCTTCGGCCATTTGATCTAAAGTTTATGGCGACAGCACCTAAATATCAATTCCATGTTCTGAACGTGAATAAGTTTAATAGAATTACAGACGCAGTGGCTACTAAAATATGTAAAGGTAGGTGCATGTCTGTTTATTTACCCATCTTTGTTTAAGACATGCTATTAGTAAAAAAAAAAAAAGAAACTATTTATGTAGTACTTATGTTAACATATTAATTTTCCCAAAAGTGCAGTAAATAAAAATCAAATACTACAGAAAATATCATTATTTCATTAAAATATTTCTGTCCTAATATTTGCAAATGATATGAATATAGAAGACATTCGAGAAAAATATTAAATTGGGGAAGTATCCCAATAGAATATTCAACCGTGTAAAATAGATATTAGCCATAAGTATGCTGTGGGTTTTCAGTATATAATGATTGTAGAAAGTTTTCAAATGTCATTAGCCAACGAGTCCAGTATTTTTCAGCATCTAGAGTTTCTGGTTCCAATTTGAATCGCTGGGCGCATTAATTGTTCCATACTGATTCTAAGTAGAATAAATTGTAGTAATAAGAGAACACACAAGGTCGGACTTGAGTAAGCTTTATTCTACTTAGAATACAGTTGCAGTTTTCTTTGGAGTTTATATAGTTTCAGAAATAAATGTTGTTTATTTTCATTACAATGCACATAAATATTTATTTTTGCTTAAATACAACAGAATACAAGTGTCCATTATATGAAAATAGACAATATGAGCAAAATGAATAGGTTTAGTTTTTATATACTTCTAACAGAGATGGAAGTGTTTTATGAATAGATTAGGTATCTACAAATGTTTCATTTCACTATGATTGGTTTTACACTGCAAATGAAAATGATGTATTGAGTTGATTTTATGTTTCTTGCTTATTATAGTTTCTGAATAATTTGCATTGATCTTTGGCTGGTGGGAATACTTAGATAGTTCCATTAATTAGATGCATATAACTGTTTCATGTTTGTTTATGAGAACATTTGCATTAATTTTGTATTGAATTATGCGTAGCTATTTAAAATGAATTAAAATTATTTTGATTCAGTTAATCCTTGTGGAAAGAATCCGTGAATGAACGGAGGGAAATGTATTCCCAAAGGTCGAAATGCAGTTTGTAAATATCCTCGTAGTATCAAGGGCTTGAAATGTGAAAGAGGTTGTTAATACTGACAAATTTCAAGCTGTAGCCTTATAATATTATGAAACAGATACATTGGATATTCCGAAGTCACAACGTTTATCAAAATATCCCATCGTTTCGGCTCCTGTAGCCTTTTTCAGGTGTGCCTTGTCTATCCGGGCATATTGATGATGCAACTTGTAAATTATTTTGAATAGTTTTGGGGGATGAGCAAACAATTGCATTGAAGAACTTAAAAATATCTCATTCAAGTACTGTCGTCATTGTTTCTGCACGACCATCAATCCGAGAATCGTTGTATTTTATTTGCGTTGCTTCGATATTTTAATAATAAAATCCAATGGCAACAGTTATTCTCGAAATATTTCAATTTTTAAAATAATCTACTGAAAGATAATCAAGCCTTTTCAATTATTGGTTCCCATATTGCGTTTTTCTCTATAATTTGTCTACTCAAGAGGCCATTGGAGCTTAACATAATATCTGATGTCATTGTATTTTACGCTTCGAATGCCCAAGTAACGTTAATAAACAATATATTTAATGATTGAGATGCTTCTAAGATTAATTGGCATGCAAAAACAATGACGTCATTATTTGAAAAAGGTCTTTATACGTTCTTCAACGCCTTGTTTGCTCAACAGTCAAATTATTCAAAATAATTTCCCAAGTTGTATCATTGCTATGCTCGGATAAACAAGGTACATTTGAAGAAGTCTGGAGGGTACAACGGCCGAAATGTTGTTTTGATAAAGATGAGGAAAACAGCCAATAAAATAAAATAATACTTATCAAGCCTCATTTCAAAATGTCAGTAAAATGATTGATTTGTCTTTATAAATTTCTATTGAAAAAAATTATGTGTATATTTTAAATGAAATTACATTTATTAATATTCAGTTAATCCCTGTGCCACGAATCCGTGCCAGTTCAAGGGAAAATGTATTCCCCAAAGTAACAAAGCATCCTGCAAATGTAGGCCTTATTATAAGGGCAAGTTCTGTGAGAAAGATAAGAAACACCGACATTTTTTATGCTATATTTTTATAATTTCATTATTTCTATTTCAGTAGTGTATCAGAACGGGATCTGATAACTATGACAAGTAAACTGACATTAACACATTGATTCATTAAAAAGAAACTAATGTTCTGAGGACCCTTGTGTTTAAGCATATATAACACTTTACATGTTTAATATCTACAGATTGGGTTGGTGTTGAATTCCTACTGAATAAGCAAAGACTCGTATACACTGCATGCACAATAGTGTAATTTCCAGCAAATAATAATCAGCAAGTATATAAATACATATTCATGAATTCAGATAAGGAAATATACACAGAAATAATAATACCTCCGCGCAATTAGCAACAGTTGTATATATCATGTCTTTATATTTAATGTATTCAGGAATATTCATTGTTAACATATTTATGTATGGTTATGTATAATGTTATATGGAGAAAAAAAACTCGATATATCAGATTAGAACTGTATATTGGTTTGGTTTAGTTTGGTTTGTTTTGTTTTACGGCATATCAACCTCAGTGGGTCATTTAATGCCGATAAAGTTTTGAAATAAATCAATTCTTAATGGATAATAAAATTTTTTTATAAATACATTTTTCTATTTAACCCATAGATGGGACCCTAACAGGTACTACCACTCCGGGCCAGAGTGGATCAGGGAGCAATGGTGATGAAGGGGTGCTCTACATTCCCCAAACCTCCAAAACTGGAACCTCACCATCAGATAGAGTTTAACGTCATTCCCAGGACATGTAGACCCGCAGCCACCGCCTTCTAGCACCCATATGATAAAGAGTGGTTGGGGCTTGCCATGAGGGCAATAGGGTTGGGGCAATCATATAGGTACTAGGGCTTGACGTTACCAGCCGATTGATCGGAGGGGGCCTCTCCGACCGCCCGTCTAGCCCAGGATAGGGCCAAAGTGGAGTATTGCATGTGATGAACTGCTCATCCACCTGGGCTCTATTCGTAAGCATCACAGGTCGCCACCCACGGCCAACAGGTGGCCCCATTGGGGGAGTCTTACCCCTCTGCAGAGGTGCAGTCGGTGCATTCTAACGCCCCAGACGACAGGGCGAACTGTATATTGATATATCTAAATAAGAATGTGAACTGATAGCACAACCTGACGATTGATATATATATATATATATATATATATATATATATATATATATATATATATGAACGAGTAGTAGCTTAAGAGTGGTGGTGGCAGTTAGTACGAAACAATGGATTAATGGGTTTATATATATATATATATATATATATATATATATATATATATATACACATACAAAATACATTTTGCGGAGCTTCCTTTTTTTTATAAAATATTGAATTTTCTCCCGTTGGAACAAGAACCACATTTATATATATATATATATATATATATATATATATATATATATATATATATATATATATATATATATTTGGGAATAGAAAGGCCTTAAATACCATGGGTATCGTGGTTATGGACCATTTCCACTGTTATATTTTATATCATACGGAACCTGAACTCTACAACAAACTACTGGTAGAGAATTAGGACCCACCTAGAATCACCTTGTACCAAGAAACTTGGTACCGCACCAAAGTATATATATATATATATATATATATATATATATTATATATATATATATATATATTATATATATATATATATATATATATATAATATATATATATATATATCGTCAGGTTGTGCTATCAGTTCACATTCTTATTTAGGTATATCAATATACAGTATATATATATATATATATATATATATATATATATATATATATATATATATAAAATGTTGTTCTGGTTCCAACGGGAGAAAATTCAATATTTTATAAAAAAAAGGAAGGTCTGCAAAATGTATTTTGTTCTCAGAAAAAAAATTAATTCTTTTTGTTTTACATATGCAACACGTGTTTTAGATCTTCTGGTATCTTCTTCAGGCTTTGATTGATAATATGAAAATGAATTCTTACATGCATGTGTATATATATACATACACATGAGTATTTCACCTCCTCTTCCTGTTTTTGTGGGAGTGGAATGGAATTTCATTTTCAACATTAATCTTTTAAACCGGTGTTTTTGTTTTTTGGGTGGTTTACTAATAAAGTCATTAGCTGAATTTTTATAACTTTTTTTATAACTTTTTTTATTACTTTTTTATTTGGGTTGTCTTGATAAAGTTAATCAGATGTTCATTTGATATATCAGGTGTGTGTGTTTGTAATTTGTTTTTTGTTCTGAAGACATTCTATGTTTTTCTACTTAAATTTATACTTTTTGTGTGTGTGTATGTGTGTGCCTACGTATATGTGCCTATGTTTACTTTTTGTGTGTGCGTGTGTGCGTATGTATATGGTTGTATTCGATGTGTATATGTGTACATATATATACATACTTAAGAGTTGAATTTTGAATTAAGAATTAAATTTAAGTCTATTCATAACTATCTTTCTATCTATTTATCTATCTATCTATCTTACTTTGTTTATAACTATCTATCTATCCATCTATCTCAGTCTGTTTCTATCTATCTATCTATCTTTCTATCTATTTAAGTCTGTTCATATCTATCTATCTATTTCATTCAGTTGATATATATCTATCTATCTGTCTATCTGTTTTAGTCAGTTGATATTTATCTATCTATCTCTCTATATATATACATATACATACTTACATGCATATATATATATATATATATATATATATATATATATATATATGCACATACACATATATACACATATACACACATACCCATATATACATATATATACATATATACATACATATATGCATATATCCCAGTATGTCTGTGAGCATCTATCTATCTATCTATCTATCTATCTATCTATCCAATTTTTTTTCTTTAATGATATAGCAATCTATCTATCTGTCTATCTATTTCAGTGTGTTTATGTCTATCTATATCTATCTATCTATCTATCTATCTATCTCAGTCTGTTCATATTTATCAATCTATTTATCTATATATCCCTCTGTGTTTGTTCATATCTATCTATATATGGATCTATGAATCTATCTATCTATTTCAATGTGTTTATATCTATCTATCTATCTCTGTTTTTTCATATTTGTCTATCTATATATCTATCTATCTATCTATTATTCTGTTCATATCTATCTATCTTATTCTATATATATATATATATATATATATATATATATATATATATATATATATATATATATATATATATATATATATATGTAAAATGGGAAATAATAAAAAAAGCCCAGGCATACAAAGGCGGACAACGTTGCGATCTTTGCTTAGAAGAAAAGTTGTGCATACTACAAAATGCAAGCAATAACTTATTAAATAAGAGAAGTGAACTCGTTTCGAAATGTAGGCATTTAAACAAATTTTTACTGTGTCACTTACCACCTGACCCTAATTGATCCCTGAATTTTCGCTCTCCTTTTTTTATTTTTTTTATTTATTTATTTATTTATTTATTTATTTAAAAAAAAAAAAAAAAAATTCATCTGAACACCGCGTGCATTAACACCAATGCAAGTTTGTTTGATTATAATGTTTTTTAAATACAAATTTAACGTCATGACATTACATCACGTGAATACAATCCACGTCACATAAACGTTAAACAAGCCACAGTTTTAAAAAAACAATTTTTAGCTTTGCATTTCCATCGCGTGAAAAACGCTGCATATAAACGCTACAAATTTGATTTTTTACCATTTCACGACTGGTTTTTTACATCTCAACCACTTCTCATCTGATGATTGGACTACCAAGAAACTTGAAGTTATGATGTGAAATCATAATATCAACATTAATTATATATATATATATATATATATATATATATATATAAGCCTTCACCACTATAAACAAATCCCTGTGTGGATGTTCATTGTGTGTATGAACC
>CM042154.1:15781238-15803738 GCA_023376005.1 Doryteuthis pealeii
TTTAAAGAAACTATTAAGCATTTCACACTTATTTAAATAAACTATTAAGTATTTCACATTTATTTAAAGAAACTATTAAGTATTTCACATTTATTTAAAGAAACTATGAAGTATTGTATTCGAAATGACAAATACGAAAATACAACCCTATTTTTTAGACTATCAGCTCGTAAAACCAAATTAGCATTTTCTTATCTAGTAGTGACCCCTTTAATCTCATATTATATCCAATGTTTGTTACGCAAATGCCAATAAACATAGGAATTTTGAGGGATGGAAACTAAATAGATAAATATTAGTTATGACAAGGACCTTATTTTTTTGCAGTGACATTTGATAATTCAATATCAAATTACGTTTGAGTGAAAATAATTTTATATTCCACTTCTTGTTGGTTATTGGTTACAATATTATCTTTGTAGGATTACTAAAATAAGAATGATTATTGAGGAAGAGAAAACAATATGTAGAATCGGATATTAATAAGAATAGGAAATTAAATTTTGACTTTTGAATAAAATTTCAACTCTTAATATTCAGTTGATTTATGTCCCCCGAACGCGTGCAAGAACGATGCCAAGTGTATTACTTTTCGTAATAAATACTGTAAAAAAGGTACGTAACTCCGTTATATTTCATTCGTTTGTCTTATAATCTTATTATTTCAATACCAACACTGTCTTATTGAATTTACTAAAAGAATCATAACGTACATATTGTTCATATATATATATATATATATATATATATATATATATATATATATATATATATATATATATATATATATATATATATATATATATATATTCTTTATTAATTCATAATCTCTTTTGTTTTTACTACTCAAAAAGTTATTAAAACTTTTAGTTCAATTATAATAATCTCTTATTCAAATTTAAATATAACCGTTTTTCAATCTGACGGCAGGAAATAATTATACATAGATAGATATTATAATTTATCACTGAGAAATTATTCTAATTCTCCGTTTTAAATTTTTAAATACTCAAATATATCTAGTTGATGCTTCATATGAGTCCAGATAAAATCGGTTTTGACCATGAAAAGTGTTAAAGAAATGTTTTCTTAAAAATGTTTTTAAATATTTCTAAGAAACTCTTATATATATATATATATATATATATATATATATATATATATATGTGTGTGTGTGTGTGTGTGTGTGTGTGTGTATATATATGTGTGTATATATATATATATATATATATATATATATATATATATATGTGTGTGTGTGTGTGTGTGTGTGTGTGTAAAATGTGTGTGTGTCTGTGTGTGTGTGTGTGTGTATGTTTATATGATTAATTTCAGCTTGATACTTGCAAACCAGCTATTTCAGGGATTTCAAACAATCCATGTGCTACAATTACTTGCAAAAATGGTGGTTCTTGCATGCCAGCTGGCCGTAACTATAAATGTGTATGTCCAAAAGGCTTCATCGGAAAGTTTTTGTGAAAAACGTAAACACACTGTCTCATTGTTCCTTTTTTAATCCTTAGCATTTCGTTTTGTTACATGCAAAATAAATTATTGTTGGTCTGTGAACTTTCACCATTTCTCTTCCTTTTGTATGAATCATAGAAATATGCAATCTGAGATATGTAAATACAGAATCAAGAAATGTATACGCATGCATAACAATTTACATTAATGGAAAAATGTCGTTGATCATGTGAACCGTAGCATATTTAGTTTATAATATTGTGAATTTGGTCATACATATTTTAATGAAATTATATTTATCAATATTTAGGTAATCCGTGTTTAAAGAATCCGTGCAAGAACTCAGGAAAATGTACAGTCAAAGGTAACAAAGCAGTCTGTAAATGTCGCCGTTTGTTCAAGGGCAGGTTCTGTGAAAAACGTACGTAACACCAATATATTTTAAGCTCTTTGTCAAAACCTATAATGCGTTAAAAATTCTTATGTTTAAGCATATTTAACATTTTACATTATAGAGCCTATTAAATATTTGCAAATTGGCTCGGTTTTGATTTTCTATTGTTTAAGCAAAGTCTCGTACGCACTGCATGTATAATATTGCAATTTCCAGCAAATAATAATCTGCAAGGATATAAGTGAATCTTAATAAACTCAGATAAGGAAAAACACACATAGATAATATTACACGCGTGAAAGTAGCAACAGATGTGTATATCAGAGTACTTAAGGAATATCCGTTTAAATATACTCATAAAGATTACGTATACTGTTATATGAAAAAAAAACCGCCATTAGAAATATATTTGGATATATGTAAATAATAATGCTTTCTGTTTGAACAAATCCCGGAAGCAACAATCAATAAATCATTAGCTGTAGGGCCACGTAACTCCCATCTGACAAACAAACCAAGTAAGCCAAACAAGGGGAACCCTGCTTGGGAAACGGCTGAAATTATAAGCCATGTTCTCGTGGGATCTTCTTAACAAGGGCACAATAACTTCTATTCATCAGCTTTGTATGGATATTGAGTGCCACCTGGAGTACCCACCAAGAGCAATGGATGAAAGAGTCGAAGGGCGTTATAGAGTTAAAGCAATCTGTGCTATCAGCATAGGTTGACAATTGATCACACACACACACACACACACACACACACACACACACACACACACATAATATATATATATATATATATATATATATATATATATATATATATATATATATATATCATCATTATTATCTTCATACATCTGATTCTATAATATACGGTTTATGTGCTGAAGAAGTTCAGCAAATAAATCATACATTTAGGAATACAATTTGAAAAAAGAATTTTACACTTTGTTCGCCTATTACATATATCAAATATTTGTTGGGCAACTGTCAATGAATATAGGGTATTTGAAGGTATGAAATTCAATAGAGAAGTATTAGTAATAGACAGGATCGTATTTGAACCGTTTATCAAATCAGAACAAGTGCAGTGATAGATAGTAAATAATTCAATATTAAATTACGTTTGAATGAACGTAATTTTATGCCTCACTTCTCGTCGCATATTGATAATATTATCTTTGCTTTTTACGAGAATAATAATGATTATTCAGGAAAAGAAAAAAACAAACACTATATCAATTCGGATATTAATAAGTGTATAAAATAAAATAAAGACAATTGAATTAAAATCGTGAAATAATTAGAAGTAATCTTTAGCATAATATTTTACTACTTAAAAACAACTTAAATAAAAAATGTACAAAGAATAAAAGATAATAAAACATGTATAAAAAATGAATCTTTATTGATCTCTTCATAAATATAGATTTACTTTTAAATCCCAGTCAACTCTGCTCGTTAAGAATAAAATAGCGACACTGATGTAGGTGCATGTCAGCATATTAACTCGAGTGGCAATACATATTCTTATTATCTTTGTATAAGATATGCTTGTAGTAAGTACACAAATATTTATGTAACAACTCAGAAATTCAGCAATAAACTTCGTCTGATTAAACATGAATAGGTTTAATCGTATTATTATTAATTCTTATGCACATGATGATATTCCAGTATCAATTAGACAATTTCCTTCTCTGAATATATCAATATACCCAACTGTGGAGATAAAAAAATAGAATACTATCTAAAACTCCATAATTTCGTTAAAAGATTTTGTCGCAAGAGAATAGTACGTAAACAGACAGGCTAGAAATATATTATTCATGAAAATATGACCACAACGTATCATATTGGCCATTAGTTCCATAAACATTATGAACTAGATACATACATCTATTTTCGTGCTGTATATGTTCATGACATATCATGAGAACAGTTGCATTAAACACATATTTTGCAAATGATTTTGTTTTTCATGTTTGTATTTAACAAAATCATGTTTAGATACTTGAATAAAGTTATATTTATTGATTTTCAGTGGATATGTGTAACATGAACCCATGCGCGAACAATGGAAAATGTCAGTTTAAGGGTGGAATAATTATCTGTACCTGTGCCCCTGGTTTCACAGGGCCAACTTGTAAAATAGGTACGTAAATACGATATATTTCATTCTGCAGTTGTATATTCTGATTATTTCAATTTCAGTACTGCGTCATTGAATTTACTAAAATAAGTATTTACTAAAATTAAGAGAGTGATTTTCGAGAAGAGAACAAACAAATACTTTGCTAAATTAGATATTGAAGTGTAGAAATGAAGAAAAGAAATTGAATTAAAATGCTGAAATAATTATAAATAAGGCTTTACATAATATTTTTATATATTTCAAAATTACTTACAAATAAATATTGTTCAGGAAGATAACAAACAAATAATATGCTAAATTATAAAATATATATAATCGTATTATTATTCATTATTATGCACATGATGACATTCCAGTATCAATTAGACAATTTCCTTCTCTAAATATATCAATATACCCAACTGTGGAGTTAAAAAAATAGAATACTATCTACAATTACATAATTTACGAATGAAAAGTAAATGCAAAATATTAACTCAGTTTTGAAACTATATGGCAAAAATTAATTTGGCGCAATATATAGTAGATTATTTTCAGAAACTTTCTTGAATCCTTGAGAATTAACATCATTTCGTAAGTGGGCCAGAAAAATATATATAAATAATGGAATTTGTGCTTTTAATTGTTTTAATTGTTTTAATTGATTTTTCTCGATTTGTTTAGCCTTACATTTAAGTAGTTAAATACCGCCTAATTAACCATAAATGAATTAAATTTAAAAAAAATTAGGTCTGACTACAATTAAAAGCATATAATATATTATATATATATATATATATATATATATATATATATATATATATATATATATATATATTCTTAATTAATTCATAATCTCTTTTGTTTTTACTACTCAAAAAGTTATTAAAACTTTCAGTTCAATTATAATAATCCCTTATTTAAATTGAAATATAACCGTTTTTCAAACCTAAGCCCGGAAATAATTAGACATAGATAGATATTATAATTTATCACTGAGAAATTATTCTAATTCTCCGTTTAAAATTTTTAAATACGCACATATATCTAGTTCAGGCTTCATATGTGCTCAGATAAAAGATTGTTTTGCCCATGAAAATTGTTTGAAGAAAGTTTTTCTCAAAAGTTTTCTTAGATAATTTTAATAAACTCTTGACTATATATATATATATATATATATATATATATACATACATGTGTTTGTGTTTATGAGTAATTTCAGCTCGATACTTCTCGAGTTCTATGGTATTTATTCGTATTTCAGGGATTAAACAGAATCCGTGTGCTACCAATCCTTGCAAAAATGGTGGTTCTTGCAAAGCAGCTGCCAGTAAATACAATTGCGTATGTCCAAAAGGCTTCATCGGAAAGTTTTGTCAAAAACGTAAACACACTGTCTCATTGTTCCTTTTGAATCCTTTGCACTTCTTTTCTTTACTTGCAAAATGAATTATTGTTGGTCTGTGAACTTTTGCCATTTCTCTTCCTTTTGCATGGGTCATAGAAATATGCAATCTGTAACCTACAAGACATATTGATATTCCAAATAAACAGAACGATATCAATGTAACAATTATTAAATTTCAAATTGTAAATAATACAGATAACACTTTCACTCATATTTTTGCAGATAGTTCAATAAAAATGAGTTATTTCTATTGCATATATTATTTTTATATTTTAGCTCCAAAATCAGTTTTTCAAGTTAGTACTTTTTTCTTAAATGTATTTCATTGTTTTCTTTTTCTTTTTATCTAACGGCATGTCAACCTTTGTAGCTTATTCAATGCCATGTCATCCTTTTATGTATTTAACAACCGTTCTGCATTAATAGGATGTGACACAATGTCAATTTCTTTACAGCAGAGTTTAACAGATTGAAATTCAGCGTTTTCCTGGTAGCTTAGACTGGTAGCCTAACCAAGGTTAAAGAGCCCAGTCTGCCCTACTATTTACACATAGTTAGAGAGAGAATAATTAAATGCTTACCTTTTCCAAGGCTATTAAAGCTATATGAAATCATGTCACCTTATCCATTTCCTATGATGATAACCATTACACAACAGACACCTCGTTATAGAACTCATTCTATTTTCAGTAAATCTACTCTTAGTTAGCTTCTATTTCATACAACTTCCTTGCCATTGAATTCCACTTTTTAGACATTTAATCTTTTCTCTAGATATCGTTTCTTCAGTTTTCAATCTTATCTTTTCTTTTTTTCCTTTATTTTCTTTTTTTCTTTCTTTTCATTTAATTCATTCTTTTGAAGATTTCTTCTTTTATTTTTTCGATAAATTTAATTTTGTTTTGAATTTGAATTTTAAAAAATGGTTTATCATATATTGCATATATTATTTTTATATGAAGCTACACATGATCACTTCTATTAAAATGTTATAATTTATTCTATATTTCATTTTGTAAATCATTTAAGATTAAAATAATACTATCTAATGTTTGTTTCAAATATTTCTCCATATATATATATATATATATATATATATATATATATGTATATATATATATATATATATATATATATATATATATATATATATATATATATATATATATATATATATATATATATATAAAAGCTAATGAATGTTATACTTTCCAGGAGTTCCTGATTGTGAGTGCAGTGGTTCCGGTGATCCTCATTACAAGACCTTCGATGGTCAATGGATCCACTTTATGGGAATATGTAAATACACATTAGCCATGCCAAAGAAGACGAGCAAATTGCCACATTTTAGCGTAGAAGTCAAGAATGAGCACCGTGGTAATACGCGCGTCTCCTATACTCGACTGGTTGACCTCAAACTCAATGGTGAAACAATTAGACTTCATCCCGGTAGTAAACTCAGTGTAAGTAACTTTTAAGATATATATGATTTACAACATGTATTGATAGATTTATCTTTAGTGGCACATTGTTTCAATAGGAATATCTAACATCAAAGCAAATAGATTTTAATAGGATTTCAAAGGAACAGTGTCGTTATGCATTACAAGTCTTACTAAAAATTTCTTCGATCGCTTTCAGACTATTATCCTTGGAAATGTTTGAACCCAATTATCCTATAGCTATGGATTAGACATTACAATTAATATTCTTCTACATGTATGACTTTGGTATTAAATAACCAAGAGAGAATTGAACAATACTCACAGTAATTGAGAATTCATATTCACCAAATTATTTCAATAGTTTGATAATTTGCACATTAAAAATACCAATAGAACAGGTTTCTACTACTTTTTTTTTCATTTTAATACATCTATTATCTATTCGAATGAATGGTGAACTAATGACTTCACCTACTGAATTGTATTAGAATCCGATCTGTTTATTAGACATCACACTAAAGTTAAAAAAAACTAATACCATAGCAAAGTAGAGACTTCATAGATGTTAAACAGAACTCTGTTGTTGCATGTAAAACGTTCAAACTCAGAATCTTATAATTTATTATTGACAGATAATTGTGTGGTAGATCAATAATATTGTTCATTTGCCTATAGTTGACATGAATCAATATAAGAATTGTCAATTTTTATACTTGAAAATATACTCGGATACTTTTCAAGTAGCCTTTGTTTAAATATTCTTATTATCTATTCAGGTAAATGGTCAATTAATGAATCTTCCTCTAAAGAATTATATGGGATTCAGTGCCGTTTATTCAGCTGGATGGATCAGGGTGACTACTACGTTTGGTTTATCGGTTCAATTTGATGGCAGACACCGAGTGATTGTTAGAGTACCAAGCAAATACAGAAACGAACTTACTGGAATATGTGGGGATTGTAATGGCAAGAGAGACGATTATAAGACGAAAGCTGGTATCAATGTCTCAAGCAAACGAAACAAATATTCTTTAATTGGCCGAAGTTATGAAGTCCCTGACGACAGTGGTAATCCACAGAAGAAGTAAGTACTTTTTACTGAGTGTTTATCGATTGCTCAATAAATAAATGCATTCAAATAATTCTTAAGTAACATTGTGAGCAGCATACTAATTGATAATTTTAATCCCATTAGTTTTACTTTACATTATTTATAGAATATAAATTTATTGAATGATTTGTCATTTTATATTTCACTACACGATGTAATATTATTTCTCTATTTATTATAGATAAAAACATTGTATTGCCTATTAATTCAGTTACATTTCATCGTAATGTTGTTTGCATAGGTTGGTTACGCATATCCTCGTTATGGATTACTTTAATTAAGGAGTATTTAATTTAAATATAACTAAAATATTCGCACACCTTGTTGTTGCTACACATATACACAACGTACCAATTTGTAAACAAATATTATGATTTGAATCATTCATAGGAGCAGGATAACTGTTGTAGTCCTCACCAATGTAATAGTTATGGATGTTAAGATAATCCGTCAACATTATTAAAAAGTTATCTTCAAGAAATTGAAATCAATTTAATCAGTAAATAGACAAATAACCTTATCTAAGATATATTCAACAAATTTGAATATATTTATGAATATTACTATATATATATATATATATATATATATATATATATATATATGTGTGTGTGTGTGTGTGTGTGTGTGTGTGTGTGAAATAAAATTTGAACTTAATCCGACAGTGTAAATATGATATATTGAAAAAAACAAAAGATGTTTACAAATGCATGGGCTCATCAGGAGAGAATGTGCAAACCGTTTTGGGGCCTTTCTCTCTACGGTTTATATATAGCAACACCGGCCCTCCTCACTGATGATGTGAGGACCCAAGTAATATCAGGCATCGACCGCACATGGATCGGTCTTCAACAAAAATAAGACGGGAAGAAATGACCGTTAGCAAAAACAGAACGCTGCTAGTCAAAATTTGGAATTATTCAAAAGAAAAATTCGCTGTCTGTATTAAAAATAAAATGAATTTGATTTAAAAATAAAATGAATTTTATTTTTAATTTTTAAAAAATCAGAAGCATTATAGTAAATAAGAGTCAAAAGAGCCTGATGTAGAATTATTTAAAAAAGTGTATAATTATATAAAAAGTGTATAATAAAATATAAAAATTGTTCATAATACAACCCAACTGTTAAATAAGTAGCCCACAAGTATAGGTAAATCCGTAGTGTTTATAGATAAATATTTTCAGAGGAGTAAACATTCATGTGTAGTTTTTTCATAGACAAGTATGTGAAATAAAATTGCAACTTAATCCGACAGTGTAAATATGATATATTGAAAAAACAAAAGATGTTTACAAATGCATGGGCTCATCGTAGAGAGAAAGGCCCCAAAACGGTTTGCACATTCTCTCCTGATGAGCCCATGCATTTGTAAACATCTTTGTTTCTTTGCTTTTGTGCCTGCAGTTGTATTATGCTTTCTATACGTTTAATTGGGTAAACATTTTAAGACTTGTCTTCTTAGGGACAAAGTATGAAATAGATTTCTGAAAGACTAATATTTCTTTGTATACCATAATAAATGACACATTGAGGCGAGTGGATTAATGATTATTGATTGTGATTTTTTCAGTTGCAAGGTTGTTGATTTTGTTCCAAAATGTAAACGCAGCAAAGTTTGTGGCCTTTTATCAAATAAAAATGGAATATTTGCCAAATGTCTGAAAAAACTTGGTAAATCCGCGGGAGATTACGTCAACGCGTGCAACATTGATGCTTGTGCTTACACGAAAACACCAAAAGTTTTGAAGACAGTCGTGTGTCAGGCGTATGAAGCTCTGGCTAAAAAATGTGAAGAACTAAATATACTGATAAACTGGAGAGGTGTAGCTAAATGCCGTAAGTATAATTAAGCTTTCTGAAAATAAGAGACTGACATTAAATATAAAGAGATTGAATTTAATTATATATATTAAGCGAACGATTACGCCTGTATATTCTATTCTATTATCTAAACAAATATGCATTTGACATTACTAATTCATAGGAATATAAACTGCTTTTCTGATGCAAATAATATATTTGTGTAAAATATAAATGTTTCTATTTTCTCTGATAATATTATTAATGATAATAGTATAAATGTCACGAAAATATCTGTGGTGCTACTTTCCACCAATCACACAAATCTTCTAAGTAAAACGAACAAGACAGGCTGGACACTGCTGAAGAAGCAAGAGTGACCTTATAACTGACGTTCTCCTGTGGACGCATACACATGATTGTAACGAAATTACCTGTGGTCGAAACAGGGTAACTTGTTTTTGAAGAATATTGTAGTTTCATTTTCTCAGCGGGTTGGAGCCAAAATAGAAAATTAAGATTTTATGAATTTTCCTAACCCTGCGTGTTTTTTATAATGTTGATAATAATATCATTTTCTTTCAATCAGAAATCTTACTACGATAAAACTCACGAATGACCGAAAGATAAAACCTCATTATGCAAATTGTTTTATCTAATTGTATAAAGCTATATTTTATTACTATCGCTGGAGAATTACATATTATATAAAGGATATTGACAACCGTAGATGCATTCTAATGAATAGAAAAAAGCATTTGTAAAAAGAATTCACTAATTTAACCGTACATCTACTAATTTTAATGAATATTCAATAAATAATCTATAATATGGAATATTTCACCTTCATAAATGTAAATATTTTCAGTGATATCATTTGTTCTGTAAGAAAAAGAAAAATGTAAACCTAACTTACTAGTAAACAATAAAAGGATAAGTTTGAAAACCTAACACAAATGATTACATTGATTACAATATCAAACATCAACTTAATTGATATATCGTAGCTTATCACTGCAAATAACAATTACATTTAAAACTTTATTTAAAATTAATAAATATATTTCTCATACATCTAGTGAAGACATTAATTTCGGAAATTTCACAATGAAAATTGTCTTTCATGTCGATGGATTTAATTGAATATTAATAATTAATTATTAATTAATACAATGATAGACACGAATATATTTCGTAATAAATGATTTGAACCTGAGAAATAGGAACATATTTACCCCCTATGTCCAAACAGATATATTCGTATTAGATTCTATTTCTTGTATACTTTAATCTTTCAGCAATGAAATGCCCACAGGATAAGGTCTACGCCTACAAAACGAGCGCATGTCAGCCATCATGTTCTGATCGAAAACGATTTTGTCTTGGCGGATTTATGGAGGGATGTGTGTGTAAACGTGGCACTATTCTCAGTGGTGACAAATGTGTTCCACTTAAGTCCTGTGGCTGTACCTATAATGGGATGTACTTAAGTGTAATTATGTTTTTCCATTTCTTTCAATTTGCATTTCAACAAACACATCTTCTTAATCGAATAATAAAAGTAAACCAAATATCCTAATATACAATTTCATATTTAGAAATATCATCAATTTCAAATAAGCAACCATACCTGATCTTAATATATGATCGTACTTAATTAAAATCATAAGTATTAATTTAAGGCAACATATTAAATATTAACGCGTTCCAAATATTAGATCATGTTGGTGAATAATGGTATAATTTTATTTTTTTTCATTTCATATTGTTTTTCGTTCTGTAGCCTGGGAGATCAATCTTGTCAAATGACTGTTCAAAATATATATTATGTGATGAAGGAGGTAAAATCCGTGTCAAAGAAGGATGTGGACCGAACACAATTTGTGCAGTCAAAGGCGGAGATCGGGGATGTTCCTGTAAAAGTGGATACCAATGGGTTAATATGGCCTGCCGAAGTAATTTGAAATTCTATTCTATTTTTACTTAGAAATTTCTGAGAAATATATGTTTGAAGACAAACAAAAATTTTCACAATTACAGCATCCCTGAATAATGATATTCGTAGCTTTAAGCAAAACAATTGACTTTTAATAAAATCATTGTATACGATTATATTCAATCCCTTAAAAAATGTATTTCATCAGATTACGTAAATGTTCAATCCCTTATATGAATGTTAAATTGTCATATTCTTGTCTGAGATTTAATCAATATATATTTTTTTCATAGAAAATATTCTAATAAAGTGAACTGTTAAAATTATATATATATATATATATATATATATATATATATATATATATATATATATATATATATAGTAAGGAATTTATTAATTAATATTTATTTTAAAAGAATCTAAACACGTTCATATTTCTTTTGAATCTTGTCCATTAATTTGATATTAGATGGTTTTGAAATACTTGCCCTACGCAAGTAATTGACGCAATATAAAATATTTTTCATTTTCTTTTGCAGAAGTTATTGTTCCTCCACGTAAGTAGAAAAATCTTTTCAAACCTGTACTCATTTAAAGTGACGCCTCGTTTAGTGTAATGAATAGCCAGTTAGTGTAGTATGTTAAAAGTAATGATTTCGTTTATTTCTGGGTCTGACCAAATCTTTGCCCTGATCCTGCACCTAAACTAGTGGGATATGATTTATATTTTAGGGTTACATTGGGGTGGATATATTTAATCATGTGCCCATACACACACACACACACACACACACACACACACACACACATATATATATATATATGTATATATATATACCCATATCTACATACATATTCACCTCTACATACATATATTACTTGGGATACCAATGTATGGACATAGTTAATATTATGTGGTTAACATCTTAGGTTTCTTGTGTAGCAGACGCATATATCTAAGTAAGTTGTCTTAGAGCCGGGTATAGTTAGGCGAATTCGACGTGTTTAAATCATAGCTAGGGGTTAAAGTCGACTAATATATCTAGGTTTTTAAAAAGTTAAAATTAAGGGTTACTATGGTCTATAGGGGATATATTAATCTTACATTTGGAATTTATTCCTGTGCTTGCACTTGGCTATCAGTTCATTGCGTTTATTAAGCATTTTTTTGTGTTCTTAAATAACATTATTTATATTTTTCCGATATGCAATGTGGGCATATACCTTTGAAATTTGTGGCCGAGTGAGAGGTTCGGACTATTTTCCATTTTACCACCAGGTCGTAGTTGGTGTTCTTTAGGGACCAGTAGCGTTTGGATAGTTCCGTTTGGTTGGATAACGCGGAGTTGTTGAATGAGTGCCTGTGGGTGTAGTACCTTTGTTTAAAGGGTACTGTAGTAATTCCGAGGTAGGGTTTGGTGCTTCGCGGATCGTTCCTAGCCGATATATTTATTTAAAAAAAAAAACTGTTTTCAGCTTACTTAAGAAAAATAAAGAAATTGTCATTTTGTATCTGATGATTGGAATGGGTAGATAATTCCTCTAGGTTCTCTGAAATAGACTATAATGCTAAATCTTATTAGTTATTTTTCCTGATAAAACTTTCCTCTATGACTCTGGCAATAAGGGCACACATTGTGCTCTGCAAATTACGACAATTGAAAATCTATTGAAAATTTAATGTCTTCATTTGATCTTTGAATATATATATATATATATATATATATATATATATATATATATATATATATATATATATATATATACGTTATGTTGAAAATGTAAGAAAACGTGCAAAGCCCCACTTTGGAGGAAGTAATTTGCAACACAATATAAAAAATAGCATAAGGACTAAAAAAGAAAAGAAAATATTCTGATAACCATTACATTTATTCCAGAATAACAGTAATGAACCCTTTTCGCTTAATGAAGAGGCAATCTTTTCACTCGATAAAAATAATAACAGTCTTTGTAAACGTCCGGTGGGAACATATTTCTTTAACGCAGCTGTCTTCCATATTTCAGAGATCTCAATTCATTTTTCCTAACTATATATTTAACATATTTTTTTTTTTTACCAAATAACTTCTTTAGTAATATCTTGATTTTATCTGTATCAACCTCAAGTGGTCCTTTACGCAGTGGAGTATTGTTTAGCAAGAAATCTTCACTGTGAAATTGAGCATTTTCAATCATTTACAGTAATATCATTTGTAATAAAATGCAGAAACCTTTTTATTTTCCTTATTATTCCCTGCGATAAGCAAGACAATAATAATGATAAAGGTTTTCTTATGAAATTAAAAAAGACAATAAATGAATTGTGTTCAGTTAAGTTTATTTTATTTAAATATATTTTCTTGTAACAACTCTTTATATCAATATTAAATCCGCATTTATTTATTTTATTGCAGCTCCCATTATTGATCCAAAATTCCTGGGTCCAGGTATGTCAAAGCCTCTTTGTTATCAAATCACATGTATTCTAGTGCATAACATTTTCTTTATCCGTAACTCTCTCACTTTAAAATTGAAATATCAAAATCAAAATTAAAATTATATTTTAATAGACTGTGCAAACGAGACGACCATTACGTCATCTCGTTTGCACAGTCTATTAGAATATAATTTCAATGTACAATGTTTAGACTAAGTGTAAAGTCTTGAGTTAAAAATAGGAGCCTCTTTCTTACATAATCTTATTTTTTAATCCTCAGACTGAAATCATTGAATATTTAATTCAAGTTAATGTTTAATTCAAGTTAATATTTATTATGATATTCGTGTATATTTAAATCCTGATTTTTACTGGTATTCGAGTAATTATTTCTTCATCTCATTTTTACAGTGATGCACATGTTCATCCGCGTCTCAGTGGCCTTTATACAAGGGAAACAAATCGAGAAATTTACTCTGAAAAATCCCGAAGACTGTGCTAAAAAATGCCTTCTCAATAAAAAGTGCAAGTCGTTTAACTTTGATGAGCTCAGAGAAACATGTGAGTTATTCTCTATTAATGCAGAGAAAAAAACTTTAGTTTCTGGTGATTGCCCCTATAAAGACTACTATCAGCTCATTGGTAAGTAATAGTTTCTATTTTGTCGGAAATTAATTGATATCATCAATGAAATATTTAACTCGAAGTACGATAAAAACAAAGCTCGCAAATGAAAAAAAGAAACAATATCTATGTCAGAAGCATTGAGACATATAATTAATTCTGTATGCATCTTGTGGTATAAAAATGATGAGGTTCTGCTATTTTCCTGTCTGTCTATTTCTCTTTATTTCTTTCCTATTAATTTTCTGGCCTACAATTATATTTATATTATAATCTGGTAGACTTTATCCGGTCCTATTGCTACTTGAATAAAGTACATAGTCTGAATCACAAAAGTTTAAATGTATTTTTATTATCTTTCATTTGCTTTTGTCAACGCTATTTGTATTCATAAACAAACTCAAATTCTTCTCTCGATTCCCAGTGTACCACATTTTCTATATTGGCGTGCCTATTATATTCTCTTAAGAGGTTTGTTACACAAAATAATGAAAAATAGATTTAAATGTAGAATGATTAATTATGAACACTACTTGAGCATATTCAAGTAAATTATCGCAAGAACTGGATTGTGTTCAACTAATTATACGTGAGATAACAGAGGCAATATAAAGGTTTTTAAAAAGTTGATGAAAATAATTTACGTGTCAAAATTGAAAAAAAAGACGAAAAAACAACATTTATTGGTGAAAAAATATGTAAAAAGTAACACGTTTCTACATGTAAAGTAACACAAAAAATATAAATGTATTTAACTTGTGTATTCCTTATCGGAGTCCATATTTCATGAAATAGAATTGTAGGTCTAAACATCTATGATTGGTCAGCCAATTGTTACTTAGAGATCGAGGGAAGGAGAAATCCCTCGCTCATCTTTTAATTGGAATCGTCCCTTTTCGTATAACCTAGATTGAGGAAAAGCACCCCAAAAACACACTTGAACGTTTTTAGTCGGTTTGACGTGTAACCTTTCTCGGCATCAGAAAAATATTTTCTTTAAGTACACCGAGATTCATCACCGCAAGCCATATCTAGAGAAATCATGCTGTGCTATTTACTTGCATCTGCAATTCTTGATGGCTTTGACAAACCCTTCAACTTTGTAGCTCCATCAACTTTGTTTTGATAATTAAGATTAAGAAAAAAATTGAACGTTTATCCAATGATTTATATGAATAAAAATATTTCTTTTAAAATTTCCATCGAGCTGGACCAATATTTTAGACAATCACCCCTAAACGTCAAGCAAGAGTGATGAGATATATTGAGCTCTAAGTCATAAAAATTCATCTCTCTCACACACGGACTTACGTGAACAGACTCGGTTATCGTCTCCAGAACAGTTTTAGTCATGATATACCAAATGAAAAATATAATTACAAATTGGTAATCGTAATTAAAATTGTAATCTCGGCATGTATTTAAATATTTCAACAAAATTTACAAGGAATTAGATATATGAATCTGCTGAAAAAAATGTAATATTAGATTTGTGACTTATTATTTTTCTCTCTTTTTTTTCCACATGTACTTAAATTGCACATTTGAAGAATCCAAGAATATTATAATCCGTGGAGCCACAATCTTTACATGCGTTCATTTGGAGGAGTTTTCAAATATAAAGACATTACAAGCTTGCAAACAAACATGTTTGAAAAACAAGTGTAAAGCCATTGAATATTCTGCTGAAGAGCATGAGTGCAGCGTCACACACACCACACGAAAGTCCTTTGGTATCACTGGGGATGAGGGCTGGAGTTATTACGGTAAATAAGTTTTTATATCTGAAAATTTGCTTTTGGAATGTGTAAATGTTAGTACATATAAGTCATCATTATGGACTTAATTAGAATAATTTTTAAAAAAAGTCTAACGTTTATAAACAATTTTTATGATGATAGGACCAAGTCTAAGACAAGATTGGTGAAGAAAATTGTATGGGGTCTTTAGCCTATTAATTCTTCTGAATTCCAACTATTATATTTATCATTGCTATTGTTGGAATTGCGTGGTGTAATCGTTAGAGTCGTAGGAAATGGACTCGTCAACCCGAGTTCAAATCCTGGACGAGACTGTTTGCATTTCACATTGGGCTAATACGCTTGAGAAAGGTACGAATCCAACTGCTTTCCCTCCAGCTATAGGTAAAATAGTAGGATAGACTTGACTCTTTAGCCCTGGCTTAGTAACCAGTCAAGGAGAAGTAAACTCTTAATTCAAAACCGTTAAACTCCGCTTAAGAATTGACCTGTTCGTGCAGAGGCATTGGTAAATATATATTTATCATTGCTATTTCTTTCAACTGAAAATTACAATAAAATATACAAGATAGGGGTTTTATATTTCTCCATTTAATATTAAATGAGAGTTCTCATAAAAATAATAAAATTAGAATTTCTTTACGGCTTTATTCTAAGAAAACTGATCTAGGATATCAATTATGAATTATTTCTAATTAATTGGATAATGATTGTACATGAATACTTTTATTTCTATTTTGCAGAAACTCTGGATAATGTCCCCAAGCGTCCAAAAATTATAAAATGAAGAAAAATGACTGATTTCCTCCCAAATACATACGAACGGAATTATTCTTTTTTTTTTAATAAAACTCATTTAATGTAGTAATTCTTTATTCCGTAAAACCAATTTAACGGAAGTATTCTTTATTTCGCAGAGTCAATTCAATAAATTTCTAAATATTGCATATCCGTCTCATGTATTTTGCTTTATGATTTATATCTAAAATTATTTTCGTTTTTTGTACATTTCTATAAAATATAAAAAAATATTGTATATTTGTATTTAACTGGTATTATTCGAAAGACATCGTTAATTCACTTTGCATATTATATAAAGAATTTCCCTCTGATTCAAATTCTTCATTCAAATTAAATATACTGTGGGACTTTCTGTTAATTACTGCTTGGATTACCCTCTATTAGGAAGGATATATATGCTGCTAAATATGTATAAGCTAAAAATAAATCTAAATTGTTAGAACCTTTCTAAGAATAGAGCAAAAAGAGGTCATTCGTCTGAAAATATTGATACTAGTAATCGATATTGATTCATTCCTATCATTAACCCATTAAAACAGTAGCATCTTTTGATATATCATACACTATCCAAGTATCTTCAATATCAGAAATTTATGTATAAAATTGATCAATGACATAGGAAATATTTCAGAGTAGATTATGTTGGACTGGACACAATATTTCAACATTCAACTAAGATTAAAACTATTCATTTATTAAAAAAACAATTAGGACTGTCTAATGTTGCATGTTCAAATTTTTAGTGTATTTATTCTATGTTATGACGGTTTTGGGTAATGTGACGTAAGCAATGACGTAATTTTTGTTACAGACAAAAACCAGATGCCAATCTCCATTATTAATAGATGTCGTCATTACCTTTTGCAGAAAAAACATTCCCAAACCATAAGGCTGTCACTGCCAAATTTAACTATTGAAACTGTCTTCGTTGGTTTGAAGGCATCACCATCTTTCCTCTACATTTCTAGAATAATACTCTTTCCCAGTACGAGTTTTCCTTATTCTTTGGTTCATGAACGAGTTTTAACCTGGTATCTCTCTGTCTTTTCAATAACCGTGGTGTTTGCCACAGGGAGCGTGACTTTACCGTCGGCGTATGCTAAGCCATATCTCATCTAATGATACAGAATAGTGAATACTTAATTATAATACCCATAAAACTTAAATATCAAATTAGTTTCTCGAAGAAAGTTTTATGACGAGATACATAATCGGCAGTCTATTTCTACTTCTAGTGTCCGCCTAGGAACCACAACGTTCATAATTCGATACCGGTCCGCACAACCTCAGCGTATGAGTAGCACAGGGATCTGTGTGGTAAAGTAATGAGCTGATGATAGGTGTAGCGCTCTACCTTTGACTAAAATATTCTCCTCGGTCTAGTGCTAGTGAAAAGGAGATAGACTCCTTGGCTGTCAGGCTGATACCGACTTTAATCCACCCTGACGTCTTTACTTTTACTTATTTTTATCTTAAAAAAAAATTACCCCAATGAATTAATTTATACTATTTTTTATAAATCTTTTTAATCTCAATATTATCCATTATATGCCTGTCTGCTAAGGTTCCGTCCGATTTTAAACAAACATTCAGCAATTGTTAGAATAATGCTCGAAATGGTTCCAGAATCTAGCAGTAGATCCGTTGTAGCATAATGAATCCCGGAACACCTATATTTGTGGCCTTGTGCCAGACACGGAGAAAACTTAATAGGATGTAGCATGATTCCCAGACCTTACGAATATGAAATTCTAATTATCACCTTTGAGTCTATTCGGGGTCGTTGAGTCTGGGATTTTGGTATTAAAATTTAGTTTAATCGGTTTGTCAGAAGAAAGGATGGTTGACCCGTTGACATCTTAAGTGACACGTGTAATTTGGTAAAACAGAACGCTCGAAAGGTTCCAGAAGATTCTAGAAAGCTCGACATCGATTTCTATATAATGAGGAAACCTTAGATTTTGAAACAGTTATTCTGGGGACGTGGAGTTGATTAGACGGCTGGGTTACGGATTTTGCAAGAGCCGGGGTTAGCAGTTTGGCCAAGTTAGTAACTGAGGCTGGTGTCGCTGAAGTGTGAAGCCTGATAATTGGAACGAAGTTAAGAGCATCATTAAAAACATATTTAAGGAAGCCGGCTATTTCTCTCTCTCTCAATAACTTGCATTAAGAAAATAAATTGATGAAAAGCAAGAAGTACTGTCCTCATCTTTATTTTTACAACGCCAAAGAAATCGTACGGGAAATCATGAATGAAAGCCATTAAACAAACAAACGTGAACAGATACTTGACTGATGCTAAGAAGATATATACTTGTCAACAAGTCAAATTGGCCGTAACGAAGAGCACGCGGCCTGTGTAAGTTGATACTCGTTTGATACTCATCCGCTGACCGACCAAAGAACTACTAGATTCTGCGAGTGTGTGGAGTTGTAAACAAACCCCAGAAGTTTAGATGCCTTATGAGCGTCCAGCGATTTGTGTGAATTTAATAGTGGCGTGCATTTTGAGGCACTGGAAGACGGCGGTGAAAAACCAATAACGTTACATATATCGATTTGGTACCGTGACAACAAACACCCACAACGTTACATATTACGAATTAGTGCCATGAAAGAAAAAGGCATAACGTTACACCGTCTCAAACTTGTAATTAGGGGTTATCTTTCTTCAACCTTTATTTTTGACAGTTCACAAGGCTCTAAAATGGTGTTCTTGTAACGGGGAGCGTCGGTAACTTACTCTCTTGGCAATTGCCACGAGGAGCAGATACCTTTCTCATCCCTATATTTAAAAAAATAATCTCTATGAAGGCCAGGTACCGAGCTAAGAGGGAATCTATTTCATTTTAATTGTCAGCCGGGCGATGAAAATGATTCGAAAGCTGTGTTTAAAAAAAAAATTAAACTTAAAAGTCATCGATAAATATTAATAAAAGCACAGTGTTTAGCTCAGTAGGTCGAACATTTGCCTGGCTTTGCAAGGTTCCGAATTCGAGCCTGGTCCTCGGCAACTCAGCTTATGAGTAGCACAGCTTGGGTACTCTGATCTGTGTGGTTAAGCTAATGGTAATTGTAAAGCTTCTTTTCAACAAAACCAATATCCCTGATCTAGCGCAAGCAAAAAGGGGATAGACTCCCACGTTGTTCAGCTGATATTTTACTTAATAAAAGCGAGTCTCCCTTCTTGATTTATAATAATGACCATCTTATGTAAAATAGATAAGTACTGGTACTTTACATAATTTAAGTTTTCATACAATCTATACCAGACACGTTCTTTTTATTGAGAGATTTAGATATTTAGAATTTCATGCAATGTCGAGTCTATTATCAATCTAATGTTCATAATTGGATTGAACTGAATTGTCATTTGTTTAATTTTAGATTGCATTAGGAGCATTTAGTTTTAATTAAATTATGTCCAAAAGACGTATTTGATTTTATTATCAAATGTGTCATATCAACATATATTTCTAGCCTGAATTTTTGAGATGAGGCTTGATGTGTATAATTTTGATTTTTCGGAATGTTATTCTCATCTTTATTGTGGTATGTAGAAACACACCATTTCGGTCGCTTTATCCACCTGATATCCTCGGGTGTGCCCTGTCTGTCCGAGCATATCAATGGCAAAACCTGGGAAATTATTTTCAATAGTTTGAACCTTGTTTAATCAACAGTCAAACTATTTAAACTGGGTAATTGCTATACGTGGATAGACAGGGAATATCTGGGGAAAGTCGGAGGATACAGCGGCCGAAAGGTTGTCTTTTCACATACCACAATAAAGATGAGGACAACAGTCCAAAAATCAAAATTATACATATTTTTACGTATGAAAATTGATTAATATATTTTGGCTTTATACTATAACGGTAGAAAATAAGCAGCGTTTTCGCAGATTACGTTTATTTTTCCTTTATGAAATATTAAGCGAGCAAACCCCAAAAAGATTTGTGCAGAAAATTGACCCTGACAAATATGGATATTTTTTACTGAACGATGTAAATATTTGATAGATCTATTGTTTTCTTTTAAATAATTTTTTTTATTATTACGGGGAAAATAAATTAGTTCTTCATCTGTTCGCACTGATATTGAATCTATATCAATAAAAATATTTTCTTCTTTCGCCAAGGGAGGTAACTTTAGTATGTAAGTGATAATCCTATGTGTGGTACGGTGACGCACAACTATAAATTGTTGATTCCTTTTAAAGGCTTTGTTAATAAGACTTTTTTACCCTCACCCCGAAAAAACACCTACATATGATTTTTAATGAATTCATAAAATTTTGAACGTGTTCCTTAAAATTTCTACATATCCAAATAGTCTTTATATATGTATCAAACATTGTAAATTTACTATTTCTCTGAATGTTTGAGATGAGGCTTGAATTGGACACATGGCCGAGTGGATTAGGCAGTTAGGTTAAAACAGTTCTAAGTGACAGTTATCTCTCGTACCCGAGTTCAATCCTGAGTGGAAGCAGTTAGAAAAATAATTAATTAACACAACTCCCACCCCAGCTATGGTTAGCGGAATGAGAACAGGATACCCCCGTGGAATAAATAAAGGGTTAGGTTCAAAGTTCCGTGATGGCTCCCGAATACGACAAGAAAGTTTCCGAGTTCGAAAAGAAGATTCCCGAGTCCGAGAATGTTCCCGAGTCCGATAAGAAATACCTGAAGAAGGCCGGAGGGTATATCGGCCGAAACGTTGTACAAATAACAATGAAGATGGGGACAATAGTCCGAATAACGCAGATAATACTAATTGTAAATTTAGTTTAGAGATATGTAAGGCATGTAAGCATTTGACCAATAATGTTCATGTTTTGCGTTAACGGTGAAATGAAATATCAAAATAATTCAATAATGTTATCATATGCTTTTGCTTGTGTTCATTACACGATTCGGACGATAGTTTACTACGTCAGAATATCGAAATCCGATGATGGAAAACATTTGTACGAACTTGATTATGTTAGTTGCTTTGATGTGTGAATTCTAAAACCAAACAAGATCTAATTGGTGCAAATTTTCTCTAGCGATTGATTTCATAGCTTGCTTGCCTAATTAAAATGTATCACCACTAATAATACCGTTGACCAACCGATTCTCAGACGGGAATCTTTTACTACAAGCACCTTAAATAATGAAATGGTTT
>CM042154.1:15808738-15853738 GCA_023376005.1 Doryteuthis pealeii
TAAATAAAAAGTGCTCAATACCTAAGTAGAGCAAATAATAAAGACTTTATCTTTATAATAATATATAAATAAAAGTCTTTATCTTTATCTTATATATATATATATATATATATATATATATATATATATATATATATATATATGTATGTATATATATATATATATATATATATATATATATATATATGTGTGTGTGTGTGTGTGTGTGTGTGTGTGTGTAATTGAGAAGTGTAGCATGGTCATCGATTATTGTTGTGACGTTGATGATCATCTTATCATTTAGTGAACACGGAAAACACATGAACGCAATTCGCTTATAATATTTGGCCTTCTGTTGTTTATTTCCTACGTTCAATTCCTGGTAATACGGGAAACAGATAACGGAAACAAAGTGCTGGGTAGATACACGTATCTTTCTTTAACCTAGTAGGGACAAGCAATTCACGGATCATTGGGTGGTTCTTTCTTTCTCAATCTTCACTAAGGTTTCTCCCGCTCGTAGACCAGCCTCAAACGAGATCGAATTGAAAAACTCTGCTTCATCTTTTGGTATTCTCAGAAGAAAATGAAAAAATTCTCCTACCAGCTATTATGAAGTTTAGTGATTTCGGTAAATTTTGGTTAATAGCTGTTTTCTCTCCTGCTAGATACGATAAATAAAATCTTATTATTTTTAGCATAAAAAACTAGATGTTGATCTTTGTCCACTCGTCTTTCTTTTCAAGCTGCTGGCTTAAAAAACAGTCGCCCCCCGAATGTTAAAGAAGTTATGAATGTTAATATTAATACCGAAAAAATTAATAAAGTTTGGGTTTAATTTTTTCTAATAATCTTAATTTTCGTTTAATATTTGTAGCGTAAAATTTGCACAATTTGGCTATTTAGTAATATTTGTTTTAACTTTCTAGTTATGTATTGGGCTCTTCAGTGTATGTGTTTTACTTTGCATCTGCAATGAAATTCCTTTTGGTAGACTTTAATTGACAGTGGGGTCAGAAAATTATTCTGCAGCATAAGAAAATAAATAAATTAGCTTTTATTTAGAATGTTTCCCGCTATTTCGTTCAGATATGTCTTATGATGCCAGACAGAGGATAATAGTAAAAGATACCTTTGAATGTTTCGTGAGTTGGTTTACAGACATAAAAAGAAGCAGCTGAGTTACGGAAATAACATACTATTTTGACCAGTTAGAAAGAATTTATCATCCTCCACAATAAGATTGTTTGGAGACATAACCAACAGTCCAGAGACAGCCTGGAAAATGGAAACACCGACATAAAAATTTGAAAATAAAACAATACTTGTTTTCAGCTTCTTTCTTCGCCTGAATAAAAACGACAACCATTTGCTTTCCAGTCCTACCAGGCAACGCGTAGCAGCATAGTTCCATCAGTTAGTATAAATTAGTTATCAACTATATCTATTACTATGAATCAATTATCATCATGTGTTATTGATCAGAAAGAAGAAAAATCTACATGTATAAATGAATCAATAAGAGAATTAAACCTTTATTAGAATACACATAAAAATAATAATGCTGTATGAAAAATATATAATGAATATATGACAGTAAAAAAAAATCATTTATGAGAATATTCGAAAGGTATGTTCTACGGATTTTCTTACACATATTAAATGATGGAATATGAATAAAATGCGTAACATGTTGAAATTATATGTTAATTTAGAGCCTTTAGTACTGGTTGTTTAGTCGCCGTAGGAGACCTAAACAAACTATGAAATAATCTTGAAAAATCCCTTCGAAAATATAGTATCAGACTTTCCGTTCATATTGACGGAAATTGAAAAATATATTTATTTAAGAACAACAATAATTATCATTATAGTGAATAACACCCACTATTTCTATTTCTTTCAAATCCTTTTCATCCTATTGAAAATAAAAGTCTGTATGAATAAATAGAAATGAGCAGTAATATAACCCTCACATCAGACATTATGCAATGCAATACGTAATCGAGTTACTGGAAACACACACGGATAAATAAAAAAAATAAGAGAAATAAATAATCGACTTCCCCATTCCCGTTCAACACTCTTCTATTCCGAGCTATTTTCGTTTCATTACATATTTATGCGCTGCTAAAGGTCATTGTTGTTGTGGAAGGGGCTACTGTATTCACTTACTCAGAGTACAAACGAACCGTCTCTTCTTGAAATAAGGTCCTATCACGTATCCCGACCTGTATCTTATTCACAGGCAGGTCTTTTTCGTTGTTCTTCTCCGTTAGGAATCACCGGTCCTCCTTTGAATCCAAATAACCTTCTGTCTAATTTGACTGAAGTGATTCCGACTAAATCCTGTGTATCTAATTCCAACGGAGGTGCAGCTAGCGTTAACTGTGTAATTGCTTTTTGATTCTATTCAATTCCTTAAGATTGGCTAGTTTTAAATCATTTGCGTACGTCCCATTGGACTTTTGTTCTAGTTGCTTTTATATCAAAACGGTTACGTGTCTGGTTTGTTCTGATATTCTATAGTACAGCCTCCACTTCTGATCCAGTTTACTCAGCTTAACATAAACACGGTAACATACTAGACCTCCTACACCTAACTTTATCTCTCACCAGTCCTTATTCACAGTCTTTTTTAACCCGCATTATCCTGTCGCGGGCCGCACGGACGAATATTTCACGCTGTTATTTGGTGATAAGGGTGATAGTGGATCTCGTACATGGATTTTCTTCGAGACAAATAGCTTTTACACGGGTAGGATCACGTCCCATCTAAACACTATGTAGTATAGTGTAGTACCCAAAAACATCGGGAATCGCATGCAGCCAATGCCTGAGTAAGGTACGAATTCCAGTTTTCGCTGTCTTCCTCTGTAAATCAAGCTAGAAAATCACCTACGAACCGATGGAAACGTTCTGCCTAGTTGTTACTTTGTGGGTGGTATGAAGACCTAGTAATATGTTTTATACTTAGACTACTAAATATTTTCCTTGTCTCATTTGCATTTAAATAAGTAATTATATTTTCTCATCGTAAACAGCACTAATGGAAAATAATATGCTTCATATCCTTCGCCCGTCTTCTTTTGCGCAGATAAATATTTATTTGAGAAATTTGATATTATAACATAAAAGTTAAACATTGTTATTTTTCATGTAACACATGCCATTGATATCAAATAACATTCTCAGGGTCTTTTTACTAAGTAAATGTAATTGTAGTTTGCATTTTACAAGGTGCTAATAAATACATTTATTACAGCTGTTCTTCAATCGATTGACATAAATTGTATTAAGAGTGACATTTATGCATCCACAGTATCAACAATAAATAAGTACACCCCAGCCATTTTTTATAAAAACCTTATTTTCTTATACACAGAAGATACCAGTTTTTGTTTAAAGGGAAAGTGATAGAGGAAATTTTAGTTAAAACGTACATTATTAGATATTATCTAATATAAAACCCTTATACATCGATATATATATATATATATATATTCCTATTTTTGGACACAGACGTTCAATACTGTAAATTTAGGTAATAAATGATAACTAATATTATTCGTTTTAATGGTATAATATTTCACTGGGATTTTTAGCTTAAAGAAAATTAACTTATATTCTTTTTAAATTAACAGGATTTCACTTACCCATGGGAAAAACTGTTTTTAGTCTTTCTAAAGTTGCAACTTCTACACACCAATCTCAATATAAGAATGGGATTTTTTCTCGTAGAGATTCGTTTCTCAAGGTGAACGAAACATTGCTGAAGATAGAAACTAGAACTTTATCCCTTGCAAAAGGAAAAATCTTAATTCAAACATTTTTAAACCCCGTTTAAGAAATTGGCCTAGTGTCCATCCTACTTTTGCAAAGGGGTTGGTATATATATATATATATATATATATATATATATATATATATATATATATATATATATATATATATATGAGTGTGCGCGTGTGCGTGCGTATGTGGGATTGAACATTGAGGAAGAACGGATAAAACACAAAACATTTTAATTCAATTGATATTTTACCTTGGTGTGTTACGAAGCTTCGTCAGATGATTTATTGAAACACTGAGACTACAGTCTATTTATATGTTGAAAAGGGTAATTGAAAGATGGATAAGAGAATGGGAGGCCGGATGCGTCGAAAGGTGAGAGGAAAAGAAAAAAGGGGAAGAGGAAGGGGAATTGTCAATAGAGCTGCGGTAGCGTTTGGGTATAAAAGCGGTGCGGTCAGGGTAATTGAAAGACAGGGGGGAGGCGTCTGTCAGTAGTTTGGTATCTGTTTTGTACAAGTTGTGAAAATAGGGGACTGGAATTTCTTTGTGAGTCTTTTATCCGTTTTTTCTCAATTTTCAATCACATTTTGTCGGATTTACCGAATATGTTATTCCTCGTATATATATATATATATATATATATATATATATATACGAGGAATAACATCTAGACTACGTACTCCGAACATCATTAGATACCATAAAAGAAAAAGGTTTCACACTAAAAAAGGCAAGAAGCAGGCGATATCCCGCACAAACAATCACAGATGCGGACTATGCTGATGACCTTGCACTTCTTGCAGATACACCGGCAAAGGCTGAATCACTGCTACATATCTTGGAGGAGGCAGCAAAGAATATAGGCCTCTATGTGAACTCCGGTAAAACAGAGTTCATGAATTTCAAAAATAAAGGAGACATCTCCACACTCGACGGCAAGCCTCTTAAACCAGTAGAACAATTCACATACCTAGGTGGTAATATCTCCTCCACAGAGAGCGATGTTAATACACGAATAGCAAAGGCATGGGCGGCCACAAATAGATTATCAGTCATATGGAGGTCCGATCTCCCTGGCAAGCTGAAGCGACAGTTCTTCCAGGCTGTGGTTGTGTCGGTGCTGCTGTATGGCTGCACCACCTGGACCCTGACTAAGCGTCTTGAGAATAAGCTAGATGGAAGCTGCACAAGAATGCTGCGAGCAGTCTTGAATAAGTCGTGGAAACAGCACCCCACAAGGAAACAGCTGTACGGTCACCTGCCCCCCATCTCACAAACTATCCGAGTGAGACGGACAAGGCATGGACACTGCTGGAGAAGCAGGGATGAACTCATAAGCGACGTTCTCCTGTGGAAGCCAACACATGGACATGCAAGTGTGGGGCGCCCAGCAAGGACATACATTGACCAGTTATGTGAAGATGCTGGCTGCTCCGCAGAGGAGCTTCCAGGTGTAATGAATGATAGGGAGGGTTGGCGAAGGATTGTCATGGATGCCCGTGCTGCGTGCGCGACATGATGATGATGATGATGATATATATATATATATATATATATATATATATATATATATATATATATATATATATATACTTCCAATAAGAACGAAAAACTCAACAGACCGTCATTTGGCTATAAAGAATTTATTTCAACCGATAAGTCTAGAAAAGAGCCCAGTCTCGTCAAATAACCATCATAAGATGTAGAAGGAAATATACTGAAATATAGGAAAACACTATTTTCTAGTGGACTCTTCTTCACTCAAAAGCACACCGAAATCTGCCTGTCTGTCTGTCTGTCTGTCTGTCTCTCTCTATATATATATATCAAAAGCACACCCAAATCTGTCTGTCTGTCTGTCTCTCTCTCTCTCTATATATATGATAATAATGAAAATAAAAATAAAATATGTTAAAACAATGACAATAAATAGATAAATAAGTAGGAAATGAATTTAGTGTCACGAACACTATACATGTAAATGTTTTGAGAAAATGTATCCATATTTTTTTTAGTGTATTCAAAATGAATAACCTTACAGATCAACTAGAGTCTCTGATTATTTAACCTATATTATTTTAAGAAGAAAACTTTCTATTCATTTATCTATTAAGGACGTCATAGTTATACACATTGGCCTATCTTATTACTTAAAAGACATTTTAATAACTTATTTAGATTTTATTTAACCTTTCAAAATTAAATGTGCATTTGATTTCAATATTTATGATTTGAATGCTGATATCATATTTTTATAATGAATATTAGAATTTAAATTAAATTAACCATTTTTACAATATTGCCATCACCATAGAAAATAATAATAATAATAATAATAATAATAATAATAATAATAATAATAATAATAATAATTACTATTATCATATTTGCTCCTTTTGAGTTTTCACATCAGCATTAGCTGATGGTCTTTCACTGGAGTCTGAGTGACAGCAAGTCTCCTCAGGTCTCCAGGACTCTTCTGAGTGTTCTGGCAGATTGCAGTAGTGCAGTGTTCTGAATGGTTTCAATCCTTCCTCTGATTTCCAAACATTCCGGACCCTTTTCCAATCCTTTTGGGATTGTTCCAAGAGCACCAACTACAATTGGTATTACTTTCACTTTCATATTCCATAACCTTTTCAATTCTCTGACAAGGTCCAGATATTTGTCCATTTTTTTCATTTTCCTTCAGCTTCACCCTGTGATCTGCTGGCAATGCAAAATCCACCAGTTGACAAATTCTTTCTTTTTTGTTTATCAACACCAGGTCTGGTCTTCTTGCTGGGATAAGGTGATCCGTTTTTATTTCAAAGTCCCAGAGAATTTTATGCGTTTCGTTCTCAAGAACAGATTCTGGTTTATGCATATACCATTTTGTTGTATGGTTAAAATTTAATTTTTTGCATAATTCCCAGTGGATCACCTTCCCAACACAGTCGTGTCTAGTTTTGTATTCTCATTGTGCTAGTTTGCTACATTCGCAGAGTATATGGTTTACAGTCTCATCTCTATTCCCGCAAAGTCTACATTTACTATTTTGTTGGGTCCTATCAATTTTCGCAATTATCATCGATTTTTCCACACCTGTCGTAGCTGCTGGTTCACAGGAGGCTGAGTGACAGCAAGTCTCCTCAGGTCTCCAGGATTCTTCAGGATATTCTTGCCGATCTTAACAATGCTATAGTTTGGATGGTACCAATTCTATCTCTGATTTCAAATTCGGCCAAATTTTTTCCCAGACCCTTGCAGACCGGTTGAAGGGCACCAATTACAACTTTCACCTTCATGTTCCACATTTTGCTCGGTTCTCTGGCAAGGTCCAAGTATTTGTCTATCTTTTCGATTTTTTAAATTTTCACTCGGTGGTCAGCCGGGACGGCAAAATCCACGAGATGACAAGGTCTATTCTTCTTGTTAATCAATACTAGGTTTGTTCTCCTACCCGGAATTAGGTGATCCGTCTGTATCTCAAAGTCCCAGAGAATTTTATGCGTCTCATTCTCCATGACTTTATTCAGGCTTGTGTATATACCATTTGGTTGTATGTTGAAAATGTAATTTCTTGTACAATTCCCAATGGAACACCTTTCTCATCCAGTCGTTCCTAGTCTTATACTCTCTTTGTGCTAGTTTGATGCATTCCATTATAATATGATTAACCGTTTCGTCTCTATCTCCACACATTCTGCATTTGCTATCCTGTTGCGTCATATCTATTTTGCCTTTATATAATTTGTTCTTATGGCATTGTCTTGTGCTGCTTTTAAAGAGATTCAGTTTCCCTCTTGAGTGTTCCTCTTCTTAGCCATGTCCATGTCTTCTGATGTGATATTTTTTCAGTTTGTCGTTTGGAGTACCCATATAGTTGTTTTTCTTCCCATTTCTCTTTTGTTCTTCTAGTTTTTGATATATTTCTACTTGTCAATATGTTGCAATTGCTTTTCCTGGCTGCTGTAATTAATCATTCCTTACTTTTTCAGTGTATTCCTCAAGTGATCGGATTGTTGCATCTTTACTATCATCAAAGTTTGCGAGACCCTTTCCCCCTTCTTTTCCTGGCACATATAGTCCGTCTATATCGTCTCTTGGGGGGTAATGCCTTGTACATTGTCATAGGGTTTCTTGCGCTTTGGTCCACCTGTCGGTGCTATGGGGATTTGGCCCCTATATTTTTACGGCATGTGGAATTGACCGAATTAAAATAATCAAGTTTTCTTAAATAACTAGTTTTACAATGGTATGTCATGAGTTTAGAATTAGGTAAACAAAAGAGAATCGAATGAATATTAGTTTAGAAATATTTTAGAAACAATAGAAACATTCATCCGATAATTTATGTCACCAGAATTCCACAGATACCAAAATCATTCGATATTGCATCATTGCAAATCACCTGATATTTGAGGAATATTTTAGCTTAATGATCACAATAGACAATGACAAAAAGAAAATTATAAAAGGCCCATAGAGCTGAAAAACAACAGACAGACAGTGGGAGCTTACGCTCTTTCCGACTCGACAGAGTTGGGGCGAATGTCCTCTAACTCGACAGTAGGAGCGAAAGTTCTCCCCCAACATCGACACAATGGGGAGAAGTCGCTGCCCGAAGACACAAAATGATATATCAGGCTGGTCTCGTATTTTTCGTTTCCAATTTTCTCTATCTCGCTCAACAACAACAAATTTCAATTACAAGTTTCAATCACAGACAAAACTGCTACAATGTACAGACAAATATAAACACTACATGTCACACTTGTCACACACAACTATGTAAAGACACATACAGTCTGCAACACCACTGAAAGAACAATTATATATACCAATTGTAAATTAATGTATATAAAGTTTGTTTCTTTTATCAATTTTGTCTTCTTCTTTTGTTACCTATGGAAACTACATTTCCGTTGTCCTTATACATATAAATTGTGGGGACCCATAAATTCAATCTTCAACTCCTTAACCATACACTCCCCAAACAAACCGGGTCCCTACAGTGCTCCTCATTTATGCATTTTAGGAATGGTCCCGAGTATCTTACGAGAGGGACAGTCCAGATATTCATGCCTTTGATGGGATTTATACTGCAGAGCTTGGTTTCTAGAATCTTTCTCATTCTTCTGTGGTATTTCTTTTTTACTTTTTCTTTCATGTTTGTGTCTTTGATAGCGTCTGCTTTATAATTCTCTTTTTTTCCAAATGTCCTAATTTCTTCTCGGTTCGGTAGTTTTATTTCTTTCATCGATTCAATTTTTCTTTCTTCATCATGGGCATGGCACACTTGTCGATGCCGAATTCCACTCCTATATCCCGGCTGTAGATTCGTATGGTTTGTATAAGGATCTCTAGTTCTTTTTCATTCTGGAAAAAATCTTGATGTCATCCATGTACATAAGATGATTTATTTTTTCCAGTGATTTTGTAATTATTATTATTATTATTATTATTATTATTATTATTATTATTATTATTTACAGAACAGATTCTGGTTTATGCATATACCATTTTGTTGTATGGTCAAAATTAATTTTTTTTTCATAATTTACTCCTTTTGTGTTTTCACACCAGCATTAGCTGATGGTCTTTCACTGGACTAAAATTACAAATAATATTATCGGTATCACAATTCTCGTTATTATTAACATAATTGCTCATATTGTACTTATTATTATTCTGATTAATTACTATTGATTAATGTGAATTGAATTATTTCAATTACAATTCATTATTATAATACACTACTACAATCATTATTCATATCGTTAGGATCATAAAATTTCATGCTCTCCTCTAGATAATACAACTAATAACAACAAGCTGCAATTAATTATCAATCATAAATGTTTCTAACTACTAAATGTAAGAAGAATCTATGTGGAAAACACAGGAACTCCCTAAATTTTCATAAATCACCAAAAGAATAGCTGAAATAAAAATTAATAATTAAAGTGAATTAAATTATTACAATTAAAAGATTATCATTATTATCAGACTACTACCGTCACTATTAATATCATTATAAGAAAAAGTCGTCGGGGCGGCCTAAAGTCGGTATCAGCCAACCAGCGATGGAGTCTATCCCCTTTTCAATAGCGCTAGACCAAGGAGATTTTTTTTTAGCATCTGAGGTGGAGCGCCGCAACTACCATCAGCTTCTTACTTTACCGCACAGATCTCTGCGATACTCATACGCTGAGTTGGCAAGGACCGGTATCGAACTTGGAACCTTGTGGTTTCTAGCCGAACGCTATTCCGACTGAGCAAACCCGGCCATCATTATAATAATAGAAAATAAATGTTGTACTCTATACTAGATAATAAAACCACAATTAATTATCAATAATAAAGTTTCATATTAAATGTATGATTGATTTATAAGGAAAATCAGCAGCTACAAAATAATTATTTTCCATATGAGCTCAAATCTGTTTTATGACAACACTTAAATATCTGTTAATTTCGTTTAATTAAAAGTTTTCCAGTAAATATATACCTAATTATGCTTATTTTTCATCTAGACAAATGTTTTACCTACTATTGTGTGTGTACATTTATGTGTGTGTGTGTGTGTGTGTGTATTTATATATATATGTGTGTGTGTTTACATTTATGTGTGTGTGTACATTTATGTGTATTTGTGTGTGTGTGTACATTTATGTGTGCGTGTGTGTACATTTATGTCTCTGTGCATTTATATATGTGTGTGACTGTGTGCGTGTACATTTATATATATATATGTGTGTGTGTGTGTACCTTTATGTGTGTGTATACATTTATGTGTGTGTGTGTACATTTTATATATATATGTATGTGTGTATACATTTATGTGTGTGTGTGTGTGTGTACATTTATATATATATGTGTGTTTGTGTATGAGCTCAATATATATGTGTGTTTCCATATGAGCTCAAATCTGTTTTTATGACAACACTTAAATATCTGTTAATTTCGTTTAATTAAAAGTTTTCCAGTAAATATATACCTAATTATGCTTATTTTTCATCTAGACAAATGTTACACCTACTATTGAAACTTTCAGGAGCGGAGGATTTTTAAATAAACTTTAACTTAATTTGTGATTCCTATCCCTCAACCTCTAAAACCACCTCAATAGGGCTGTTTAGTTTCTGCGTAAAGGGTTGAAAAAAAGAGTGTCTATGATTTTAGAATTTCTGTTTCCAATGACCGGCTGAAATATAAACCTTATCTTCCTTTTAATTTCCACCGGGAAAATGGTTGTCTTGGAGACCACTTTCTCGGAATTACAAAATCCACCCACAGGACATTCTTCTTTAACTCTACAATTAAAACGTAATTCAAAAATGCACTGATTACCTACCTGCGACTTTTTAATTAAAATCTTGTCATGATTATCAATTATTTTATGTAGTTACCGGCTGGAATAAATTTATAATACCCAATTAACGTTCAGTGTAACTATTAGTCTATATATAATTAATTTGTTCTCTTAAGGACTTGAAATAATTATAGCTATGTATCTTCATGGGTAAGCATTGTGTATATAAGGAGGATATAGATAATCCTAATATAATCATCCACAACTTACCTGTCTAATGGATATTTTTATCTATCTAACTATCTATCTATCTATTTATCTCTCTCTCTCTCTCTCTCTCTCTCTATATATATATATATATATATATATATATATATATATATATATATATAAGGTTTGTTTAGAATGGCTTTTTGCCGATAATTTTTTGGAGAATAAGTGTTTAATTGGAGTCGTACCTAATTTTGAAAATTAATTAATTAATAATGAATTAGGCGGGAATACCTATTAAATGTATGGCTAAACAATTGTTTAGCCATACATTTAATAGGTATTCCCGCCTAATTCATTATTAATTAATTAATTTTCAAAATTAGGTACGACTCCAATTAAACACTTATATATATATATATATATATATATATATGTAAAAATGGAAATTGGAAATGAATCCGACAATATGAGGAAGAATTAATAAAGAAAAGAAAGAACAGAATGGATAATAAAAGATGAATTTAATCAATATCACTTACACATGTGTTTCGGTCAGTTCATCTGTGTGAAAATATTCCGCAAACAGAGAAGATTCACCTTCATCAGAGTGAAATTTTATTTTGAATGAAAATATTAAAATTAAATATTCAAAATAAAATTTCACTCCGATGAAGGTCGAATCTTCTCTGTGTGCGGAATATTTTCACACAGATGAACTGACCGAAACACATGTGTAAGTGATATTGATTAAATTCATCTTTTATTATCCATTCTGTTCTTTCTTTTCTATATTCATTCTTCCTCATATATATATATATATATATATATATATATATATGTGTGTGTGTGTGTGTGTGTGTGTGTGTGTGTGTAATATAAAGATTTTTGAAGGCAATTTACAATGCAATATGTGTTGAAAATTATATTTATTTAACTTTTGTTTTTTTTTCGAATCTAAATATTTTCGGAAAGTAAAATTCCATCCTCAGAGTTATTGAAAGTACTAGGTGTTTTTTCATAGTACTTATCCCACGGCGATATTGTAATCATCTGTTGTTTTAAGAAGTTGAGGAACGCCGTATATTTGATTATTTTTCTTTTTCGGTTACTTCCGTGATGTTAAATCGGCTATTTCCGTGATGTTATTTCGGCTCGGCTGCTCCTGTGCGCGTGGAGATTGTTCGAAATTCTTTTAATTTTTACTATAAATAATAGCCTTGCTCCAGCATAGTGAAATAAAGTTTTTTTTATAGTATCTTTGAAATAAATTTTTTTTATAATATATATATATATATATATATATATATATATATATATATATATATATATATATATTCCTTATTCGTATTATTACCGTTGTTCTCTGACTGAGACACGTTCTCCTTTCATATATTTTGACAATATCGGACCAGAAAGAATAAGCAGTGATTTAAAGCTTTAGTCTTTCTAAAGTTGCAAATTCTATGCACCAATCCCAATATAAGAATGGAATATTTGTTATAGAGATTCTCTCCTCAAGCTGGACGAAACCTTGCTGAAGTGGAAACCAGAACTCTATACCTTGAAAAAATAATATATTTGGTTTGAGATTGTTTTGTTTTTTGGCGTATTCAAAACTAACCCTCATATCTAAAAGTTTTATAAAACTTAAAAAAAGATCCAAATCTCTTTGAATGCTATTTAATTTCCCCAAAATTTATTCCGTAATAAAGACAAATACTTTTCAAAGTGCTAAAGCAAACACCTTTTCATAAGCCTCATTACCGGAGATTGTTACTCCTTTGCTTATATCTTCTATTAATAATGGAGATTCGCTTTCTTTTTGTCCGTAATGAAAACTGCGTCACTGCTTATGTCACATTACCCAACACATTACCCAACGTCATAACATAGAATAGATATACTCAAAATGTGAGCATGCAACGTTAGACAATCCTCATTGTTTCAATAAATAGATGTCCGGTGTTATACATTTATATATAGATTATTTTATTTTAATATAATATTTAAAGTTATCGGAACTGTTTCCATTTCGAATTGTCTTTCTTTCTTTTTTTTTAATCCTTTAATAAATTTGACGATTTTACATACTTATTGTACACACTCTATGACATTGAAATTTCAGCTTCCGCTCAGGCAATATCTTTCAAAAAATTATTTTTACATCGCCCAGAGAGTGTTTTTTATTTTGCTAGTTTTTATAATAAACACATCTATGCTTTATGCCTAATATAAAATTCGTAATTGGCGAACATACTTCGAATTCACGCTCATATTTAGGTTATATTCAAACACCTGCTTGTGACTTAGTTATCTTCAATATCCTCACCTATTGTTTAATGAAACGTCCTGTCATTGGCATGCCACACTGACTAGAGTATAAGAAGTACATAAATAGGCATATACGTAAACATGTATCCAAAAATCACTATGTAAATACATTAATACAACTATTACCTTCACTGTCAATTTTAACCGGATCAAATGAGACATTATTCTGTCCTATTAATCTCATTCAAACCTCTGGCTAATTTATATATTATATCTTTTACAATAACCATATAATTTCGATGGTGAGATATACTGCACTCTGACACCAGACAGATGTTACATGAAGTGACATGTGCTCCCTTGTAGAGCACACACATACTACACTTTGATCATAGAATTTATTTATTCTACAAGGATGTACATTCGATGCCAATTTGTTTTAAGGTGGAGGCCCACATCAAACAAGATATGCCACTTAAATCGAAAACACCTGTTGAAGAGCTAAGGGATAACAGGTATTCCTTTCGAATTTTGGTATTAAATAACCAGAACGATATCAAATTGTGCGAAATTACTAACCAGGTAGGGTTAAAGTTTCATTAATCATCGATAAACATATCCGATATCGATTGGAATCATCAAATATAAATAGATAGCAAATGCTATAGTTTGCCATATCCAAAATCCGGAACAATGAACGCGAAGACTCTGCTCATATGGGAACTATGTGGTAAGAATTTTTGTATATATTTTCGAAAAAAATGTTTGTTCCTTATGAATATATATTTGAAATGATTAAACCCAAATTTTTTAAGGTGAATACAGCTGGTTTAAATTCAGAGTGTTCCTTTTTCTCGACCGGTTGCTCTACCAAGTTTAAAGACTCTAGTCGGCCCTGCTATGTACCAATAGCTGGATTCATGCATTCCCAAAGGTATTAGCGCTATGTGTAAATGCAAACAGTCCCCACTAAGATTTGAAATAAACTCACAAGTTCATTTTTGTGATGATAGCCGTTACGATACAAGCGCCCCTCTTTGTACAATCATCCGCTACCGGCAGTATGTGACACGGGGTGATTTTTAAGCGGAGTAAAGCTGGTTTGAATTACGAGTTTTCCTTTCTCTTGACTAGTTTCATTATCAAAGTTAAATAACCCATTCTGCCCTACTATTTACTCATTCTGTCTTACTATTTACCCATAACACTGTGAAGAAGGAGTGGATTCATGCCTTCCAAACGGAAACACAAACAGCCGCGTCCAGAATTTGACTTCGGGTCTCCGATTCCTTTTACTACAATGATAACCGTTATGCAAGGTGAGCGGGTGTATTTGCAACTCGCTTACTGTTGCCCCACACCTTGGTCTGTGAAGCTTCACATAGGATAAGTCTCTCTTGACGTGTGACTCCAATTCGTGTTGCTCTTGTCATCTACATGGTTACCGGTCAATGATGAAAACACTGTGTAGAACTAGGCACGACTGCTCGTTTGTGAGACAGCTAGGACGTAGGCGAAACGTTGTTAGCCGAAACTGTATCAACAAAACTATCAGAATTGACATTTCTCCTAATAACCTCATGGAATTCTGTACAGCTAGAACCGAGGGTTCCTAAGTAACTCGACAAAGCTAAATCAGATGCTGATTTGAGAACAAAACTGACAAACCTCACAAATTTTGCATGTTTGTACCGTTGAAATTAACATTGCACGTGATTTTAAAGCAGACCAGAATTGTAGCTTCCAGTCCGTCTAGGTATTATGTTTTGAGCTAATAAAGAGCATTTAAAAATATGTAACCATAAAACATTTCTTCAAAAGAGTTAAGCAAGAATCGACCATACATAGTATATCAGTAAAACCTGTAAGCTTCTTCCGCTTGCCCCTAAGCCATCTCAAAACTTCGTCAGTAAACCTGAAGAGCAAATTATGTATACTTTATCATTTGGGGAAGGTTTTATTTCTACAACGATTAGTTAGTTAAATGGTATTAATTATTCTCAAGCACGTACAGTGACAGCAGGAATGATTCGGTAAATGTCTTCGGTAATGTATTTAGCAGATTGTCTACCTTTTAAGTCACCCAGATACTAAGCGTAAAAGATAAAGTTACAAGTTTATTGATGACGAGCACAAAGAGAAATAGACCGAGTGGATCGCACTACTGGACATTCGTTGCTAATGAGAGAATTTTTTCGGTGATGATCAGAATGCAAGGTGTCCCAGTTAGAGTATGATAGAAGCACGCAGTTCTTACTCTTACCGGGTAACATTCCTTCAAAATACGTTTGGTATATCAAGTTTCATGATGAAAAAAGGGGAATGAAACGGCATGTTCACGATAAATTTTCCTATCCCGATTTGTGCCATCTAACCCTGAGTTATACTACTAGATGCTGTTCACGTTCGAACTCCTACACCATTTACCTACGAGACATGGGAAAAGTTTTCCGGGGGCGATAAGACTGATTACTGTATTTTTTTCCCTGAAAACAGGCAAATAATCTGAAGACAGATGATGTTTGCAAATTACATTATTGGTCATTTCAAATGCTATTCCACTTCGCCTAGTTGTATATATCTATATATATATATATATATATATATATATATATATATATATATATATATATATATATATATATATATAAGGAAGTTTGGTATGTACGTGTCGACGTATAACTCCAAAGCGGGAGCTCACTCAGATTCGAAATGTTGCATACACCTTGATATTCTTCTAAGAAACACCTCAAATTTCATTATCGATTTTTACTAATTAAGGGATATAATCAATTAATTAAACAAAAATCAAAAGATTTTCAGAAAGTATCGTAGGCTGCCCCTGCTACTTTCAGCAGAAAGTTGGCTGCTGATTTTTTTCAGCTCCCCGAAGAAAAAGAAGAAACAAGAAAGAATATCAGCTGCCAGTCATTCAATATATCTGCAACAACTATGACTTAATTTTAACGTAAAATAATTTTTCTTTTGGTCCAATTTTTAAAATATTTATGAATGAATATTCATTGAATTATTTTTTACACCGTGTTAAAATATTTTGCTTCGGAGAGCCGATTATACTTCGTATCTTTTTCAGACAAAATTTTAAAGTAAAATCAAATCTTTGTCCATATTCTTAAATTGTACACTCACTTAAATTAAATTGTTGTCATGCACAAAAAATGTAGAAAATTAAAATCGTTTACGGTGACATTTAAAAAAAAAGATTTTAAATGTAAATACAAATATCATGAAAATGTTTTAAAATATTCACCAGTGTAGGGTTGTATATATATATATATATATATATATATATATATATATATATATATATATATATATTATGTAAATAAAAATAATAAAACGAGTTGTTTTGTAATTAATACTAATAGTAAAAAAAAGACTCATCAAGCAATTAAAAACTGAATTTAAAATTGTCCCCAAAGATTATTATTTTCAAATTGGATTTTCAGTGAAACTTTTCGTAGACAACAATATTATATTTACAACAATGAAACTTGAATAAAGGTTATCATTATCTTCAAAATGTTTAGACCATTCAAAAGAAGAAACATTTTAAAAAACTCCTGATGATTCTTTGTAAATTCAGCTTACGGAAATAATGAAAATTATGAACGAAAACAATGTTTACATTTTCGTACTGTTAAATCAACTGAAATTTAAAGTAACCAAAAACAAGTTTTGACTATCTGCTTTTTTAACAAATTCTATGAAAAATATAAATATGTTTGAAATAGGTTTTTTTTCTTAAAATATGTCAGGGGAAATATTTTTTACGAGGTAGAAAAAAATTAAAAATCGTTTTTTATCTGTTTATTTTTTTCAGATTTCATAAAATAGGGGGGGGGGGCTATTTTATGAAATCTGAAAAAAAAATAAACAGATAAAAAACGATTTTTAATTTTTTTTTCTATAAAGATAATAGTTTGAATAATTATATCAAAAGATTTTTAGAAGTTTCTATACGGGATTTTTTTTGTAAAAAAAGAACATGAACTCTGAATTCTACCTAAAAATATGTCAATATTATGACATAAAACTATTTCAAAACATTCACAAATTCAGGATTACATTAAAAAAAATATTTTCAATGTTTAAAAAAAAATCCCTAAAATAAAAACTAATGCATAAATTTTCGGTGATTTTTTAAATTTTATTTTTAGGAACCCCTAGTGTTCCCAAAAATCATTTCGTCCGGTCATGGACCGGGTAATTTTGCTAGTGTATATATAAATATTAATAAGTCATCCACAGACACATGTTTCGGCGTTTCACGCCTTTTCAGTGTAGCTAGACACAGCAACTATCCTTGGCTAGGGTCGAACTCAGACGGACTGTTTGCCTCCCTGATATCTTATCCCCTCGTCAACTGACAGCTGTAGCGGGACTGGTGTTTTTAAACTATTAAATTCATAGGTTTGTTTATGTATCTTTCGAGATCAGATAGAGAGAGAGAGAGAGAGAGAGAGAGAGAGAGAGAGAGAGAGAGAGAGAGAGAGAGAGAGAGAGAGGTTTGGTCGATCCACAAACCGTTCAAACCATTATTGCTGCTGACCGAGGAAGTCTTCAAGGCTGCAGTTACTGCTTCCATTGTGTACGACTGCTTGCTTTGCACTTGGAGAAAATGCGTTTTAATAGCACAAAATTTATTTTAGTACTGAACATGATACTATGTTAATTTTACCATCCCCTCTCTCTCTCCCCCCCTCTCTCGCTCTGAAAAAGAACCCACGAGCCTAGGAATAAATAAACAGCCCCTTGTGAATATACAACTAACGACTACTACTACTACAACTTGAATTTGTTCCTATGCAACATATATCATTCTGTTACATAATGCAACATTATTTTACAATATGTATTTTTCACTATTTATTTTTATTTTTATTTATTCTGACTAATTATAAAAAGTGAATTTTATGAATCCAGTGGCCTCGTGGCAACTCCTTATAACCTCATTAAATGCGAACTATCGAGGGAAACGACCCACTTTATAATGACATGTGGGCAGGTGTATAGATTCTTTGAATATTTTCGAGTAATGGTGAATGGCTATTTATATCGTCTGATACACAGTAAGAAGTTCCAAAACAGTTACCATTACCATTGGCAATTCAGTCTCGAAAGACTATGATAAAAGTTTTTGTGTGCCCCTGAAGTTGCAGCGCCTCCTGTGGCTAGGAAGTCCTATGTTTGAGAAACATTCTCGACCACAGATTTTGCATTTGTAGGTTGTCCCTGTAGATGATGATGTTCCGATGCTTTGTTGCCGTTGCTTTCTTACGGACCTCTTAGCTTCATGATGTTGTATCAGGGTGACTTCTGACATGTACAGTCCTCTATGGAGATTCTGCCGCCACCGAGGGCGGTCTTGAGCCAAATTTTCCCTGCTGGAAGGGACAATGCCAAAGCACCTGAGATCATTTTTGCAGACATCCTTGAATCGCAATAGGGGGCGACCAATCTGTCTTTTACCAGATGTTAGCTCTCCATACAGGATGTCTTTCGGGATTCGTCCATCATCCATCCGACGTACATGATCCAACCATCGGACGTCTTTTTCGTGCTCTAAGAAAGCTTGACATTTCTACCGTTTTTTAAAAGTAAACAAGAGAAGTGATGATTTCTTTTTCTTCTCTTTAAAAAATCTATTTCTTTATTATTATTGTTATTATTGTTGAATTGTTTTATTATTGTTATTATTATCTATTGCATAAATCTCGCAAATTTCATATTTAAATCGCATACGCTTAGATATGTTCAATTCTTGTTTACTGTTTAGTGTTCGTTATTCATCTACGCTTTTTTGCTTAAACTGAAATAAGTTCATTCATAAATTGTGTAAATACTTCGTATCTTAACCTTGTCTAGATGTCTTTATTACCAACTCATTTATTTGTTCAGTTTCCAAAACAGTAACACTACAAAAATAATTCATATAATCTTAACTTGGTTAAAGTTTGATTTGTTATGAGTTCATGCCTTCAAATTATTGAGTTCAATTCAATGGAATAAATTCTAAATTTATTTCTGTGACAAGATTGTTTACTTTATATTTACTTTTTATTATTTTTACAGTTCTCATATTGATTCTTCGCTACACCGGCTGTACCTCAGGTAAGCACAAACATTAGCACGTTTTTATGGATTTTGTGCGTGTGTGTGTGTGTGTGTGTCGATTTGTATGCGGTAAATTTGTCTTTTAAACTTTACTATATTTGTGTATACTTAGGTTCTTGTTCTGGAGTTGGATGATAATTCATGGTCACACAGAGGATTCTTCAGTTTAGAAATATAGCCGACGTCGAATATAATTTTTAAAAAAATTACAAACCAAATCTAAAGATTGATGAAAATGAAATTAGAAAATAGTTAAATATAAAGTATATTGAATTAAATTTAAATACAAAACTTAAAAGAGTGTTTAATATATATATATATATATATATATATATATATATATATATATATATATATATATATATATATGGAAGATATCAAGTGTTTTTTGATAGAATTCAAACAAAGTTTCAGAACTCAAACGTACATATAAAGATTTGCGTATATATATATATTTTTTTTAACAATAAAGGTGTATTATAAAAAATCAAAACCCAGAAATGAAATAGAAAATCATTAAAAAAGTAAAAAATACCAACAAGATTCAAAAAACAAATGTCAATTTTTCTTGAGGAGAAAATTGCAATAATAAAATTCAAAAACCGAAAGATGGTCCCTGCACAGGATCTTGTATTGTTGTCGAGCTGATCGATGTAGGTATTTCCTGACCGACCTACACTGGTGTGTTCATGTGTAGGTAACATATAATAACATCACTTATCAATTAATCTTGCTTTTCCAGTAGTGTCCTATTCAACTTATTTGTATAGATTGTGTGAAAAGAGTCGAGTTACCTTACAGCTATTACTTTGTGGGGTCCTGTTTCCAAAGTTTGTTCACGACAACACGTAGCATTCTTTGTTTTTTTTCCATGTATTCCGTTACATTGTAGGTGGTGCAGACATATAATAGTACTGACACGGCTACAGCTTGGAAGTTATCGTTTTATCTTATCAGTGCGATCTGATTTCCTTATGATTGATAATATGTCTATAACAGTCTATGCCTTTCCTGTGCATATATTTACATCGCTATAGATGAGATATTGCTATTTAGGTATGTGAACTGGTTTACTAATTCCCGGGACTTACCATTTAAAGTGGAGATGTCTCTATCATGTTTGTAATACAGGGAATCTGCTTTGTTTGAGTTAACATAAAAGCCAATGCCTATTGCTGGTTTCTTTGGTCAATGCAGCAGCTATTTGGCTTGTGCAGGTATATTTGCTATAAGGGCTCGATCATTTGAAATAATTTCTGCTAGGCCTCGCCTGATTGTTGTCTTCTTTTTTTTTTTTTTTTTAGCGTGACGCCTTTTTCTTGTAGTTAATGACAGTAGTACATAGTCTAGGAATATTAAAAATAAAAATGCTGCTAATGTATCTCCTTGATGGAGCCCACTAATAATAAAGATTATCTTTCTATGGAATCATCATAACGGTAACAGGGGCTATAAACTAGATGTATTTTCCCCAACGTTTCTCTGTGAATGGGGTCAAAAGCCTAGGAGAACTTTACAAACAAAGATGTTGCCTCAAGATTTTTTCGGATAGACATAATTTGACAAATTGTTGATCGGTTTCTATGAAACCCGTTTTATTTTTCCAATGAATTTTCTCTACTTTGGGTCTGACACAATTGAAAATGAGATGATTAAAAACATTAGCTTTTATGGCAGTAAGATGTATATATCTGTAGTTATTGGTGATTCTAAAGTCGCCTTTCCTAGGGAATAGGAGAGTGTAGCCTTTCGTCCATTTCTCTTTTTCATTTGGTGAATACACTGCGTTGCATAGTCTAAGTAGTATGACGTCAGAGATCCTTGATTTTCATTATTCGTCGATACCCGTTGCTTTTCCATTTTTGTTTGATTTTAGAACTTTGCTGCGTTCATCCTTTGTAATATGTCCTAACTTGAAGTCTAGTTACCAATTACTGGTTTTTAGGTTGTGTGCAATCAGATTCTTGAATTTCTTTTCAAGTGTCTATCTTTTGGCTGGCAGCTTTTAGCGTTGCTCTCGGGGTGCTTTGCAAATTCATTACTGTCTGCTAAGAATCTATCTTCTTTGCTGTATAATACTATGCATGCGGGGGTAGGTGTGTATATATAATTCTAGGTAGTTATGATTAATAAGTAGAAGTCAAACCACATATGTGTGTGTATGTGGGACCAGTAGTGAATAGTAACTAGTATGGATAATGTGTGTGCATACATATATACATGTTGTGTCTACATATATTGTATGTGTAAAGTAGGGTCAATGATAAGTTAAAGAGACCATTAAAACTCAAGGAAGATCAAGAAGGATGATAATGTCTTCTTAGGAGACAGAGAGTCTGGGTTTTCAATAACTTTGAGAGTTGACCGTATGTTAGACCGGCAATAAAAATCGTGACCACCAGCATAGAGTTCAATGTTAGAACAAAGGATTTTGAAATCTCGTGCGGAATCCCGGGGAATGAGAATTGATAGGAGATTTGGGGATTCTGGGAATTTAAAAAAAGTTTAGTCAGTTAGTTTTTGAACAGCGGAGAGAGAGTTAGTTGCTGGACCCCGGAGGACCAGTTAATTTTCTGGGGCCGAGGAGAGCAGTTAAGCTTTGGACGCTGAAGGAGTAAGATCAGTTTTGATGCCCACTAGAAACCAGCTTTAGCAGAGGTCCCAAAACGGGGGTGTGTCCCCCATCTCGACAAGCGATGGGAGCAGATAGAACTGTAGCCGATAGGAGAATGAATTAGAAGCAATGCAAGTCGTATGCCTCTCTGACCATTCTAATGTTCACCTGACTGATTTACCGGTTCTCGCCAACTCAGCGTATGAGTAGCACAGGGATCTGTGCGGTTAAGTAAGAAGCTGATGGTTGGTGTGGCGCTCCACCTCAGATGCTAAAACAATCTCTTTGGTCTAGCGCTATTGAAAAGGGGATAGACTCCCTCGCTGACTGGCTGATACCGACTTTAGGCCGCCCCGTCGACTTTACTTTTTTTTACTTATTCTTATCACCAGGAAAGTATCTTGTAATGGAGTAGTCGTAAAAATGTTTTTACAGAGTAAAATATTAATTGTCTAAAAGTTTAATAGTGTTGTTGGAAATAGTACTTGATAATTAGATCCGATAGTCATGACAATTAAAGCAACATACAAAAAAGGAAACACTGGAGAAATTGTTGTAAACCCTTTTCATTACTTCTATTCTTTTTCTTCTGTTTTTGACATCTTAAGTTATTCTAGCGTCTCTTCTATCGTCTCTTCGTCTTGGTGGTCGGTCGCACTTGACTCATTTCTTCTTCTATATCAGTCTTGTTACCAAGACATTCATTAATCACAAGACCGTGTTATTTTTCTTAAACTTTTATTTCCTTAACTAAACATTTCCTGTAACCAAATATCTGACTAACATAGCTCGCGTATGCAGAGTGAGTTACAGTTAAGGCAGGACATCTTCACTGCCTGACGTCCAACTGAAAACTGAGGACCAAGCCAGGTCCCACGTGACTTCACGTATTTCGCGGGCTTTCTGTACTATTCAATGGAAAGTCCCGCCCGTGATATGAAAAGGGCCATCCTTTAGAAATACAGGGGATTGACAATAATCTTATGCAACCGCATAGATTATGTAACAAAGTTTAGAAGAAGAAAATAAGAAGAAAAAAAAGGAAAAAAAAAGAACGCGCATGTAATTGTCCTTTATACGAATAAAGGTTCGTGCTCATTTTTGTCCGAATCATCAGATGCAATTGATAATGATATAACAGCCGAGTGAATAAGAATTTAAAGTTTATATCTTCATGGCATCTTTTTACTGGAGTATTATTGCAGAAAAAATATTAAATTAAAAGTAATGATTAATGTCTAAGAAAATGTCAACTACTCACTGAAGATTATTTCCATCAATATGATTATTTTCTCCTTTCAGACACTTACAGAGGCAGTGGTGAGTATCAGCAACATCTCTTTTCATCTAATCAATGACTTAAAAAGTCATATTAGCCAAAATAAAAAGCCATTCCCGCTTGAATGTGGAAAGATGTTTGAATTTTTAAAAGTAATTTAACTAATTATAAATAAGTCAAAATAGAATCTATCATTAGCAATAATGGTCGATTGAAAATCAGTGCCTAAATACCCATCTTATGCTGGTTAAATTACGAAGAAAAAACTTGAATAAATTATCTAAAGAAGCATTTAAATAAGAAGCAAAGATTATATTTAGTTCAAATAGTAAAGCGGTCAAAGTGGGAATTTTGAATATAGATATGAGACAGTTTTAACCATTGATTATTTCTGTGTATGACGATATTCAATTTGCTAGCGTCCTGTTGTGCAACGATGTCATAATGTTTAAAATATACATTTCCATTTTCACCTATCAACTCCTCTTTCTTCCATATATATATATATATATATATATATATATATATATATATATGTTCTTAATCGATATATATATATATATATATATATATATATATATATGTGTGTGTGTGTGTGTGTGTGTGTGTGTGTGTGTTCTTAATAGAAAAGTTGCAGAATCACACAAAACCTATCAAATATCGGACATATTCTGCCAAAATAATAACTCAATGCCTGAAGAAGACAACAGATCATAAACACGTGTCGCATATGTAAGATAAAGAGAATAAAAAAAATTTTCTGAGAACATAATTCATTTTGCGGACCTTCTTTTTTTATAAAATATTGAATTTTCTCCCGTTGGAACCAGAACAACTATATATATATATATATATATATATATATATATATATATATATATATATATATATGTGTGTGTGTGTGTGTGTGTGTATGTGTGTGCGTGTGTGTGTGAGTGTGTGTGTGTGTGTGCACCCAAAATCTATGTTTTGATTCAAGCTTAGAAGATGATCATTTATTGAGAGTAAATGTTATCAAAGGGTGTACTAACAATAATTCTGACTTTGTATAAGGCATAACCGTATTAACTTCAAAAGAGCCTTCCTAAGAAGGTCCCCATGTTATTTTCCAGCAATTACAAGGCTGTGGAGCAAGTACATTTATTTGTTGTTGATGACACTGAAAGAGCCACTAACAATAACATCATTTAGGTTAAGGCTTTCTCATATTGTTCCCTATTCGGAAATAGATTGGGATCAAATCAGATTTGCTGTTCTGTTCAGTCCATCAATAATTTTTAACTTCAGTGTCTATAAGGACATTGGTTAGATTAGTATGTTCAAGAAATCAAAAGTATCAGATTCCATGCGAATTCTTAACCTGATATATATATATATATATATATATATATATATATATATATATATATATATATATATATATATATATATATATATATAGACGAAGCTGTTGGCATTTCACATAGCGCTAATACCCTTGCGAAAGGTATGAATCCATATATTCTCCCTCCAGCTATGGGTTAAATAGTAGGGCAACTGGGCCCTTCAGCCTAGGGTAGGTAACCAGTCTAGGAGAGGGACAACTCTGAATTAAAAATTCCCTCCAGCTATGGGTTAAATAGTAGGGCATACTGGGCCCTTCAAGGTAACCTGTCTAGGAGATAACTCTGAATTCAAAAATTCCTGAGGTCAGTCGTTGATTGTGTTTGTTGCAACCATTGAGGCACCAATTCTTTCCTATCGACTGTGCCAAAAAGTGTGGATGGTCCAAGACAAGCCTTCACCACTATAAACAAATCACTGTGTGGGAGTTCATTGTGTGTGTGAACCCTCATGCGTCGAAAATCGATATATATATATATATATATATATATATATATATATATATATATATATCAATTTGAGAACAACAACAGTCTCCCTTTTTTTGTAAGTCCTCGTAGAGCGCACTAGCACCGGCATACAGATCTATGTTTATTGTAAACCCAAATTGTTGGGTTCCTACACGCGTTGAGGTTCGTTTTGCTCCATAAGTTGCAAAATCCACTTAATTAAAACACCAGTTTATCTTGCGCTGATGATTTGCTCTAAGTCTAAGCTCACTGCCGAGCTAGACTACATCAAAACCACTTTATTGAAAAATGTATATCCGGAAGATTAATCAGCACCACCATTAGATACAAGTCCATGCAGTTTGTGACTAATCTTAAACTTGGACCGGAGAAGTGCCGGTATATCTCAAATTAACCCGCATAGGCAATACCTCGATACAACTGCTTGAAGGTATAATGCAATTTGCCCTTCATTGCTTTAACGCCGTCAAATTATTGTTCTCAAATCTCGCACACATTTCCTCCCCAGTCTTAAAGAGAGTGCGACTCTGCACCAAAAAATCTTTATCATTTATAAATACCAATGCAAATACGATATTTGCTTCATTGGGCACACTACACAGAGATTGGAGGTGAGAATAAAACAACATATCCTCCCTAATATGCATTTTTCCGTACCTCAAATAATATATATAATATATATATATATATATATATGTGTGTGTGTGTGTGTGTGTGTGTGTTGTCTGTGTGCATGTGTATGTGTGTGGGAATATGTGTGTGTACGTATGAATTTGTGTGTATGTGAAAGGAGAAAAATGAAATATCTTAATTGATATTTTCAGTGTTGCACACAAGAAAAATGCCAAATCATTGTAGATCATTTTTCTGAATATGATTATTTTCTCCTTTCAGTGCAAGTTTCATCCAACGTCGGAACCACAGGTGAGTGTGATTATCATTTGTTTTCATTTAATCAATGTTTAAAACGCTTTATGAGCCAAAATGGAAAGGCCTTCCATGAATAAATGTAAAAAGATTTGTGATGAACAATATTTCATTTTTTTTATCAAACAATCAAAGGTAGTTAATTATGAAAATCTCAAAATAGTCAGTCATTATCAATGATGTAGACAAGAATAATGGAAATGAATCCGACAATATGTTGAAAAATGTTTAAGAGTGAAAAATGAGGAAATGAGGATAATTCATTGATATTTGGTAAAAAAAGAATAAGAAAATATATATATAGAAAAATATTTATTTTAATTACGATAGAGGTAAGAATAATCGAGTTAGTGTAGCAAAATTAAATGTGTGTAATACGTTTGAACATTTAGATGAATATGATATATTTATATAATTAAATTTAGGTAATTTGATTTTTAAAATTAATTGAGTGTAATAGTTGAGTGTAACTTTTGTGTATTTGTGTTTGACATAAATAAAAATTGGAAGAATAATTTAAAATAATTGAAACGTTTAATACCGCTTTCATGCGGTATTAAAATTTTCAATATTGGATGTTAAAGTCTTCTAGCATTGCTTTAGATAAAAATGGGAAAATTTTAAAAGAATCTTGGGCTTTGTGTAGTGGTATTTTGAATCGGCATTATGCTAGCTTCAGTGGTTTTACATTTATTCTCGTTTGTATAAATGTGAACATGAAAGGTTCTAGAAAATCAAGAGTACAGAAAATTTCAAATTTCGAATCACGTTCTAATAAAACAAAAACCCTATGTATATATCATTTTCGTATTACTCGTTTGAACAGAAAGAAAAACGAACACATGCTATTTGTTACCCAGAAGAAGATTAGAGATATATAATAAATACATATTTACTTAAAGTATAATTTTATTCTGTGGATCCGATTATCGAAATACGCAGCGTCGGAATTTATTTCCAAATATCAATAAATCTTTCCCATTTTATTATTTTTAACTCTTACTCATTTTTCAATATATGCAAACCAGTAAAACTGTACGATACGACTGGTCGACACTTGCCAACAGTGATATATGCAATCGCTACGCTGTGTCAGTAAGAAATAAATTCGATATCCTCCAGGAGGCAGCTGAAAGCCCCACCCCAAACGAGGAATACGAAAGCATTGTCAGTGCCCAACTAGAAGCAGCATCTGAATTCGTACCGACCAAACTAAGAGTCAAACGCTCTGTCCCCTTGGAGACAGAAGCAGTTAGAGAAAAGAGAAACAATATAAAAAAGCAGCCCAACATAATAAAACAAACCCAACTGGCACCAACCTACGCAACCTTAAGCCCAGATAGACCTAACCAAAAACATACAAAAAAGAACAAATAGAATACATCCAAGTACAGATAAATAGTATCAGACAATCGGTAGAAGACAGACAGTCGCGATTAGCATGGCAAACAGTAAACGAAATTAGTGGTAGGAAAAGTGCCTCTAAATCGAAGCTAAAGACAACCAGCCAAAAAGATAGACTTCAGAAATGGAAAGACTACTTCCAGAAACTTCTGGGAAACCACCCTAAAATCATAAAAAAATAATACACAAAAGATTGTAGATAAACAACTAGATATAAAACTGGGGGATTTCACAACAGATGAAATCAACCAAGTTTTAAAGAAGCTAAAAGGTAGAAAAGCAGCAGGACTTGACGAAATATCCCCGGAGGTATGGAAGATAGGAAAGTTCAATGGCATACTGCTTAGGCTATGCTATGTAGTATATAGACAAAATATAATAGATAAATGGATGAAAGGCTGCATCCTCCCATTCCCCAAAAAGGAGATCTCGGATTCGCTAAAAAATACAGAGGCATAACTCTTACTGCTATTGCAGCCAAAATATAAAATGCCCTTCTTCTTAATCGCATCGACCCGAAATAGAGAAAATCCTTAGGAGATCCGAAACGGATTCCGCAGAAATCGATCCACAACCTCTCAGATTCTGACTATTCGACGGATCTTAGAAGGGGCAAGAGCAAAGAATCTAGAGGCAACGCTACTATTCGTAGACTTCTCAAGGCATTTGATTCCATACATAGAGGTAAAATGGAACAAATACTACTAGCCTATGGTCTCCCCAAAGAAACGGTTACAGCTATAATGATGCTATAGAAAGACACTAAAGCGATGGTACGCTCACCTGATGGCGACACAGATTTCTTTGACAAGGAGATACATTGGCACCATATATATTTATAATATGCCTTGACTACGTACACCAAACATCATTAGATACCATAAAAGAAAAAGGTTTCACACTAAAAATGCAAGAAGCAGGCGATATCCCGCACAAACAGTCACAGATGCAGACTATGCTGATGACCTTGCACTTCTTGCAGATACACCGGCACAGGCTGAGTCACTACTACATAGCTTGGAGGAGGCAGCAAAGAATATCGGCCTCTATGTGAACTCCGGTAAAACAGAGTTCATGAGTTTCAAAAAGAAAGGAAACATCTCCACACTCAACGACAAGCCCCTTAAGCCAGTAGAACAATTCACGTACCTAGACAGTAATATCTCATCCACAGACAGCGATATTAATACACGAATAGCAAAGGCATGGTCGGCCACAAACAAATTATCAGACAAATGGAGGTCCGATCTCCCTGACAAGCTGAAGCGACAGTTCTTCCAGGCTGTGGTTGTATCAGTGCTGCTATATGGCTGCAACACCTGGACCATAACGAAGCGTCTTGAGAATAGGGTAGACGGGAGCTGCATAAGAATGCTGCGTGCAGTCTTGAACAAGTCGTGGAAGCAGCTCCTACGAGGAAGCAGCTGTATGGTCACTTGCCCCCCATCTCACAAACTATCCGAGTGAGACGGTTAAGGCATGCAGGACATTGCTGGAGAAGCAAGGATGAGCTCATAAGTGACGTTCTCCCGTGGAAGCCAACACATGGACATACTAGCGTGGGGCGTCCAGCAAGGACCTACATTGACCAAAGCTATGCGAAGATACTAATTGCTCCGCAGAGGACCTCCCAGGTGCAATGAATGGTAGGGAAGTTTCGCGAGAGATTGTCATGGATATCCGTGCTGCATGCGTGACATGATGATGATGATGATGATGATGACTGTTGTTGGAAATGATCTTTGCCAATTTGATCTGATAATTATGACTAGTAAAGAAGAATATAAGAAAAGAATCATTGTATGCCCTACACAAAGAACGTGTGTTCAATTGAAGTTTACACGTATAAACGTTTAAGATTAATACGTTTTGTTCTAAGAAATAAGTCCTTATTTTTTCTTTTTTTTAGTTCTTTAAAAATCAATCTTTTAAAATTCGTACGAAATTACTATACAATAATTTTCGAAGGCCATTGATATTTACCCAACACGTTCGACACGGCTAGGATGTGTCACAAGTAAGAGGAATCCAGCAATGATCGAATTCGGTATTCAGTTGTAAAAGATTATATACAAGAGTATATATATATATATATATATATATATATATATATATATATATATATATATATATATATATATATATAAATTGCATCTCTCTTTTACCCAATTGATTTACATTGTGACTTTTAAACGATCTACCGGTCGTTACTTTTGAAAAAGCACCGGTCGAAAGGGCCCTTGAGTTTCTATTTCTCTTTTGGAAAATAAAAATTTTGCTGATCAATAAAGTATGTCGTTATTTTTGCTGATCAATAAAGTATGTCGTTATTTTTCAAAATCTTATACAAGTTTAGCTGTACCAAAAATTTGTTTATATATATATATATATATATATATATATATATATATATATATATATATATATATATATATATAGAGAGAGAGAGAGAGAGAGAGAAATTATATTTTGAAATCAATTACATTGGTTATTTTCAGATAATCCTTGCCAAAGAAATCCATGTAAGAATAACGGAAGATGTATTGCATCTGGAAATATTGCCCGCTGTATACGTACGTATTGTTGAGTCACTGTTGTATAGTAAAAAAAATCATCAAGCGTATTATTGTACTTAATCCTCATATTGGAGACATTATGCCAAAAGTAAAACATCAATTACTCCTGTGTTGTATTAACTATCATGCATATAAGTGATATTTGTAAATCCAGTTCCCTAAAAGAGCTAATATAATTATAAATTTAAGGAAATTCAAATATATTGACACAGGGATAAATCGAGTCATTTAAAGAAAGGGACATTTCTGTCGGCAATATCATTACGTTACATGTTATATAGATAACAAAGAATTCATCAAATTAATCTATCTATCTATCTATCTATCTATCTATCTATCTATCTGAGTCTCCGTCTATCTCTTACTCTATATCTCTCCCTATATATATATATATATATATATATATATATATATATATATATATATGTGTGTGTGTGTGTGTGTGTGAGTCTGTTCCTGTTTGTCAGTCTCCCTATATGTATATACATATGTTTATACATATACGTACATACACACACACAAACACCACCACACACCTCACACACAAACACCCACACATATATACACATACATACATTCATATATATGTGTGTGTGTGGGTGCGTGTTAATCTTCAGATGTGGAGTAGTCGAGTTGTTCCTGGTTCTTTTTAACACCCTAGGTGCTAAGACAAACCAAATAATAGTAGGAGTAAGTAGGAGGAGGAACTCATGGAATTATATTATATGTTATGGGGAATGTGGGTGATAATTATTGTGAAATATATATATATATATGGGATCGGCCTGTCAGCTTGGCAGTCCGGTTTCAAATCACGCACAGGGCGGTCTTCCGATCTATAGCTCTGCTGATGAGGCCTAATAGGCTGAAATGTACATACAGAGATTGATTTTTCTCGATTTGTTTAGCCATACATTTAATAGGTATTCCCGCCTAATTCATTATTAATTAATTAATTTTCAAAATTAGGTCCGACTCCAATTAAACACTTATTCTCCAAAAAATTATCGGCAAAAAGCCATTCTAAACAAACCTTGTTTACAACTTACCATATCGTCGTGTAATAAAAGTCACTAGAAGAGGAATGTTAACCTACTCTAAACAAATCATAAAATCTAAGAAGTTCGTTTAGTGTTGGGGTTATGGGATCGCCTGTCAGCTTGGCAGTCCGGTTTCAAATCACGCACAGGGCGGTCTTCCGATCTATAGCTCTGCTGATGAGGCCTAATAGGCTGAAATGTACATACTGTTTAGCCATACATTTAATAGGATTAATTATCGGCAAAAAGCCATTCTAAACAAACCTTGTTTATATATATATATATATATATATGAGAAGGTGGAATGAAAATCACACAATGCTGTTAAAGAAGAAAACAATTTATAATATAATTTTCTTCTTTAACAGCATTGTGTGATGTTTTCATTCCACCTTTTCTTACTCATAATTAATATTATATATATATATATATATATATATATATATGTATGTATATATATATATATATAGGTGTGTGTGTGTATGTGTGTGTGTGTGTGTGTGTATGTGTGTGTGTGTGTGTGTGTCTATGTCTACGTGCACAAATGTACTTGTTAATTATACGACCTTTGAGTGAATACAACTTTAAAATTGACTTCTTTAACACATATTTGGTTGCAGTATTATTGCTGAAAGGTATCAAATTAAAAGTAGGAATTAATGAAAGATAAAAGAAAAAGCAGAAAAATGAACTATGTTAATAAATTTATCCTCTGTGTTTTGCGCGTAAGAGAATGTCAACTCACTGAAGATCCTTTCTATCAATATGATTATTTTTTTATTTTCAGAGATACGTCATCGCAGATCCATAAGTAAGTATAATCATTATCTATCTGTATTTAATCAATAGCTTAAAAATTCATATAAAACCTGATGAAAATACCTTCCTCAAATAAATTGGGAAAAGATTTGTGATGAACTATGTTTGCTTTTCTAAACTAATGAATTGTAGCTCATTATGCGTAACTTAAAATAATCTGCGATTAGAAATACTATTCAATTGAAAATATATTTTAATTTGGTATTATCAGGTAGCATAATTAGGATTATTAGATTACAATGAATTATCATAATAAATGTAATCCTGTTTCTGTTGCGCATAACAGAATGCCAACTCTCTGAGATTATTTACATCAATATGATTATTTTCTGTTTTCAGGGATACGTCACCACAAAACCAGAAGTGATTATAATCATTATCTATTTGCAATTAATCAATAGCTTAAGAATTCATATGAAACCAGATGAAAATACCTTCTTCGAACAAATATGAAAAGATTTGTGATGAACAATATTTAATTTTTTAACTGCAGAAATGTAGCTAATTATGCATTACTTAAAATAATCTATCATTAGGAATACTGTACAATTAAAAATTATACCTTAAATTGGTATTATCAGGTAGCATAATTAGGATAATTAAGATTACAATGAAGTATAATAATAAATATAATCCTCTTTGTGTTGCGCATTAGGTTAGGTCTATTTTCAACTCTTTAATATCAAAAGGACACAATCTTGCTTCAATTCCATTGAACGAAAGGAAAGCTGCAGTTGTTAATTTTACTTCTCTTTTGACACTTTGTAAGTGTGAAGGCAAATCAAGCAACTCTTGTCCCACTCTTTGATGACTCCAGAAGTTCATAATCTGAAAATTCCAATGTGAATTCAGGTTCACAAACTATATTTAGAGACAGGTCGATCAACTGAGAATAATGTGTGGCATTGAAATTTATTTTTGGTATTTTTTAGCCTCTTTTTTGTTTGCTCCTCTCTAAAAAAAGTATTTATTGAATTGAATGAAAAAATTAACTTTACTTCTCTTAACTTTTAATTTTCATTATGAAATTCGGATATTACTTTAAAATAAAATTATAAATCGATGAAATTTTATGTGAAAAATTATCTAATAGCTAAAATTCTTTTATAACATCGTCCCTCACTTCCATTCCATCTGATATAATCATTGAATGCAACATATTTTCTGGTAGGAGACCAAAAGCATTATGTTGAATATTTTTGAACGCAATCTCCTGAATTTCAACTGGTAGCTCTTTGATTCTTTGCAGCATACTGAAAATATACAGTTGATATAAAATTTATTGTCTCTTTTAATTTCAAAGCAGCTGACTGCATACACCGCACTAATAAACTGGATTAGACATTGCAGTTTTGATGTTTTCAGAGTAAATGCCTCGAATCCACAAATACATTAGTTTGGTGGTTAATGTCAACCATCTTGCCCAATTTTCCATGCAACATATCCAGGGTTGACTTTCCTTTGTGTAATCCCTACTGCATATTCTAGAAGAATCCGTATTCAGATCATCTGTCAATTTGATGCTAGAATATTGGCTCTCGAAGGGACTAACGATTGGAGCAAATTTATTGGTCTACTAAAGAGTTTCCGGGCAAATGACTATCATTATTTGCCCGGAAATTATTTAGTAGACCGATAAAGGATGTTATATTTTTTGTGCTGCCATCAATGTGCTTGAAACAGCGATCAACCTGAGATCATTTTGAACCTGAGATCATTTTGATGTAGAGAGCAACCAATGGTGTGTAATTTTCATTTTCTTTGTTTCTCTAGAACTGAAACTAGCTCTGCTTCACAGCCAGTATTTGGGACAAATTACTTTCGGGAGGGTTGTATGATGTTAAATCCAGGCTTTTAAACGATCAGGTAGACCGGATTTATTTACTTTAGTTAACCATGTTTCTAGGTTATCACTTGTCTCCTTTATTGCCACGGTGTCTCTTAGGGAGTGATCTATGCGTTTTCCTGGACTCTTGATAGATTTTTCTTGAATTGTTGGGATAAATTCCCCCGGCAGTCTGTGTTAAGTTTTTATGAGCCATCCTTGGCCTTCAATCAAGTGAGCTTGCAGGAATTCGTTGGTAATCCTATCGGGTAAAGAATCCTGAGTATTGTAAGTTCCTTCGTCAATGATCACAAGTATACTGTGAAAGAATCAGTATTTAAGTAGTTAATCAGCCGAACATTATGGCCGCTGATTGGTGAAGGAATAGATTACGTGTCTTCGTTAAGTTTATAAATTCAGGAAGCAATTTGGCTAATTTGGATTTTTTTGTCCGAAACTTATATGGGTCCATAGAGCTGTGGCGGTCAGGACTGAAAAATATTCTGTTTAAAACTGGGAATTTACAAAACACCTATTAAAATGCATTCGCAAATTTGACCCTTATTGTATTTTAAATATATGCAGGCGTGTCCGCGTTTCTGAAATAAACCAATGGATTTGCTTCCATCTGTTAACTCGAAAAAATGATTTTCTGGCTCGAAATTGGGGTCCAAGTTTATAAATTTAGATTTATCGTTAATCACATGTTGGGTCGCACCACAGTCAACGAGCAAATTATCATTATATGATAGTGGGTCATATCCGTCAGCAAAAAAATTAGTTTGTTTTTCCTTGGATGATACTTAATATTGTGAGAAAAATCCCTTTTTTTAAATTTTTACAGTTATAGGACATATGGCCCATTTTATTACAAATTTTAGTTCGAATAATATCTCTAAGTTACCGTAGAGATTTTTTCATCCGGCATTGCTCTTTTGTACTCTTTTCGGAGGGATTTCAGTTATGATCTGAATTGTTTGATATTTTCTTCTCTTCTGTTTTCCTTTCTACTGGGCTTTTTCTTTGCTTTCACATATCCATATTGCACAGCAGCATAACTGATAATAATTTTAGACAACATCAATATACGTGATTCAACTGAACCTTTTGATGCAATCTTTGTTATTCCGCAAATGTTTGTGTCGAACTCCTACCAAGCTTATCTGTTAGCGGCTCTTGGCATTTGATCTAAATGTTTTAGTTTCAATACATTCTGCTTGCAGAGACTGGCCACTGTGGTATGCTTCCCGGCCCTGCACCTCAATCGTCTCGCCAATAGTAACTCCCGTGTGCTGCAAATCGGTTGTATTGACCTGACATTTTGTTCTGGCCTGATGCATATTTAGTCCACGTTATTTTTCACATATGTTCCCTCATGAGCATGACAATCTCGATATCCGTGTATTTAAAGACATATTAGTTTCTGTTATATCAATAATGTCGGGGATCTCAAGAATTTGATGATGAAACAATATTTCATTTCTTGAACTAAGGAAATGTAGCTCATAATGCATAACTTTGCCATTTGAAATACTGTTCAATTGCAAATTATACCTTAAATCGGTCTGATGAGCTCGTCTAATAAGGATAATTAAAATTAAAATGACGGATGATAATAAATATAATCCTCTTTGTGTTGCGCATTAAGAGAATGCCAATGGTCCGACATCTTTTACATTAATATGATTATTTTCTGTTTTTAGAGTTACGTCAACACAGAGCCAGATGTGAGTATAATCATCTATTTGTATTTAATCAATAGCTTAAAATTCATTAGAAACTAGATGAGAAATCCGTCCTTGAATAAATGTGAAAAGATTTGTGATGAACAATATTTCATTTAAAAAAAAAACAACTTTTGTATGGTTTTATTTCACTTGCAATCCTTGCAAGGAGTGTGTTGATAGTTGCTCCAGTGTTAATCCGGAAGACTATTTCCTGTTTTTTTACGGAGCATAAGAAATTTGGCATCTTTCCTCTGCTTTCTCCTCAAAGTCGCCGCATTTACCCAGTAGATGTATTCCTCATCCTCATTCTCTAATGATGTGTCAAGTTGATGTAAACGGGGTCGAGGAGTATTGCAATTAGGTTTATTTGAGGTGTTATCCTTCTCTTTATGAGCTCTTCTGTCCTTGTTGGGATACTTTGATTCAAAGTGGTTCTTCTCCCTACAACCGTTGCATATTTTGCCATAGGCTGGACATTTGCTGCGATTAGGTTCATGTGAATATCCACAGAATAGGCATTCTTTTTTCAGGTTGGTTCTTTAGCTGTGTTGGTCTCATATAATTTCAATACCCGAGCTTCAATCCCATGCTTTGACTCTGGATGGAGACCTCTTCAGCCGCCCTGCAAATGTCTACAGTCTAAATATTTGCTGCCTCAGCATTGAGTCGTTACATTTGGCGCAGAAATGACAGGTCCTTGAGAGGACACCTTCGTCATTATAGAATATGCCAAAGACTTCATCTTCTTGTTTTCTCTGACGGAAAACAAACCTCTCATAGGTTTCGTTGACAATTCCGACAGCGTATTCTTCCATGGCCTGGAGTATTTATGGTATGGTACGGTCTGTGTGTGGGGTTTTAAAATTCATACCCTGGTATACTTTCATGGCGTCGTCACCAAGAGAGTTCTCAAGAATGGCGACTTTTTTTCTCTCGGTTGGCGGTCCAGTCGGGCCACTAATTCGTCCAATGTGTGAGAAACATTTTCCATGTGCCTGCCTTGTTTCCAACACTAGACGTTCCGGGGCTCTCATATGTAGATTGGCTATTTCCATTGGTAGTGTAGTAGTAGGTGTCATCTTTTTGATAGACATTTTCGTGGTAGCAAATAAGTTACGCGTTCACGGAGAACAAGGTATTTCCCAGGTACAGTCAGCGAATAAAAAGTCCAAATTAGTTGCGAGAAGTCAGTCACAGAATCCGAATATTTAATAGTAAGTAATAATATCCCACTGCGAGATGAAATTGATTACGTTACATAGGTGGCTGTGAAACAAGTCAAATGGGCAGAAGAGAAAAAATTATCAGGTTATTCATTTCTTACCAACTATCTTAGACGTGTTACCTTTATCAAGTAAGTAGTCAGCAATAATTTCGGTTCTAGACAAAATAACAGTAACTCAGTAATCCACCGCTATGCATCGAGTTGAATTAAACGGAACGCAAGTGGTCGAAAGGGGTAAATTTGATAGAGAAAAAAAGCACTGAAAAACTTGCTCAGTTTTCTTTTGTTTTCTTTCGATGACCTGTATTTCTTTCAAGGTTCGTAGAGATGCGTTTCGTATACAAAGCTGCCACCATGTTACGTGTGTAGGAGTTGACGAAGGAGTTGAGAGAACACAGAGCAAAGGAGAACATGACTTCATTTGTGGCTAGAGGAAGTCAGGGTAATTCTCTGTGAAGAATTATCCCTGCTAAGGGTGTTAATATGGAAAAGGGAGTGCATTAGTGTGTATTGCTTATTGTTGTAGGTGACTCACCTATGACACTAACATGGACTTACCCAAAGGGTATATATTTAACAGAGTAAAGCTACTCAAACGAGTAGTACCAGCTACTCGTCCTTCGGGACGGGTGGCCCAGTGAGCTTCGGCCTCTGGACCGATGGGATACTAAATTAATAGCGTCGATCCCAGCCTGCCTCATTGCACTTAAAGAGGCAGGCCTGGGATCGACGCAATTTTTCTACCTACCACCCCATGAGTCTCGGCTTGTGGGTGGTGCCCACATAAAACGGCCTTGTGCCATATCGTGTGTAAGTGGGACACATGTAAATACCAGTAGTACCAGCTACTCGTCCTTCGGGACGGGTAGTCCAGTGAGCTTCGGCCTCTGGACCGATGGGATGCTAAATTAATAGCGTCGATCCCAGCCGGCCTCATTGCACTTAAAGAGGCAGAGCTGGGATTGACGCAATTTTTCCCCTACCACCCCATGAGTCTCGGCTTGTGGGTTATGCCCACATAAAACGGCCTTGTGCCATATCGTGTGTACAGTGGGACACATGTAAATACCAGTAGTACCAGCTACTCGTCCTTCGGGACGGGTGGCCCAGTGAGCTTCGGCCTCTGGACCGATGGGATACTAAATTAATAGCGTCGATCCCAGCCTGCCTCATTGCACTTAAAGAGGCAGGCCTGGGATCGACGCAATTTTTCTACCTACCACCCCATGAGTCTCGGCTTGTGGGGGGTGCCCACATAAAGCGGCCTTGTGCCATATCGTGTGTAAGTGGGACACATGTAAATACCAGTAGTACCAGATACAGTTCTTCGTGTAAGCTGAAACAAGGAAACCCTTCCATTGTACGTTGATATATATTGCTGAATACAATCTGTTCCCTACGTTTAATACCCGTGTTGAGTTATTATTTATTGACGCTTAAACAGGTCATAACACTTATACATATAACAATTAAGATTAAAATGAAGTATGTTAATAAATATAATCCTAATTGTGTTACACATAAAATAATGCCAACATATTGAGATGAATTAATTCAATATGATTATTTGCTGTTTCAGGGATACGTCATCACAGAGCCAGAAGTGAGTATGCTCTTTATCTATTTTGCATTTAATCAATAGCTTAAAAATTCATATGAAACTAGATGAAAAGGCCTTCCCTGAATAAATGTGAAAAGATTTGTGATGAACAAAATTTTTTTAACTAAAGAAATATAGCTAACTATGCATAAATTAAAATAATATGTTATTTGAAACACTGTTCGATTGAAAATTATAACTAAAATTGGTATTATCTTCTTGTATAAATGGGATAATTAAGATTAAAAGGAAGTATGATAATAAATATAATCCTCTTTGTGTTGCGCAAATGATAATATTAACTCTCTGAGATTATTTACATCAATATGATTATTTTCTGTTTTCAGGTAAGCATATTGTCAGAGCCAATAGTGAGTATTGTGATTATTTATTTGTATTGAATCAATAGCTTAAGAAATCATCTGAAACCAGATGAAAATGCATTCCTTAAATAAATGTGAAAAGATTTGTGATGAATAATACTTGATTATTTAACTAATGAAATGTAGCTAAATATGCATAATTTAACATAATCTGCAATTAGAATTACTTTTCGATTGAATATTATATCTTCAGTTGGTATTATCAGCTTGTATATTTAGGATAATGAATATTAAAATGATGTATGATAATAAAATATAATCCTGTTTGTGTTGTGAATAAGAGAATGCCAACTGTCTGAGATCATTTACATCAATATGATTATTTTCTGTTTTCAGGGATGCTTCATCAGAGAGCCAGTAGTGAGTATGATCAGCATCTATTTTCATTTAATCAATAGCTTAAAAATTCATATGAATCCACATGAAAATGCCTTCCTCAAATAAATGGGAAAGTTTTGTGATCAACTATAATTGATTTGTTTAACTAATGAAATGTAACTAATTATACATCACTTAAAATAATCCGGCTTTGGAAATAGTGTTCTATTGAAAATTATAACTTGAATTGGTATTATCAGCTAGTTAATTAGGGTAAGTAAGATTAAAATGATGTAGGATTATAAATATAATCCTCTTTGTGTTGCACATAAGAGAATGCAAACTCATTGAGATGATTTACATATGATTATTTTTCTATTTTCAGGGTTACGTCAATACAAAGCTAGATGTGAGTATAATCATCATCAATTTTCATTTAATCAATAGCTTAAAATTTCATATGAAATCAGATGAAAATGCCTTCCTCAAATTGATGGGGAAAATTTATGATGAACAATATTGATTTTTCTGACGAATGAAATGTAGCTAATCATGCATAACTTAAAACAAGCTGGCATTAGAAATACTGATTTATTGAAAATTATACCTTAAATTGGTATTATGTTTGAGATACGCCTGACTAAACTGCGCTGAGTAGTATTGTCAGTTATGTTATTAACTGGTTCATTCGGGGGTTTCGAATCTTCCAACATAATACCCTCTTGCCAGTTAGACCCCATTGGAGATGATCAGACTCTAATGTGCAACCCGTTTATTCAACGCCAACAGAAAAATGGCTTTAAATAGAGTATGCCCACGCAGACCTTCGCCCCTGTACATATGGTTGGCTAATTCTACAACCAATCAGCATTCAGAGTAGTTGTTAAAATCAGGTTCCCGTGGCTCAGACATTTTTTAAAAATATTTCCTTGGCTGGGACGATGCATTTGGTGTAAAATCTAATAGAGTAGTAAAAAAGGAAAAAAAACAATGCATGAATGTGTGAGACAGAAAGGAATGTAAGTAATAACAATTGAGAAGACTTGATTTTAATAATTTTTATCCGCTTGTATAATTAGCATAATTAAGATAATGAGAAAATATGATGAGAAATATAATTCTCTATATGTTGAGAATAAGAGAATGCCAAAACTCTGAGATCATTTACATCAATATGATTATTATTTTTGTTTTCAGGGTTACATCAATACAAAGCCAGATGTGAGTATAATCATCATCTATTTACATTTAACCAATATCTTAGAAATTCATTTGAAACTAAATGAAAATGCCTTCCTTGATTCAATCTGAAAGGATTTGTAATGAACATTATTTGATTTTTTGAATTAATGAAATGTAGCTAATTATGCATTACTTAACATAATTTGCCATTGTTCGATTGAAAATTGTTAATTAAATTGGTATTATCAGCAAGTAATATGAGGAAAACTAAGATAAAAATAAAGAATGATAATAAATATAATCCTATTTGCAGATAAGAGAATGTCAACTCTCTGAGATAATTTACTTCAATATGATTATTTTCTGTTTTCAGGGATGCGTCTCGTCAGAATCAGTAGTGAGTATGACCATTATCTATTTGTATTTAATCAATAGCTTCAAAATTCTTATGAAAACAGATGGAATTACCTTCCTCAAATAAATGTGAAAAGATTTCTGATGTACAATATTTGATTTTCTGAACTAATGAAATGTAGCTAATGATGCATAACTTTTAAAAATTTGCCATTAGAAATACAGTTCGATTGAATCGATAATTTATTATCAGCTAGTATAATTAGGACAATGAAGATTAAAATGATGTAATATAATCCTTTTTGTGTTGCACATAAGAGAATACCAACTCTAAAGATCATTTACATAGATATGGTTACATTCTTTTTTCAGAGATATATCAGCACAGAGCCCGAAGTGAGTATGATTATTATCTATTTGCATTTAATCAATAGCTTAAAAGTTCATATGAAACAAGAGGAAATTCCCCTCCACGAATAAATGTGAAAAGATTTTTCATGAACTATATTGTTTTTTTTCCACAAATGAAATGTAGCTAATTATGCATAACTTACAATGATCTGCCATTAGAAATAATGGTTGATTGAATATTTTACCTTAAATTTGTATTATCAGCTTTTATAATTCACATAATGAAGATTAAAGTTAGTATGATAATAAATATAATCCGCATTGTGTTGCTCATAAGAGAATGAGATCATTTACATCAATATGATTATTTTATGTTTTCAGGGATACGCCATTACAGAACCAGAAGTGAGTATAATCATTATCTATTTTCATTTAATCAATAGCTTAAAAGTTTGTATGAAACAAAATAAAAATGCCTTCCTCTAATAAATGTGAAAAGATTTGTGATGAACAATATTGGATTTTTTTAAATGCAGCGTAACTTGAAATAATCTGCCAATAGAAATACTGTTCAATTGAATATCATACCATAAATTGGCATTATCTTCTGTATAATTAGGATACTTAAGATTAAGATGAAGTATTATAATGAATATAATCCTCTTTGTGTTGTGCATAAGAGAATGCCAAATATCTGTGATCATTTGCATCAATATGATTATTTTCTCTTTTCAGGGATGTATATTCGTAAAGTCAATAGTGAGTATGATCTGATCATTATGTGTTTTCATTTACTCACTAGATTACAAATTCATATGAAACCAGATGAAAAAACCTTCCTCGAATAAATGTGTAAAAATTTGTGATGAACAATATTTCATTTCTTAAACTAATGAAACGTAGCTCATTATGCATAACTTAAAATCATCTCCCATTAGAAATACTGTTCAATTGAATATTATGACTTCGATTTGTATTATCAACGAGTGTAATTAGGATAATTAAGATTAAAATGAAGTATGATAATAAATATAATCCTTTTTGTGTTGCGCATGTGAGAATGACAACTTTCTGTGATCATTTTCATCAATCTGATTATTTTCTGTTTTCAGAGTTTCTTCGTCAAAGAGCCAGAAGTGAGTATGATCATTATCTATTTGCATTTAATCAATAGCATAAAAATTCATATGAAACCAAATGAAAATGCCTTCCTCCAATAAATGTGAAAAGATTTGTGATGGACAATATTTGATTTTTTATCCAATAAAACGTAACTATTATAGTAATTATGCATGATTTAAAATTATCTGCCATTAGATTTACTGTTTAACTTAAAAATTCACATGAAACAAGATGAAAATCGCTTCCTCGAATAAATGTGAAATGATTTGTGATAAACAATATTTGATTTTTTTTTTGAGTAATGAAATGTAGCTAATTATACAGAACTTAAAATAATCTGCCATTAGAAATAGGGTTCAATTGCAAATTATACCTTAAATTGGTAGTATCAGCTAGTCTAATAAGGATAACATTAAAATGAAGCGTGATAATAAATATAATCCTCTTTGTGTTGCTTATGAGATCATTTTCATCAATATGATTATTTCCTTTTTCAGAGTTACGTCAATACAGAGCCAGATGTGAGTATAATCATAATCTACTTGATTTTAATCAATAGCTAAATAATTCATATGAAACCAGATGAAAATTGCTTCCACGAATAAATGTACAAGGATATGTTATGAACAATATTTCATTTTTAACTAATGAAATGTAGCTAATTATACATAGCTTAAAATGATCTGCCATTAGAAATACTGTTTGATTGAATATTATACTTTAAATTAGTATTATCTGCTTTTATAATTAGGATAAAAAATGAAGCATGAAAATAAATATAATCCTCTTTGTGTTACACATTAGAGAATGCTAACTCTCTAACTTTATTTACATTAATAAGATTATTTTCTTTTTTCAGGGATACGCCATCACAAAGCCAGATGTAAGCATAATAATCATTTATTTGCATTTAAGCAATATCATGAAAATTTAAATGAAACTAGATGAAAATCCCTCCCTTGAATAAATTGTGAAAAGATTTGTGATGAACACTTTTTGATTTTTTTTAACTAATGAAATGTAGTTTATTATGCTAAACTTAATGTAATCTGCCATCAGACATACATTTAAATTAGGAATTATACCTCAAATTGTTAGTATCAACTAGTATAATTAGGAAAGTTAAGATAAACATGAAATATGAAAATAAAAATTATCCTGTTGGTGTTGCGCATAAGAGAATGCCAACTCAATGAGAAGATTTACATCAATATGATATTTTTCTCTTTTCAGGGATGCGTCTTGTCAGAACCAGTAGTGAGTATAATTGCCATCTATTCGCATTTAATCAAGAGCTTAAAAATTCATATGAACCCAGATTAAAATGCCTTCCTTGAATAAACGTGAAAAGATTTTTGATGAAATTTTTTTAATTTTTTTAACTACTTAAATGTATATTATTATGCATGACTTAAAATAATATGCCATTAGAAATATTGTTTGATTGAATATGATACCTTTAATTGGTGTTATCCGTTTGAATAATTAGGATAATTAAGATTAAAATGATGTATGATAATAAATATAATCATTTGTTGCGCATAAGAGAATAACAACTCTCTGAGATCATTTAAATCAATATGATTATTTTCTTTTTTCAGGGAAGCTTCATCACAGAGCCAGAAGTGAGTATGATCATTATCTCTTTGCATTTAGTCAATAGCTTAAAACTTCATATGAAACCAAATGAAAATGCCTTCCTCTAATAAATGTGAAAAGATTTGTGATGGACAATATTTGATTTTTTATCCAATAAAACATAACTAATTATAATAATTATACATGATTTAAAATTATCTGCCATTAGATTTACTGTTTAACTTAAAATGATACCTTAAATTCGTATTATTATTTTGTATAACGAGGACAATGAAGATTAATATGATGTATCATAATAAATATAATCCTCTTTGTGTTGCGCATAAAAGAATGCCAACTAATTGCAATGATTTACAACAATATGCTTATTTTCTGTTTTCAGATTTACGACAATACAGAACCAGATGTGAGTATAATCCTCATCTATTTTTATTTAATCAGTAGCTTAAAAATTCATATGAAACTAGATGAAAAGGTCTTCCTCAAATAAATGTAAAAAGATTTGCGATGATCAATATCTCATTTTTTAAGTAATGAAATGTAGCTGATTATGCCTAACTTAAATCAATCTGGCATTAGAAATACTGTTCCATTGAATATTATACCTTAAATTGGTATTATCAGCTTGTATAATTAAGATAATTAATGTTACGTGTGTAGAAGTTGACGAAGGAGTTGATACAACACTGAGCTAAAGAGAAGTTGACTTTATTCTTGGCTAGACATACAGGAAATCAGATTCCTTCTGGTAAAAAGGAAAAAGGAGTGCATTAGTATGTATGGCTTGTAAAAGTAACATATCCCCCCCCCTTATAAGGCAAAGGATAATTATATTTTGTGTATTTTTATTGTTTTCACTTTTGTTTTCATTTAAGCAATAGATTAAAAATTCAGATGAAAATGCCTTCTTCAAATAAATGTGAAAAATTTGTGATAGACAATACTTAATTTTTTAACTAATGAAATGTAGCTAAATATGCATAACTTAAAATAATATACTATTAGAAATACTGTTCGACTGAAAATTATACCTCATATTGGTATTAGCAGCTAGAATAATTCGGATACTTAAGATTAAATTGAAGTATGATAATAAATATAATCCTCTT
>CM042154.1:15858738-15926238 GCA_023376005.1 Doryteuthis pealeii
GCTTCCTGAAATAGGCTTATAGCTAAAAATCTAAATCTTCTCTCATATTACTACTGATAAAACTTCGATCTGTGACTCTGAAAATAAGAACACACATTAAGCTCTGCAAACCACGACACATAAAAAAAAAACTTCTACGTCGTAAGCAAGATTTATTCTCTGGTTCTTTGGATTATATATATTGACAAACTAACATCACAAAACGATATTTTGATCTTTTTCCAGGGTGTGCGAATACAGTGGCTGACATCGCCTTTGTACTTGATGATTCTGGAAGTGTATCGACCAGGAATTTCAGAATTGTTAAGGCATTCACAATCGGAGTTGTTAACGCCATGAACATAGGCTTCAAACAAGTCAGAGTTGCTGTTTTATCGTACAGTTCAACTACAGTCGTTCACTTCCATCTAAGAAGATACGGAAATAAGATGAAATTAGTCCAAGCAATTAGAAGAATCAGATTCCGTGGTGGAGGAACAAACACACACATAGCCCTAAAACGTCTCCGATCCGTCTTTACAAGAAGACAAGGAGATCGAAGCTCCGCTCCAAATATCGCCATTGTTCTCACGGACGGGTTTTCCTCCAATCCAAACGCCGTCAAAACACAGGCTGCCTTACTTAAAAGATCAGGTATCATAATGTTCAGCATTGGTATTGGAAGACGTCTACGAAAATCAGATCTGATTGCAATGGCAAGTAAACCGACATCACAGCATGCATTCACTGTGAGAAACTTTCATACTTGATGAATATAAAGAATAAGATAGCGACGAAGACATGTAAAGGTAGGTTTATATTTGCTTATTAAGCCTAGTGGGTCTCGAATATTCTTACTAACTCAGTATTAAACATGTTTTGACGTTATTTTACAAAACATATTTATGTAGTAACTCTACAAAATTTTACGAATGCATAAAACTTAGTTACTGATTTGAATCAGTACATATAATTGTAAATATATTCATGAATATTGATTGGTAATATTTTCATGAATGATTATGTGTACTGTTAAATGAACGGAATCTACTACTTCACATTATACTTTTTTATTATACAAAACTTGATTTAACAACACACACACACACACACACACACACACACACACACACACACATATATATATATATATATATATATATATTAAGAAACATTCGTGTAACTGATGTTTAGAAGCATAAACATTCATGCTCGTTTTAATACAACTCATTAGATGTAATTACTAAATACTGCAAAGCAATTATTGATCAAGATCAAAAGCAAAATGAGGATATTTATATTTTCATAAAACTAATAAACTAAATTGATTTTAATACCTAATAGGTCTACATTCCATTGTTTACAATTCATTATCATACTACACTCAAGTGGGGATATATAATTCCCAGCAATATTTTCACTGGTAATTATTAAATTAGAATTTAGAGATTACTGAAAAGATATAAGAAGGAACCATGTTAAATATATAATCAGCATTGTAACAAAGTGAATGTCCACAACTCAATGAGGATTTCTATGAATATCTGTTTTTTCTCTTTTCAGCGGTAAAATTTGCAATAAAACCGGGTGAGTATTATTATACATTTTTTATTTAATCAATGACTTAAAACTGACATGAGCTAAGATCAGACGACTTTCTCCGATTAAATGTGAACAGATTTTGTGATAATATGTGAATGTTTTTGAAATAAGAAAGTGAATCTTATTATGAATGAGTCCCAATAGTCTCTGCTATTAGCAATAATACTCGATTGAAAATAAGTACCTTAATTCTTATGATAGGCTAGTAAAAATACGATGAAGAATTAAGTTGATGCATTTAAGAAATATTAAGACGAGAACTCAAAAGTATATAATAATGATCACTGGTAAGATTGTTATCTAACAAAAAATAATTCTGAGAAATGAATAAAAAAGAAAGAAGAATGTTATTATTGATTAAATGGAATTCTGTGTCCAATGTTTACTTACAGACATCATGAAATAATCTTTTTTCTTTTCCAGTGTGTGCGAATACAGTGGCTGACATCGCCTTTGTACTTGATGATTCTGGAAGTGTATCGCCCAGAAATTTCAGAATTGTTAAGGCATTCACAATCGGAGTTGTTAACGCCATGAACATAGGCTTCAAACAAGTTAGAGTTGCTGTTTTATCGTACAGTTCAACTACAGGTCGTTCACTTCCATCTAAGAGATACGGAAATAAGAGGAAATTAACCCAGGCAATTTATAGAATCAGATTCCGTGGTGGAGGAAAAAACACACACATAGCCCTAAAACGTCTCCGATCCGTCTTTACAAGAAGACAAGGAGATCGAAGCTCCGCTCCAAATATCGCCATTGTTCTCACGGACGGGTTTTCCTCCATCCAAACGCCGTCAAAACACAGGCTGCCTTACTTAAAAGATCAGGTATCATCATGTTCAGTATTGGTATTGGAAGACGTCTACGAAAATCAGATCTGATTGCAATGGCAAGTAAACCGACATCACAGCATGCATTCACTGTGAGAAACTTTCATACCTTGATGAATATAAAGAATAAGATAGCGACGAAGACATGTAAAGGTAGGTTTATATTTGCTTACTAAGCCTAGTGGGTCTCGAATATTCTTACTAACTCAGTATTAAACATGTTTTGACGTTATTTTACAAAACATATTTATGTAGTAACTCTACAGAATTTTACGAATGCATAAAACTTTACATAATAGGGATATTTCAAAGGGTTAAGACCTAATGGTTATGAATAGCTCTTACTGTAGAAACTTTCATTAATCTTCTAAATATTACGTGGAATAGTTATTAATACTTGGTCAGAGACTTTTGGAATAACAAAATTAATAATTTTACAAAAGGAAATATATTTCTGTCTTTACAAACATAAATATATGTAATCGTATCATCGATCATTCATATTGAATTTTATTTCACATATGATAATTTTTATTCGTATTTTAATACACACCAATGTTTTGCAAATTAAATCATTAAATAAGTAGATATTTTAATAAAATTATATTAAAAATCAATAGTCAATTAATCCCTGTGGCAAGAATCCGTTAAAGAACAGAGGAAATGTATTCCTAGGACAATAAGGCATTCTGTAAATGTCTTCAAGGTTTCAAGGAAAGAACTTTGACAATTGATTAATTAATTTTTATTAAATATCTACTTATTAATGATTAATTTCAAACATTGGTGTGTATTAAATACGAATAAAAATTATCATTTATGTGAAATAAAAATTCAATATGAAATGATCGATGATACGATTACATATATTTATGTTTGTTAAAGACAGAAATATATTTCTTTTTGTAAAAATATTAAGTTTTGTTTATTCCAAAGTCTCTGACCAAGTATTAATAACTATTCCACGTAAATATTTAGAAGATTTAATGAAAGTTTCTACGTAAGAGATATTCATAACCATTAGGTCTTAACCCTTTGAAATATCCCTTATTAGTTAAATGTTTTATGCATTCGTAAAAATTTCTGTAGAGTACTACATTAAATATTGTTTGTAAAATAACGTCAAAACATGTTAATACTGAGTTAGTAAGAATATTCGAGACCCACTAGGCTAGTAAGCAAATATAACCTACCTTTAACATGTCTTTTTCGTCGCTATCTATTCTTATATTCATCAAGTATGAAAGTTTCTCAACAGTGAATGCATCTGTGATTCGGTTTACTTGCCATTGCAATCAGATCTGATTTTCGTAGAACGTCTTCCAATTAACCAATACTGAACATGATGATACCTGATCTTTTAAGTAAGGCAGCTGTTTTTGACGCGTTTAAAGGATTGGAGGAAAAGCCGTCCGTGAGAACAATGGCGATATTTGGAGGCGGAGCTTCGATCTCCTTGTCTCTGTAAGACGGATCGAAGACGTTTTAGGCTAGTGTGTGTTTGTTTCTCCACACGGAACTGAATTCTATAAATTGCCTGGGTTAATTTCCTCTTATTTTCCGGTATCTTCTTAAGATGGAAGTGAACGACTGTAGTTGAACTGTAAGATAAAACAGCGAACTCTGACTTGTTTGAAGCTATGTTCATGGCGTTAACAACTCCGATTGTGAATGCTTAACAATTCTGAAATTTCTGGGCGATACACTTCCAGAATCATCAAAGTAGCAAAGGGATGTCAGCCACTTGTATTCGCACACACTGGAAAAGAAAAAAAGATTATTTCCATGATGTCTGTAAGTAAACATTGGACCAGAATTCCATTTAATCAATATAACAATTCTTCTTTCTTTTTGTATTCATTTCTCAGAATTATTTTTGTTAGATAACAATCTATCCAGTGATCATGTATTAATTTAATTTTGAGTTCTCGTTCTTAATATTTCTTAAATGCATCAACTTAATTCCTTCCATCGTAATTTTTACTAGCCTATCATAAGAAGATTAAGGTACTTATTTTTCAATCGAGTATTAATTGCTATAGCAGAGACTAAATTGGGACTCATTAAATAAGAATTCACTTTCTTATTTCAAAAAACATTCACATATTATCACAAATTGTTCACATTTAATCGGAGAAAGTTGTCTGATCTTAGCTCATGTCAGTTTTTAAGTCATTGATTTAAATAAAAATGTATAATAATGACTCACCCGGTTTAAATTGCAATTTTTAGCCGCTGAAAGAGAAAAAACAGATATTCATAGAAATCCTCATTGAGTTGTGGACATTCACTTTGTTACAATGCTGATATATTTATTTAACATGGTTCCTTCTTATATCTTTTTCAGTAAATCTCTAAAATTCTACTTTAATAATTACCAGTGAAAATATCTGCTGGGATTATATATCCCACTTGAGGTAGTAATGATAATGAATTGTAAACAATGGAATGTAGACCTATTAAGGTATTAAAATCAATTTAGTTTATTAGTTTTATGAAACCATATAAATATCCTCATTTTGCTTTTGATCTTGATCAATAATTGCTTTGCAGTAATTTAGTAATTACATCTAATGAGTTGTATTAAAAACGAGCAGAATGTTTATGCTTCTAACATCATGTTTACACGAATGTTCTTATACTATATAATATATATATATATATATATATGTGTGTGTTGTGTGTGTGTGTGTGTGTGTGTGTGTGTGTGTTAAATCAGTTTTGTATAATAAAAAGTATATGTGAAGTGTAGAATTCCGTTCATTTAACAGTACACAATAATCATTCATGAAAATATTACCAATCAATAATTCATGAATATATTTACAATTATATGTACTGATTCAAATCAAGTAAAACTAAGTTTTATGCATTCGTAAATTTTGTAGAGTTAGCTACATAAATATGTTTTGGTAAAATAACGTCAAACATGTTTATATACTGAGTTAGTAAGAATATTCGAGACCACTAGGCTTAATAAGCATATAAACCTACCTTTAATGTCTTCGTCCTATCTTATTCTTTTTATTCATCAAGGTAGAAAGTTCTCAACAGTGAATGCATGTGTGATGTCGTTTACTTGCCATTGCAATCAGATCTGATTTTCGTAGACGTCTTCCAATACCAATGCTGAACATTATGAAATACCTGATCTTTTAAGTAAGGCAGCCTGTGTTTTGACGCGTTTGGATGGAGGAAAAACCCGCCGTGAAGAACAATGGCGATATTTGGAGCGGACTTCGATCTCCTTGTCTTTCTTGTAAGACGGATCGGAGACGTGTTTAGGGCTATGTGTGTGTTTGTTCCTCACCAGGAATCTGATTCTTCTAAATTGCTTGGACTAATTTCATCTTATTTCCGTATCTTCTCAGATGGAAGTGACGACTGTAGTTGAAACTGTAACGATAAAACAGCAACTCTGACTTGTTTGAAGCCTATTAGTTCATGGGCGTTAACAACTCCGATTGTGAATGCCTTTAACAATTCCTGAATTCGCTGTCGATACACTTCCAGAATCATCAAGTACAAAGGCGATGTCAGCCACTGTATTCGCACACCCTGATAAAAGATCAAAATATCGTTTTGTGATGTTGTTTGTCAATATATATAATCCAAAGAACCAGAGAATAAATCTTGCTTACGGAACCGTAGAAGTTTTTTTTTTATGTGTCGTGGTTTTGGCAGAGCTAATGTGGTTGTTCTTATTTTCAGAGTCACAGATCGAGTTTTATCAGTAGTAATGATGAGAGAGATTTAGATTTTTTAGCTATAAGCCTATTTCAGGAAGCCATAGAGCAAGTTTCTATCTCTTTAAATCAATCACAGTATTGCCGAGTGTTGAGTTCTTTATTATTTTTTAAGACAGGTGAAAGAACAGAATTTTAGTTGTCCTGTGTATCCCTTGGAAATTAATTGGCAATCGGTCATAAATTAACTCTTGCTTACTTATATTTTGCGTCGGTCATTTATTAGCAGTCATTGTTAAAATCAATCCATTCCAAGTTCCAAACTAAAAAGCGCATTTCGCCTTTGGATTTAGTTTATTTATTTAATTCACCTTATCTTTCTTATTTCCTTTTTAATTCATTTTACTTTTTTGACTTTGTTTTTTTATTTTACTCAAATTTACTCATATATCTTTATTATAATGGAGATTGTGTGTTTTTCTGTCTGTAACCGAAACTATATTACTACTAAAAAGTCACCAATTTCTTAGTTATATGCATCACATTCTCCATGATAATTAATTTTATTTAATTCTCAATTATTAATAAATTGTTGTACATTATTAATACTGTTAACCATATCTACATATAACAACATGCAATTTATTTATAATCACAAAATAGCAGTTTATAGTGGTGAAGGAGGCTAATTTGCATATTGATATTAAAAAATGTGATTTTTAAATATGTGCTTAGAAGTTATTGATTTTAACTGTTTGGTTTTTTATTTAATAATATAAGCAAAAATCTCTTCAATGAATCTTAAATGAAACCATTAACAAGAAAAAATAACTGTCATTTTTATTCTTTACTTCCTCTTTTTAACTAAATACTTAAATTAGAAAAATAAGCAATGAAAGATGGAGTGATTGAAGAGTAAGTTTCAGTTGTTCTATTTTACAATTATAGCCCCCTCTTGTTCAAAATCATTTTAATACTTGCATTCTTAATTTAGTTTCATTAGCTTTCTAATTTAATACATATTTTATTACATATAAAGCTTAGATACTTGCACCCCGGGAGGGTTGCATATATTCTAGTATATATAATATATAATAAATCATTTTTATATATATATTATATACATACAAATGTTATAATTTTCCCCCCGCCGTATCCTCCTTCCACTAGATAAAATATCATCAGACCAGAACAAAATGTCAGGTCAATACAACCGATTTGCAGCACACGGGAGTACTCTTGTGAGACGATTGAGGTGCAGGGCCGGAAGCATACCACAGTGGCCAGTCTCTCAAGGAGAATGTATTGAAACTAAAACATTTAGATCAAATTGCCAAGAGCCGCTAACAGAGAAGCTTGGTAGGAGTTCCGACACAAATATTTGCGAATAACAAAGATTGCATCAAAAGGTTCAGTTGAATCACGTATATTGATGTTGTCTAAAATTATTATCAGTTATGCTGCTGTGCAATATCGATATGTGAAAGCAAAGAAAAATCCAGTAGAAAGGAAAACAAAGAGAAGAAAATATTAAACAATTCAGATCAGAATTGAATTCCCTCCGAAAACATTACAAAAGAGAAGGCCGGATGAAAAGGAACCTCTACGGTACTTAGAGATATTATTCGAACTAAAATGGGATCCTTCAGGAGAGCAGAATGGCATGACGACGGAGGATAGAACAGGCAAAGAAACAGTCCGATTTTTAAAAACACCTATGTTTTCACAAAGAAGTTATTTGGGGAAAGACGAAGCGGATGCTTGAAAATAACCCAGCAGAATAAACTCATTCCACCAAGATACCCTAAGGAACCCGAACAAAAACAAGTGCCTTCAGAAAAAGACACGTTAATAAGACAGGATGCTCCAAACAACGAGCTTCAACTTAAACGAACCACATGGGAGGAAATCAAGGCAGTCATAAAAACAACAAGGTCTACCTCTGCTCCGGGTCCAAATTGTGTGCCCTATAATGTTTACAAAGGCTGTCCTCAACGCTTTGCACACTTTGGAAGTTAATAAAGGTAATTGGAAAGGAAGTAAAATTGAACACCAATGGAAAATACTCTAAAGTAATTTGGATCCAAAAGAAAAAGTTGCAAGACGAATCGATTAATTTAGATGCATTTCCTTAATAATCATATTCATGTAAATAATCGTAGAGAGTTGGCATTCTCTCAAGCGTAACACAATGCGGATTATTTTTTATCATACTTCATTTTAATCTTTATACTAGCTTATAATACCAATTTAAGGTATACTTTTCAATTGAACGTATTTCTAATGGCAGATTATTTTAAGTAATGCATAATTAGCTACATTTCATTAGTTAAACAAATCATAAAATGTTCATTACGATTTTTCACATTTATTCGAGGAATGCATTTTCATCTGGTTTCATCTGAACTTTGAAGCTATTAATTAAATGAAAATACATAATGATTATACTCACGTCTATTTTGTGATGAAGCATCCCTGAAAAGAAAATTATTATATTGATGTAAATGATCTCAGATACTTGGAATTCTTATGCGCAACACAAAGAGAATTCTATTTATTTTCATACTTCATTTTACTCTTGATTATCCTAATTATACAAGCTGATGATGCCAATTTCATAGTATAATTTTCAATCGAAAAGTAATTCTAATGCAGATATTTTAAATATGCTTAATTAGCTAAAACTCATTAGTTAAATAATCAAGTATAGTTCGTCACATCTTTCACATATATTCTAGGAAGACATTTTCTCTGGTTTCATAGCGAATTTTTAAGCTACTGATCAATAAAAATAGATAATGATCATACTCACGTATGGCTCTGCGAAGATGCATCCCTGAAAATAGAAAACAATCATATTGATGTAATTATCTCAGATATTTGGATCTCTTTTATGCAAAACATAAAGAAGATTAAATTTATTATCATACATCATTTTAATCTTAATATTCTAATTATACAAGCTGATAATACCAATTTAATGTATAATTTTCAATCGAACAGTATTTCTAATGGCGGATTATTTTAACTGATACATAATTAGCTATATTTCTTTGGTTAAAAGAATCAAATATTGTTCATCATTAATTTGTTCATAATTTTTGTGGAGGCATTTTCGTCTAGTTTCATGAGATGTTGATTAAATTCAAATTGATGATGTTTATACTCACATCTGGCTCTGTAATGACGTAACCCTGAAAAAGCAAATAATTATATTAATTTAAATCTTCTCATTAAGTTGGCATACTCTTATGTGAACACAAATAGTATTATATTTATTATCATACATCATTTTAATCTTATTGTTACTTGTATAATCAATTCACACTAATGCACTCCCTTTTCCATTAACACACTTAGCAGTGATAGACCATTCACATAGAATGAACTGACTTAGTGTATGTCTAGCCACGAATAAGTCACGTTCTAGCTCGGTGTTGTCTCAACACCTTATCAGCTTCTACACCGTAACATGGTGTCAGCTTTATAAGCGAAACCCGTCTACACAAATTTGAAGGAAATACAGGTCGTCAAAAGAAAACAAAAAAAAGTTTTGCAGTGTTTTTTTTCTCTCGTTGTCAAGTTTACCCCTTTCGACCAGTTGCATTCCATTTAAATCATCTTGATGCATGGCGGTGGACTACTGAGTTACTGTATTTTTGTCTAAATCCTAAATTGTTGCTGACAGAAGTGGTAAGAGAGAACACATAGTACACAACACACACACACATACACACACACACACACACACACACACACACACACACACACACACACACAAAAGTGAAAACAATGAAAACACACAAGATAATTATCTTTGCCCTATGAACGGGGATATGTTACTTTTATAAGCATACACACTAATGCACCACTTTTTCCTTTTTACCATCCTTAACATGGATAGCTCTTCACAGAGAAGGAATCTGATTCCTGTATGTCTACCAAGAATAAATTCACTTCTCCTTAGCTCGGTGTTGTCTCAACTCCTTCGTAACTTCTACACACGTAACATTAATTATCTTATTTATACTAGCTGATAATACCATTTTTAGGTATAATATTCAATGGAACAGTATTTCTAATGCCAGATTGATTTAATGCTAGCTACATTCATTACGTTAAAAAATGAGATATTGATCATCACAAATCTTTTTACATTTATTGAGGAAGCCTTTTCATCTGTTCATATGAATTTTTAAGCTACTGATTAAATAAAATAGATGAGGATTATACTCACATCTGGTTCTGATTGTCGTAATCTGAAAACAAAAGAATCATATTAATGTAATTATTCTCAATGACTTGGTATTCTCTGATTCTACAACACAAGGGGATTATATTTATTATCTACTTCATTTTAATCTTCATTATCCTAATTATACTAGCTGATAATTCCAATTTAAGATATTATTCGCTACATATCATTTGTTAAAAAATCAAATATTGTTCATCACAAATCCTTTCCCATTTATTCGAAGAATGCATTTTTAACTGCTTCATAGAATTTGTAATCTATTGATTAAATGCAATAGATAATGATCATACTCACTTCTGGTTATGCGTTGAATTATCCCTGAAAAAGAAAAAAATCATATTGATGTAAATCACCGCAGAGATTTGGCATTCTCTCATGTACAACACAAAGAGGATTATATTTATTAAGATACTTCATTTTAATATTCATTATCCTAATTATACAAGGTGATAATAATCAATNCAATTGAAGGCATATATTCAATGGATAAGTTATTCTGATTGCAAATTATTTATGCATAATTAACTATATTTCATTAATTAAAAAAATCAAATATTGTTCATCACATATTTTTTCACATTTATTCGAGGAAGGCATTTTACCTTGTTTCATATGAATTTTAATCTATTGGTTAAATGAAAATAGATAATGATCATACTCACTTCTGGCTCTGACAAGATACATCCCTGAAAAAAGAAAATAATCATATTGATGTAAATGATCTCAGCGAGTTGCATTCTCTTATTCGCAACACGATTCGGATAATATTTATTATCATACTTCATTTTAATCTTAATTACCATAATCATACTAGCTGATGATACCAATTTAAGAAATAATACTCAATCGAGCAGTATTAATAATGTAAGTCTGTTTTAAGTTATGCATAATTAATTACATTTCATTGGTTAAAAATCAAAAACTGTTAATTACAAATCTCATATATTTGAGGATATCGTTTTAATCTAGTTTCATATGATTTTCAAAATATTGATTAAATGCAAATAGAAGATGATTATACTCACTTCTGGCTCTGTGATTGCGTATCCCTGAAAACAGAAAATTATTGTATTGTAAATGATCTCAGAAAGTTGACATTTTCGTATGCGCAACACAAAAAGGATTATATTTATTATCATATTTCATATTAATCTTAATTATCCTAATTATACCCGCTGAAAATACCAATTGAAGTTTTAATATTCAATTGAACAGTATTTCTAATGGGGGATTATTGTTCATCACAACTCTTTTCACATTCATTTAAGGAAGGTATGTTCATCTTGTTTCATATGAAATTTTAAGCTATTGACTAAATGCATATAGATAAAGATCATACTCACTTCTGGCTCTGTTATAAAGCTTCCCTGAAAAAACAAAATAATCATATTGATGTAAATTATCTCAGAGAGTTGGCATTCTTATGCGCAACACAGAAAGGATTATATTTATTATCGTACTTCATTTCAATCTTAATTACCCTAATTATACATACTTATAATATCAATTCAAGTTATCATATTCAATCTACCAGTATTTCTAATAGCATATTATCTTAATATATTAAATTATTATAATTAGCTACATTTCATTGGATAAAAACAATGAATATTTTTCATCAAATCTTTTCCATTATTCGGCGAACGTATTTTTATCTGGTTTCACATGAATTTTTAAGCTATTGATTAAGAGGAAATAGATAATGATTATACTCACTTCTGTATCTGGCAAAACGCATCCCTGAAAACAGAAAGTAATCATATGTAAATTTTTCAGAGAGTTTTCATTATCTTATGCACAATACAAAGAGGATTATATTTTTTATCATACGTCATTTTAACCTTAATTATCCCTATTATACTCGCTGATAATACCTATTTAAAGTGTAATTTTCAATCAAATAGTATTTCATATAGCAGATTATTTTAAGTAATGCATAATTAGCTACATTTCATTTGTTAAAATATTCCAATATTATTCATCACAAATCTTTTCACATTTATTCGAGGAAGGCATTTTCATCTAGTTTCATAATCATTTTAAGCTATTGATTAAATGCAAACAAATGATGGTTATACTCACATCTGGCTCTGTACTGACGCATCCCTGAAAACAGAAAATAATCATTTATTATTAATAATTATTTATTAGCTGATAATACCAATTTAATGTATAATTTTCAATCGAATAGTATTTATAATTGCACATTATTTTACGTTATGCATAATTAGCTACATTTCATTAGTTCCAAAAATTCAAATATTTTTCATCACAAATCTTTCATTCGAGAAAGGCATTTTCATCTGGTTTCATACGTACTTTTAAGCTATTTAATAAATGAAAATAAATGATGTTTATACTCACATCTGGCTCTGTATTGATGCAACCCTGAAAACAGAAAATATTGATATTCATGTAAATCTTCTTAATGAGTTGGCATTATCGTATACCTAACATTCTTCATTTTAATTATCATACTTCATTTTAATCTTAATTTTCCTAATTATACTAGTTAATTCTAATTTAAGGTACAATTTTCAATCGAACAGGATTTTTAATGGCAGATTATTTTAAGGTATGATATATTATAAATTTTTTCACATTTATTTGAGGAAGGCATTTTCATCTAGTTTCATCTAAACTGTTAACCTAATCATTAAATGAAAATAGATAATGATCATACTCACTTCTGGCTCTGAGATGAAGCATCCCTGAAAAAAGAAAATAATCATATTGATGTAAATGATCTCAGATATTTGGAATTCTCTTATGCGCAAAAGAATGAAGATTATATTTATTATCATATTTCATATTAAACTTCATTATGCTAATCATAAAAGCTGATAATACCAATGTAAGGTATAATATTCAATCGAACAGTAATTCAAATGGCAGATTATTTCAAATGATGCCTAATTAGCTACATTTCATTAGTTGAATTGTCAAGTATCGATCATCACAGATCTTATCACATCTATTCAAGGAACTGATTTTCATCTAGTTTCATATGATTTTTATCTTATTGATTAAAAACAAATAGATAATGATGATACTTACTTCTGGCTCTGGCAAGATGCATCCCTAAAAATAGAAAATAATCATATTAATCTAAATGATCTTGGAGAGTTGGCATTCTCTTAAACGCAACATAAAGAGTATTATATTTATTATCATACTTCATTTTAATCTTAATTATACCAGCAGATAAAACCAATTTAATGTATAATTTTCAATTGAACAGTATTTATAATGATAGATTATTTTAAGTTATGCATAATTATCTAAATTAGTTAACAAATCAAATATTGTTCATCACAAAACTTTTCACATTTATTAAAGGAAGGCATTTTCATCTGGTTTCATATGACTTTTTAAGCTATTGATTTATTGCAAATAGCTGATGATTATACTCACTTCTGGCTCTGTGATGGCGTGTCCCTGAAAAAAGAAAATAATCATATTGATGTAAATCATCTCAATAAGGTAGCATTAACTAATTAGATGTACAGAAGATGTAGTCTGCTTTGGAAAAACAAAGCTAGTTTTTTCTTCTGTTAGCATTTAACAAGACACGGGTGGCGCATTAGTGGATGATCATCTCTAATGGTCTCATTGGTGAGGGGGTATCATTTTTAAAGGCCTGAACCCCCCCCCACACCCAATGAACCAGTTAATGATAAAATAATTGACGACGCTAACCAGTGCTGTTTAGTCAGGCGTATCTCAAAGATTAGGTTTTCTGCACATTCAGTGACATCCGGTAACAGTCTGATTGACACATTTTAAAGATGATTGACGGTGAGGAGAGACCACAAAAGAAATAAGTCTGGGCTTGCAACCCGGCTTATGTAAAATCAACGCTACAGAAACCACAACATTTACAATACCCAGGGGATCCCGACAGGTGAGCATGAGATCCCCGACATTATTGATATAACAGAAAATAATATGAAATACACGGATATCGAGACATGCTCATGCGGTAAGATATGTGAAAAATAACGTGGACTAAATATCCATCAGACCAGAACAAAATGTCAGGTCAATACAACCGATTTGCAGCACACGGAGTTACTCTTGGCGAGCCGATTGAGGTGCAGGGCCGGGAAGCATACCACAGTGGCCAGTCTCTCCAAGGAGAATGTATTGAAACTAAAACATTTAGATCAAATGCCAAGAGCCGCTAACAGAGAAGCTTGGTAGGAGTTCGACACAAATATTTGCGAATAACAAAGATTGCATCAAAAGGTTCAGTTGAATCACGTATATTGATGTTGTCTAAAATTATTATCAGTTATGCGGCTGTGCAATATGATATGTGAAAGCAAAGAAAAAATCCAGTAGAAAGGAAAACAGAAGAGAAGAAAATATTAAACAATTCAGATCAGAATTGAATTCCCTCCGAAAACACTACAAAAGAGCAAGGCCGGATGAAAAGGAACCTCTACGGGAACTTAGAGATATTATTCGAACTAAAATGGATCCTTCAGGAGCAGAATGGCACTGACGACGGAGGATAGAACAGGCAAAGAAACAGTCCGATTTTTAAAAGGCACCTATGGTTTCACAAAGAAGTTATTTGGGGAAAGACGAAGCGGATGCTTGGAAAATAACCCAGCAGAAATAAACTCATTCCACCAAGATACCCTAAGGAACCCGAACAAAAACCAAGTGCCTTCAGAAAAACACGTTAATAAGACAGGATGCTCCAACAACGAGCTTCAACTTAAACGAACCAACCTGGGAGGAAATCAAGGCAGTCATAAAAACAACAAGGTCTACCTCTGCTCCGGGTCCAAATTCTGTGCCCTATAATGTTTACAAAGGCTGTCCTCAACGCCTTTGCACACTTTGGAAGTTAATAAAGGTCATTTGGAAAGGAAGTAAAATTGAACACCAATGGAAAATACTCTGGAGTAATTTGGATCCCAAAAAAAAAGTTGCAAGAAGAATCGATTAATTTAGATGCATTTCCTTATTGAACACAGAAGGGAAGATACTTTCTTCCTTAACCGGAGACTAATTGAATTATTACGGAAAACAAATATATAGATTCATCGTACAAAAGTGTGGTCTACCAGAAATTCCAGGATGTATGGACCACAGAGGAGTCGTATTGCAGATGTTGAGAGAAACCAGGACTAACAAGGGGGATCTATGGTTGGATCTGAAATGCCTATGGATCCATTCCCCATAAGCTAGTGGAAGAAACTCTCAAACGGTACCATGTCCCCAACAAGATATCGAAAATAGTTCTGGATTACCTTCAACATGATAACGGTCTCGAAGGAGTCAACATCATCCTGGCATAATTTAGAGTGGGGAATTATAACAGGCTGCACCATCTCAGCTACCTTATTTACATTAGCTATTAATTTAATAACAAAAACTACAGAGTTAGAATGCAGGGGTCCCGTCACTAGGTCAGGACTAAGAAAACCACCGATAAGAGCATATATGAGCGATATGACGATAGCTACCACGTCCACGATCGACACGAGATGGGTATTCAAATGTCTGGAAAAGCTTATTACGTGGGCCAGAATGCACTTCAATCAAAATCTCGGTCACTTGCATTTAAGAAGGGGAAAACACAAGAAAAACACGTTTCACATTGGTGGGGAATTTATCCCAACAATTCAAGAAAAATCTATAAAAAGTCTGGGAAAACGCATAGATCACTCCCTAAGAGGCACTGTGTCAATACAGGTGACAAGTGATAACATAGAAAAATAGTTAACTAAAGTAAATAAATCCGGTCTACCTGATCGTTTTAAAGCCGGGATTGAACATCATACAACCCTCCCGAAAATAATTTGTCCCATGTCTATCTACGAGTTCACAATAAAAAGTTGGAAAGAAAATCAACTGAAGATTGCGAAGAAGTTTGGGCCTACCAAGGTGCCTCAGCAGCGTTGAATTATATGGAAATTCTAACGCACTGCAACTCCCATTAAGAAGCCTAATTGAAGATTTTAAGGTTATTAAATAAGAAGAGAATTACTATATAAGACATCTAAATACGCAAAAGTGACCGGGATGTGTATTGAAATCTGTTCAGGCAAAAAAAGGAGGGCATCTAGGGATTTACAAACGACAGAAGAAAGTCTTAGAGTAAAAGTGATACTCGGAGCTGTCGCAGAAGGGCGATCTGGTCTTGGGATTTTCCTAACTATCCCGGGCCACAGCAAAAGAAAGACGTCATCTTATACAAGATGAGGTACGTAAGGGAGAGGAGGAATAAATACTAGCAAAAATGGTGGGGTTAAAACAAGGAGCTTGGACAAAATGGGACTATAGTTCAAAGGATGATTAAATGGTCAGACATATGGCAAGACCATGCGAACATCGGCTTTTTTTAATTAGATTCGTATACGATTTCCTCCCTAGCACATAGAATCTCAGCATATGGAGCAAAACAGACTCTACACTATGCCCATATGTAATTGAACTCAGAGAGTTGGGATTCTCTCATGCAAAATACAAACCCATTAGATTTATAACCATACTTCATTTTAATCTTAATTATCCTAATTATACTAGCTGATAATACCTATATAAGGTATAATATTAATCGGACAATATTTCTAATGGGAGTTATGCATAATTAGATACATTTCTTTAGTTAAAAAAATCAATGATTGTACTCACTTCTGGCTCTGTTATGATGTAAGCCTGAAAACAGAAAATAATCATATTGATGTAAATGATCTCAGAGAGTTGGCATTCTCTCAAGCGCAACACAATGCGGAATATATTTATTATCATACTTCATTTTAATCTTAATTTTCCTAATTATACTAGCTGATAATAACAATTTAAGGTATACTTTTCAATTGAACAGTATTTCTAATGGCAGATTATTTTAAGTAATGCATAATTAGCTACATTTCATTAGTTAAACAAATCATAAAATGTTCATTACGAATTTTTTCACATTTATTCGAGGAATGCATTTTCATCTGGTTTCATCTGAACTTTGAAGCTATTGATTAAATGAAAATACATAATGATTATACTCACGTCTCATTTTTTGATGAAGCATCCCTGAAAAGAGAATTTATTATATTGATGTAAATGATCTCAGATACTTGGAATTCTCTTATGCGAAACACAAAGAGAATTATATTTATTTTCATACTTCATTTTACTCTTGATTATCCTAATTATACAAGCTGATGATGCCAATTTATAGTATAATTTTTAATCGAACAGTAATTCTAATGGCAGATAATTTTAAATTATGCTTAATTAGCTAAAACTCATTAGTTAAATAATCAAGTATATTTCGTCACAAATCTTTTCCATATATTCAAAGATGGCATTTTCATCTGGTTTCATGCGAATTTTTAAGCTGCTGATCCAATGAAAATAGATAATGATCATACTCACGTCTGGCCTTCGAAGATGCATCCCTGAAAACAGAAAACAATCATATTGATGTAAATTATCTCAGATACTTGGAACTCTTTTATGCAAAACATAAAGAAGATTATATTTAATATCATACAACATTTTAATCTTAATTATCCTAATTATACAATGATAATACAAAATTAATGTATAATTTTCAATCGAACAGTATTTCTAATGGCGGATTATTTTAACTGATACATAATTAGCTATATTTCTTTGGTTAAAAGAATCAAATATTGTTCATCACAAATCTATTCATATTTTTTAGTGGAAGGCATTTTCGTCTAGTTTCATAAGATGTTGATTAATTAAAATTGATGATGTTTATACTCACATCTGGCTCTGTAATGACGTAACCCTGAAAAAGCAAATAATCATATTAATTTAAATCTTCTCATTAAGTTGGCATTCTCTTATGCGAAAAACAAATAGTATTATATTTATTATCATACATCATTTTAATCTTAAATTGTTACTTGTATAATCAATTCACACTAATGCACTCCCTTTTCCATATTAACACCTTAGCAGTGATAGACCATTCACATAGAATGAACTTGACTTAGTGTATGTCTAGCCACGAATAAAGTCACGTTCTAGCTCGGTGTTGTCTCAACACCTTAATCAACTTCTACACACGTAACATGGTGTCAGCTTTATAAGCGAAACCCGTCTCCACAAACCTTGAAGGAAATACAGGTCGTCAAAAGAAAACAAAAAAAGTTTTGCAGTGCTTTTTTTCCCTCGTTGTCAAGTTTACCCCTTTCGACCACTTGCATTCCGTTTAATTTATCTTGTTGCATAGCGGTGGACTACTAGTTACTGTTATTTTGTCTAGATCCTAAATTGTTACTGACAGAGAGGTAAGAAGAGAGAATGAGAGAGAATGCGCAGGAACACAAACAAATGAAGGACTATTGCAAGAACGATCGGGCCGGATCATTAAAAAGCCTGCAAGATATGTATAATAAAAACACTCACTCAAACGTTCAACGAACACACATACCTTACATACACACACACAGACACACACAGACACACAAAGGTAAAAACAATGAAAATACACAAAATATTGTCCTATAAGTGGGATATGTTACTTTTACAAGCCATACACACTAATGCACTCTTTTTCCCTTTTTACCACCCTTAACATGGATAGCTCTTCACAGAGAAGGAATCTGATTTCCTGTATGTCTAACCAAGAATAAATTCAACTTCTCCTTAGCTCGGTGTTGTCTCAACTCCTTCGTCAACTTCTACACACGTAACATTAATTATCTTAATTATACTAGCTGATAATACCAATTTAAGGTATAATATTCAATGGAACAGTATTTCTAATGCCAGATTGATTTAAGTTAGGCTTAATCTGTTACGTTTCATTAGTTAAAAAATGCAATATTGATCATCACAAATCGTTTTACATTTATTCGATGAAGGCCTATTCATCTAGTTTCATATGAATTTTTATGCTATTGATTAAATGAAAATAGATGAGGATTATACTCACATCTGATTCTGTATTGTCGTAACCCTGAAAACAGTAAAGAATCATATTAATGTAATTATTCTCAATGACTTGGTATTCTCTTATGCTCAACACAAAAAGGATTATATTTATTATCATACTTCATTTTAATCTTAATTAACTTAATTATACTAGCTGATAATTCCAATTTAAGATATTATTCGCTACATATCATTTAAAAAATCAAATATTGTTCATCACAATTGCTTTTCCATTTATTCGAAGAATGCATTTTAACTTGCTTCATATGAATTTGTAATCTATTGATTAAATGCAAATAGATAATGATCATACTCACTTCTGGTTATGCGATGAAGTATCCCTGAAAAAAGAAAATAATCATATTGATGTAAATCACCGCAGAGATTTGGCATTCTCTCATGTACAACACAAAGAGGATTATATTTATTAAAATATTTCATTTTAATCTTCATTATCTTAATTATACAATGTGATAATACCAATTGAAGGTATAATATTCAATGGATAAGTTATTCTGATTGCAGATTATTTTAAGTTATGCATAATTAACTATATTTCATTAATTAAAAAAATCAAATATGGTTCATTACATATTTTTTTCACATTTATTCGAGGAAGGCATTTTACCTTGTTTCATATGAATTTTTAATCTATTGGTTAAATGAAAATAGATAATGATCATACTCACTTCTGGCTCTGACAAGATACATCCCTGAAAAAAGAAAATAATCATATTGATGTAAATGATCTCAGCGAGTTGGCATTCTCTTATTCGCAACACGATTCAGATAATATATATTATCATACTTCATTTTAATCTTAATTACCATAATCATACCAGCTGATGATACCAATTTAAGTAATAATACTCAATCGAGCAGTATTACTAATGTAAGTCTGTTTTAAGTTATGCATAATTAATTACATTTCATTGGATAGAAAATCAAAAACTGTTAATTACAAATCTCATATATTTGAGGATATCGTTTTAATCTAGTTTCATATGATTTTCAAAAATATTGATTAAATGCAAATAGAAGATGATTATACTCACTTCTGGCTCTGTGATTGCGTATCCCTGAAAACAGAAAATTATTGTATTGTAAATGATCTCAGAAAGTTGACATTTTCGTATGCGCAACACAAAAAGGATTATATTTATTATCATATTTCATATTAATCTTAATTATCCTAATTATACCCGCTGAAAATACCAATTGAAGTTTTAATATTCAATTGAACAGTATTTCTAATGGGGGATTATTGTTCATCACAACTCTTTTCACATTCATTTAAGGAAGTTTTTTCATCTTGTTTCATATGAAATTTTAAGCTATTCCCTAAATGCATATAGATAAAGATCATACTCACTTCTGGCTCTGTTATAAAGCTTCCCTGAAAAAACAAAATAATCATATTGATGTAAATTATCTCAGAGAGTTGGCATTCTCTTATGCGCAACACAGAAAGGATTATATTTATTATCATACTTCATTTCAATCTTAATTACCCTAATTATACATACTTATAATATCAATTCAAGTTACAATTCAATCTACCAGTTATTTCTAATAGCATATTATCTTAATATATTAAATTATTATAATTCGCTACATTTCCTTGGATAAAAACAAATGATATTTTTCATCAAATCTTTTCCCATTTATTCGGCGAACGTATTTTTATCTGGTTTCACATGAATTTTTAAGCTATTGATTAAGAGGAAATAGATAATGATTATACTCACTTCTGTATCTGGCAAAACGCATCCCTGAAAACAGAAAGTAATCATATGTAAATTTTTCAGAGAGTTTTCATTATCTTATGCACAATACAAAGAGGATTATATTTTTATCATACTTCATTTTAACCTTAATTATCCCTATTATACTCGCTGATAATACCTATTTAAAGTGTAATTTTCAATCAAATAGTATTTCATATAGCAGATTATTTTAAGTAATGCATAATTAGCTACATTTCATTTGTTAAAATATTCCAATATTATTCATCACAAATCTTTTCACATTTATTCGAGGAAGGCATTTTCATCTAGTTTCATAATCATTTTTAAGCTATTGATTAAATGCAAACAAATGATGGTTATACTCACATCTGGCTCTGTACTGACGCATCCCTGAAAACAGAAAATAATCATTTATTATTAATAATTATTTATTAGCTGATAATACCAATTTAATGTATAATTTTCAATCGAATAGTATTTATAATTGCACATTATTTTACGTTATGCATAATTAGCTACATTTCATTAGTTCCAAAAATTCAAATATTTTTCATCACAAATCTTTCATTCGAGAAGGCATTTTCATCTGGTTTCATACGTACTTTTAAGCTATTTAATAAATGAAAATAAATGATGTTTATACTCACATCTGGCTCTGTATTGATGCAACCCTGAAAACAGAAAATATTGATATTCATGTAAATCTTCTTAATGAGTTGGCATTATCGTATACCTAACATTCTTCATTTTAATTATCATACTTCATTTTAATCTTAATTTTCCTAATTATACTAGTTAATTCTAATTTAAGGTACAATTTTCAATCGAACAGGATTTTAAATGGCAGATTATTTTAAGGTATGATATATTATAAATTTTTTCACATTTATTTGAGGAAGGCATTTTCATCTAGTTTCATCTAAACTGTTAACCTAATCATTAAATGAAAATAGATAATGATCATACTCACTTCTGGCTCTGAGATGAAGCATCCCTGAAAAAAGAAAATAATCATATTGATGTAAATGATCTCAGATATTTGGAATTCTCTTATGCGCAAAAGAATGAAGATTATATTTATTATCATATTTCATATTAAACTTCATTATGCTAATCATAAAAGCTGATAATACCAATGTAAGGTATAATATTCAATCGAACAGTAATTCAAATGGCAGATTATTTCAAATGATGCCTAATTAGCTACATTTCATTAGTTGAATTGTCAAGTATCGATCATCACAGATCTTATCACATCTATTCAAGGAACTGATTTTCATCTAGTTTCATATGATTTTTATCTTAGTTGATCGATAACTTGACCAATTCAAAATAATGAATATGTAGCTAATTAGGCATAATTTGAGAATAATCTGCCATTTGGAAATTACTATTCGATTGAATATATAACCTTTACATTGCGATATTGGATCAGCCTTTTATGATTAGTGCATAATGAAGTTTGAATATGAAATATGATATAAATACATAATACTCAATTCTTTTGCGCATGAAAAGAATTGCCAAATATCTGAGATATATTTACATCAAGGTATGATTGATTTTCCTTTTCCAGGGATGCTCATCTGCAGAGTGCCAGAAGTGAGTATGCATCATTATCTAGTTTTCATTTAAGTGATTAGGGTGTAACAGTTCAGATGAATACTAGATGAAATGCCTTCCTCCAACATCAAATTGTGATGAAATTTTATAATCATATCATGACCTTAAAAATAATCTGCCATTAAAAATCCTGTTCGATGAAAATTGACCCTTAAATTAGAAAATTAACTAGTATAATTAAAGGAAAAATTAAGATTAAATGAAGTATGATAATTTAAAGTGAAGATTTAGGTATACGAATAATGCCAACTCATTAAGAAAGATTTACATGAATATCAATATTTTCTGGTTCTTTCGAGGGTTGCATCAATAGCAGAGTCAGATGTGACGTATAAAACATCCATTTATTTCAATTTAGTTAAATATGCTTAAAAAGTACTGTATGACCAAGGATAGAAAATTGCCTGCCGCGCGAACTGAGAAGATGTTGTGATGAATATGCGAGAACTATTTGTGAATGTTTTGTGGGTAGACTATAAGTGAGATGTTACTGTAGTATTATGAGTCGTCATAACGTTTAGAAATTCACAATGTGCACAGTGGGGAGGATATGATATCGTAAGTCGTTACGATTGAAAATTATAGCACACATTAAAGTGGTACTTATCGATGCTATAATATGGAATATATTAGTAGATCTAATGAGTATTTCTTCGGTCGTTTCACAGGACGCAGATGCATAGTGACACAGGCAGAATGATGAGTACTATTGCGACGACCATATCATTTGCTTTGCATCTGCTGAATGCAATGAGCTGTTATAGACTAGATATTGTAAAACTTAGGATGAGAAGATTGCGTTCCTCGATATACTTGTGGGGCATAAAGAGATTTCGGTGTAATTGAAATCAATAATCACTGGAACATTTTACACGAATGAATGTAGCTAATTAGCATTACTTTTAAATATCTGCTACGTGATGAAGATACTATTTCGTATTTGAGGAGAATTGACACTTTAAGATATGGTAGGTGATATATCAGCGAGGTATAAATGATCAAAAAATCATAATACGCTCGTGTGTATTGAGGGTGCATAAGACTTATGCATACAAATTGGTGAGAGAATTTTACATGTAATGGGATGACTATATTTCTGTTGTTTAGTGCGGAGTGCGGAGGGATTGCGTTTTTGCCCAGATTACAGGTGGAGTGATACATGCATTATCCGTGAAGTTTCCTCTTAATCGCATAGCTTAAAAAATGTCATGAGTGAGTAAGCGAATGAAATAAAAATACGTGGTCTCCGAATAAATGGGAAAGGATTTGATGAAAAATATATTTTTTTAATCACAAGGAATGTAGCGAATTATAATAATTTAGGAGTATATTAAGAATATATAATCCCTATAACAAAGAATAATGGTAAGATTTGAATAATGAATCAACTTGAAATTGGTGTATTAAAAAGTATGTATAATTAGGACTTAATTTGATAGACAGATTGATAAAGTAGCGTAGTATGAATATATATCCTTCTGTGTTTGACGTCATAAGACAATGCAACTCTCTGAGAGATAATAATTACATCAATATGATATAATTATTTGTTTTTCTCAGGTGAAAGCTCTTATAATTCGAGGTCCAGAAGTGAGTATCGATCTTTATCTATTTGCACTTTAGGGGAATTAGCTTAAGTAAATTTCAGTATGAACAAGATAGAAAAGAACTGGTCCTCTGAGAATAACATAATGAAAAGAGTTGTGAATGAAATATTTGAGTTGCTCTACTATAGTGAAATTGTTAGTTGCATCGTATGCATATACTTTTATAATAATCCCCTCATGTAGAATACTGGTTCAAGTTATGGCGAGATATCTTGAAGAACCTTAGAATTGTAGTTGTTGAGCGGTGATATATTTAGGAATAGGATCTCAGAGGATAATAGAGTAGATTAATATATCTCATAATCCCTTTGTTATTGTGTTGCGCAATACGGAAAACATGTCAACTTTCTTGAGATCATTTACATACACATCAACTTGATTCTGGTTGCTTCGAGGGATACGCACAATCTACAGGACGTCCGAAGATATAGAGTGTATCATCGATCGACATAGCGTTCTATTTGCATTGTAACTCAATAGCTTTGTTGGAAAGAATCATAGTGAACGTAGATTATTTAGAATGATATGCCTGTACAAACTACTTGACTGAGGAATTTGTAGAATGAAGCGAGTTATCTTTTGATTTTCTATCCAATGAACATGTAGATTAATTATGGCATAGACTTAACATGACACTTACATTAGTAAAGTACTGCTCGAAATTGAGTATTTGTATTTTACTTAATGTGGGTATCCATCAGCTAGTAATGATTGATGGTAAGTTAAGATTAAAGTGGAAGTAAGAATAGTATGACATTTATCGCGAATGCGTGTTGCGAAATAAGAGAATGCACCAACTCGTCTGAAGATTATATTACATCAAGTAGTTGGATTGATATTCTTTTGTTCAGGGATCGTATTCTTGTTCAGAGCCCGGAAGTGAGTATGATCATGTATCTAATTTTCATGTTAACCAATATATACGGAGATGTACAAGATAATTCATATGAAACAAGGTAAATGCCTCCTCGAACTAAATGGTGAAAGAAAATAATGACTTATAGTGAAGGACCCCATGATGCTGGAATTTTGTATTAATTAATGATAGTATACGGTTAGTTATGCATAACATTCGAATAATAATCTGCAAATCAAGAGATAACCTTATGTTCTCAATTAAGTAATTAATTATATACCTTCAAATTAGGTATTAGTCACATTGTATATTAAGATAAATGAAGATTAAATGAAATCATTTTTTAATAATATATATATACCTCTTATTGTGTTGTACATGGAGATGCCAAATCTTCTGCGTTGATTTAGCATACATATTGATTATCGTTTCTTTTTTCCAGGGAACTTGCACTCGCTAATACACCGGAGTCGAGTGATTAGATCTATATTATCCTATTTGACATTTATACCGAATAGATGTGGAGAGAGAGTCATATGAAGGCAAGTTTACAACAAATGCATTCCTCGGAAGTAGATAGAAAGAGCAATTGTGATAAGAGCAATAATGATTATTTTTAAGTGTATGTGGCGAATAGAGAGCGCGAGAGATTGGAACGTGTTATGCAGCCGTAAGTAACGATTAGAGTTAATTAAGATTAAACATGAAGTATGATAATAAATAATATCTTTTTTGTGTTGAGCATAAGAGAATATGTGCCAAGTCATTGAGAATAATTACAGATTAATATGATTTCTTTTACTGTTTTTCAGGTTATCGAACAAAGTCACAGTATATTCAAGATAGTGATAGTATATCCTCACATCTGATTTTCATTGTGAGAGATCAAGTAAGCCATAAAAATCATATTGAAACTAGATTGAAATCAGCCTTCATGCGAATAATGTAAATCGAGGGTATTGTGTGAGTGATGAGCGACATATCTGCATTTTGTAACGTAGAAAGCAGTACAGTAAATTAAGACCTAAAACGATGTATACATCAAATTCTGGCATTAGCAAGAGTACTGTCTGTCCAGTGTGAATATCTATTCCTTAAATTGGTATTATCAGACTGAGTAGAACTATAGTTCAGAGATATTAAGTTACGGTGGTGTTAGAAGTTAAGAAGGAGTTGAGATACAACACCGATGCTATAGCGAGAATGTTGAAGTTTATTCTTCGATTGACATGTAGCAGGAACAGTGCAGATTCCTTCGTCTGTCGAAGTAGCTATCGCAGTGTGTAAGGGTGGTAAAGAAAGGGAAAAAAGAGTGCGGTATTAGTGTGTATGGGCTTGTAAAAGGTAACATATGTCCTCACTTATAGGACCGATGCTTTTGTCATGTATTGTTCATTAGTGTTTTCTTTGATGGTGCTTCTGTGTGTGTCTGTGGGTGTGTAATGTAAGGGTATGTGTTGTTCGTTAGAACGTTTGAGTGAGTGTTTATTTATTATACATATCTTGCAGAGCTTTTTAGAGTGATCCCGGCCCGGGATCGTGTCTTGACATAGGTCCTTCATTTGTTTTGTGTTCCCTGCGCATTCTCTCTCCATGTCTCTCTCTACCTCTCTGTCAGTAACGAATTTAGGGATCTAGACAATAATAACCAGTACTATGTAGTGCCACCGCTGCATGCAAACAAGGTAAATTAAACGGAATGCAAGTGAGGTCGAAAGGGGTAAACTTTGACAACGAGGAAAGCACTGCAAAACTTTTTTTTGTTTTCTTTTGACGAGCCTGTATTTCCTTCAAGGTTTGTGGAGAAACGGGTTTAGCTTATAAAGGCTGACACCATCGTTACGTGTGGTAGAAGTTGATTAAGGTGGTTGAGACAACACCGAGACTAGAACGTGACCTTCTATTCTGGCTAGACATACACTAAGTCAAGTTCATTCTATGGTGACTGGTCTAATCAGCTGCATAAGGGTGTTAATGAATGCGCGAAGAGGAGTGGCATTAGTGTGAATTGATTCAATACAGAGGTACATGTTAAGAATGGTAAGAAGTAGATGGTAATGATAATAGATATAGATACTATTCTGTTTTTCGCCAGTAAGAGGAAATGCCAACTTTAATGGAGAGATTTAAAATTTAATATGATTAAATTGCTTGTTCGAGGGCTTTAGCGCGCTCATTACAGAGCCAGATGTGAGTAATATAACAGTCATCAAATTTTATAATATATTATCAAATGCGTTTTGAAAACCTAGATGAAGGAATAGCCTTCGCAAGTAAAAATGAATGAATAGATCCCTTGATGGATGAAACAATATATTTGATTCTGTTTGAACCCGCAAAGAAATACTAGCCTAATTTTATTCGTCTCAGTTAATAATCAATCCGCGCATTACGACTACTGGTTATCGCATTGGAAAATTATACATTGAAGTTTTCTGGTATTATCAGTTTGGCTATAAATATAGGATAGATAGATTAAAATGATGTATGGATAATTAGATATGAATGCTTCTATCTTATTGTCTGCGCATATAAGGAGGTTCCAAGTATCTGAAGATAATTTGAACATCACAAAATATGATTGGTTTTGCTGTTTTTCAGCGGGATGCATCTCGAGGGCCAGAACGTGAGTAAGTCGTCATTATCTATTCTTCATTGGATCAGCATGGCTTAAAAATTCGCTCTTGAAAACCAGATGAAATATTGCCATCTTTGAAATATCATGGGACACAAGGATTTGTGAGACGAAATAGTACTCCTGATTATGTTAACTATAGATTTAGCTAATTGAGCATAATTTAAAAAATTATCTGGCACCAGTTAGAATTTACTGTTCGATTAAAAATATACTAACTAATATTGGCATCAGTCCAGCTTGGTATAGATTAGGATTAATCAAGAGTCAAACATGAAGTATGGAAAATAGATATATATCATTCTACTTTGGTGTTTCGTCTAAGAAGAATTTCCAAATATCATGAGATGCATTTACCATCAATAGTAATAACATGTCTCTTTTCAGCGGGATGCTTTCGATCAAAAAATGAGAACGAAGAGATATAAGTCAGTGTTATGTATTTTCATTTAATCAAGTAGCTTCAAGGATTCAGATGGAAACAGATGAAAATGCATTCCACTCGAATAAATGTGAAAACAATTCGTAATGAACATGTTTATGATTTGTTATGAACTAATGAAATGTAAGCTAATTATGCATTAGCTTCAAATAATCTGCAATTTAGAAATACTTTCAATTGAAAAAGTATAACCTTAAAGTTGATTGATTATCAATGGCTAGTTAAATCACATTAGGAAAATTAGAGTTAATGAAGGTAGTATATAAACTATATTTCCGCATTGTGTTGCGCACTTGAAGAGGAAGGGTGCCAAGTCTTTCACTGAGTAATCATTTATCCAGTCAAATATTGATTAATATTATGTTTTTCGAGCGCTACATCATAAGCAGAGCCCAGGAAGTGGAGTACAATCATTGATTTTTTTTACTAAAGAATGTCATCTAAATTAATGCATAACTCCCAATTAGAAGATATTGTCCGATTAATATTATACCTTATATAGGTATTATCAGTCTAGTAATAAATTTGGGATAATTAAGAATTAAAATGAAGTATGGTTATAAATCTAAATGGGTTTTGTGAATTTTGGCATGAGGAGAATCGCCAACTCTCTGAGTCAATTACGATATGGGCAATAGTGTGAGAGTCTGTATTTGGCTCCATATGACGAGAGTTTCTATGTGCTTAGGGAGGAAATTCGTATAGCGATCTAATTAATAAAAAGCGATTGTCTGCGCATGGGTCTGGCATATGTCGGACCATTTAATCATCCTTTGAGACTTATTAGTCCATTTGTACGGTCTCAGAGCTCTCTCTGCTTTTCAACCCAACCCGATTGTTTGTGAGTATTTTTCTCTCTACGCCTTACGTAACACTCTATCTTGTATATCAGAATGACGTCTTTCTTTTGTTGTGGCCCTGATAGTTTACTNTTTAATAACTTCAGAGTATAAAGAGAAATAACAATACTTGCTAAATAATTTTAATTGTGATATGGAAACAAAATGAATTAAATGTGAAATAATTATGATAAGGCTTTACATAATATTTTAATCTATTTAAAATTACTTAAAATGGACTCACTCTCACTGAGAGGAAGAGAGAGTTAATATGATCCTCAGTTTGAAACATCTGCAAAATTAATGGCGGCATGTATAGTATAATGATGAGGACTTGTATTATCCTAGTTTGAGAATTACCATCATTTCGTAAGTGAGCCAGAAGAATGATAGATAGGAGGCAGATAGTCACGGAATAGATACAATTCGAATGTAAGAGTTAGACGTCCTATATTCATGCGTGTTTTATTAGCTAAAAGTTAAATGCATCATGATTGGCATGAGAAGACCCAATCTATTCGATATGTCATGTGCAAAATACGTAAGGAAGTAATGTTGAGAGACACCATTATTAAACATAGGAGAGAGAGGAGGAGAGAGTGAACGCACAGAACACCAAGAAGACACACACACACACAATAACTATATACGCATCACCTATTATAACCTTATATATATCTAATATCTACTATAGAAGAAATGTATCATATTCCTTTATTAATCATAATCTCTTTTGATTTTACGACTGGAAAGTTATAAAGCTTCATTCAATTAATAAACTGTTATTTAAATTCAAATATAACCAGTTTTGCAAACTATGTTTTCAACTTGATACTTCCTGTGTCAAGTTATTATATCGTATTTCAGAATTCCACAGAATCGGGCGAGCGGATTACTTGCAAAATGGTGGTCTTGCAAACACTGGCCGAACTATAAATGATGTTATGTCAAAAGGACTTGATGGAAAGTTATGTGAAAAACGTAACACCTGTCTCAATTTTATAATCGAATGGAGCGATAGTGAAGCGGGATCTGAACGTCTAAGAAAGATTCGAGTAATATACTATACCAAGTTAAATAGAACGATAGCGCTATTGTTATCAATTATTAAATTCGAAACTGTAATAGATACAAGATAGACACTTTCAGATGTTAGTAAGGTTTAATCAAACTGTGGTTCAGCTGTAATATGTGTTGTATATCATTTTTATATGAAGCTACCACATAATCATGCGTTATCTAACAATGTATTATTTATTTATATTCATTTGATCATCATTTAGAATGGTAGAATAAAATCCAATCATTGTCTTTAAAATGATATATTGCATAATAGTATAAAAATATATATATAAAAAGCTAATGAATGTGATCTTCGCAGGAGTTCCTGATTGTGAAGTGCAGTCGTTCGCGGTGATTCGCGCATTAACGACCTTTCGGATGGTCATATGATCCGATCTATGGGAATATGTGAAAAACTCTAGCCATTGCCAAGAAGACGAGCAAATTGCCACATTTAGCGTAGAAGTGCAAGAATGAGCACCGCTGGTAAGTAAGCGCGGCGTCTCTAACTCGACTGTTGACGTCAAACTCAATGGTAGAAACTATTAATTGTAGTTATCATCCCATAGTAACTCAGTGTAAGTAACGTAAAATATTACTAGGATTTACAAGCTGTATTGATAGAGTCTTCATCTTTGTGGCACATTGATTGCATAGGAATATTAACATAAAACAGAAATAGATCTCAATAGGTTTCAGACAGGAAAGTGTCGTTATGTCATTTACAAGTATACTGAAATGTCTTTCTTTCGCTTTCAGATAATATCCTTGGAAAGGTTTGAACCCATTAACTATAGCTATGGTAACACTTACAATTAATTACAGTTTTTACATGTAAGACTTTGGACATAAATAACCTGGGCGGGTAGAGAGAATTGACAGCAACTACTGGGGGCACGAGTTAAACTGCAGAATTCATATTCAGCTTTCAAATTATTGTGTCAATAGTCTGATATTGCACATTTCTAAAATATCCAAAATAGAGAAGATTTCTGCCCTACTGGTGATTTTCAGTTGATAAATATATCTATTTCTTATCTCGAATGAATGGTGAACTAATGACTTCATCTACTGAATTGGTATTTAGACATCCGAGTGCTGGTTTATTAGACCAACAGCTAAAGTAAAAAATCTAATACATAGCAAAGTAGAGATGTCAGTAGATCATTATAATTGCAGAACTCTGTGGTTGCATGTAAAACGTTCAAACTCAGAGATATTATTTATTACAAGAATACATTAGTGTGGATAAATCTATTGTCATTTGCTATAGCCTGAAACATACAATCAAATATATGAACTAGGGCATATTGAACGATAACTGTTGAAAGATGTGGCTCGAAATGATACTTCAAGTAAGTTTTGTTTGAAATGTTTTATATCTATTCAGGTAGAGCTGGTCAATTAATGAATCTTCTTAAAGGCAATAATATGGGATCAGTGCCGTTGTATTCTAGCTGGATGGATAAGTACAACTATGTAGTAGGTTTTCAGGTATTCAATTTGATGGCCAGATACCAAGAGTGATGTTAGAAGTACCAAAGCAAATACAGGAAACGAGGTACTGGAATATGGTGGGGATTGTGAATGGCAAGAGAAGACGATTGATGGAAGACGAAACGCTGGTTCAATGTCTCAAGCAACCAAACAAATATTCTTTTAGTTGGCCGAAGTTATGAAGTCCTGACGACAGTGGTACACAGAAGAAAGTAGTACTTTTTACTGAGTGTTACTGCGATTGCTCAATAATGAGTCATTCAAATAATCCTTAAGTAACAAATTGTGCAGAGCATGACTAATTGAATAATTTTAATCCATCTCAGTTTACCTTACATATTTATAGAAATAAATTTATTGAATGATTGGTCATTTTGATATTTCCTACACGATGTACATATTATTCCTAGTTTAATTATGAGATATAAAACATTGTATTGGGCAATTAAGTCAGATTGTACATTCAATCGTAATGATTGTTTGCATAGGTTGAATTTTATTGGAGAAAAAAGTTAAGGAAGTGGATTTTAATTAAGCTAAAATTCGCCACAGCCTTGTTGTAGCTCACGAACATACCAACGCACCAATATCTGTAAACAAATATGATATGAGTTGAATAGTCATGTCATAGGGAGCAGGAGCAACTGTGTAGCAGTCCTCAAGCCAATGTAGTAGTTATGGACTGTTAAGATTAATCATCCGGTGCACATTTATAGAAGAAGTTAGTTACTTCATAACGAATTGAAGACAGGGTGTTAATCGAGTGAAGGAAGACACGAATAAACATTATTTAAGATAAGGTATTCAACAAATCTATGAAATAATTATGTATAATTACTAATATAGGTAATCTAAGTATATATACGGATTATATACGAATATACGTAGACGCCACAACACCCCAAAACACACATATATATATATATAACCGCACGCGCACAACCCACACACACACCAAATATGATATATATATATATAGATATATATTATGATAATACTAATCATAATTTATAATTATATATCAAGCGCGTACCGAGGGAATATCTCTTATTTCGCTGGGCTATATGCAGGATTTCGATTTCGATTGGAGCACGCAACACTTACTATAGTGCAAACACAACACACACCACACAACATAACCACACACACACACATATTTATATATATATTAAATATATATAATTTATCAGTTTGCTGTATATAAAATGATAGATGATAATGTATGGATTGTTTATGCAATGACACATGCTTTGTACACGATGAATACGAGTTATTTTTGCTTTGGCGTTTGTGCCTGCAGTTGTGATAAATGCATTTCTATACGTTATTGGGTCAAAGCATTTTAAGATTGTCTCCTTCGGGACAAAGGTTGAAAATAGATGATCTGAAGACTATATATTTCTTTGTGAACAATAAATAAATGACACATAGAGCGAGTGGTATTAAAATTATTGATTGTGATTTTTCAGTTGCAAGGTGTTGATTTGTTCCAAAATTGTAACGCGCAAAGGGTTGTGGCCTTTTATCACTAAAATGTGAGAGTATTGGCAAAAATGCTGCAAAAACTTGGTATCCGCGGAGATTACGTCACGCGTCACATTGATCTTGTGGTAACACGAAAAACCACAAAAGTTGTGAAGAGGTCGTGTGTCAGGCGAATGAAGCTCTGGTAAGATGTGAAGAACTAAATATACTGATAAACTGGAGAGGGTAGCTATGCGTAAGTGTAACGATGTAAGCTTTCCTGAAATAGAGAACTGACATTAAAACTATAAAGAGATTGAATTTAATTAGTATGATACTTAAGGTGAGAGATTCCGCTGTGCTATCTATTCTATATGCTATACAAATATGCATTTGACATATAATTCATAGGATATAAACTGCTTTTCTATGCAAATAATATATGTTGTGGGTTAAATATGAATGTTCCATTGTGTCTATTTTCTTGAATAATAGGACTTAATGATACTGAGTATAGAAGTCAAATAATAGTCTGTGGTGCTACTTTCCAGGCCAATTAACCACATCTCAAGTAAAACGAACAAGACAGGCTGGACACTGCTGAGGAAAGAAAGAGTGCCTTTATAACTGGACGTTCTCCGTGGACACATACATTGCTTGTAAAGGAACGAACATGCTGTGGCGAAAAGGTTAACTTGTTTTTGAAGAAAATTGTTAGTTTCATTTTTCTCAGCGCTTGGAGCAATAATAAGTATCATTTTCCTTTCAATCAGAATCTTACTACGATAAACTCACGAATGACCGAAAGATGAAACTCGTTATGAAAATTGTTTTATCTAATTGGTTAAAGCTATATTTACTACTATCAGTTTGGAGAATAAATATATTAGGTAGAGCATGATAACGACTAGGATAAGTTCAGCCGTTAATATTCAATCAATTAGGAAAAAGACATATTGGATGTAAAAAGAATGTCAATAATTTAACCGTACATATAATTTTAAATGAATATTCAATTAAATATATGTAAATACTAATAGGTTTCCCTTTCAGAAATGATAGAGATATTTTTCAGTGATTCATTGTTCTGTAAGAAAGAAAAATGTAAACGTAACTATAGTAAAGCAATAAAAGATAAGTTTTGAAAACTAAACACAATGAGTACATTGATTAGCATACAAACATCACTAATTGATATATCGGTAGCTATACTGCAATAACAATTACATTTAAACTTATTTAAAATTGATAAATATATTTCTCATACATCTAGTGAAAGCATTAATTTCGGAATTTCAGCAATGAAAATTGGTCTTCATGTCGATGGATTAATTGTATATATTAAATTAGTTAATTAATACAATGATAGACACGAAATATATTTCGTATAATGATTTGAACCTGTAGAAATAGGAACATATTACCCTATGTCCAGCACAGATATATTCGTATTAGTTCTATTTCTTGTATACTTAATCTTTCAGCATGAAATCCACAAGAAAGGTCTACGCTACAAAGCGAGCCATGTCGCCATCATGTTCTGAATCGAAGACGATTTGTGTCTTGGTGATTTGTGGAGGATGTGTGTGGTAAACGTGCGCCACATTCGAGTGGTTGACACATGTGTTTCCACTTAAGTCCTTTGGCTGTCCTATAATGGAATGTACTTAAAAGTAATTTGTTTTCATTTCTTTCATTGCATTTCAACTAACATTTTTTAATCGAATAATAATAAGTAACCAAAATCCTATATACAATTTTCATATTTAGAAATATAATGATTTCAAATAAGCACCATAAATAAAAGGATGTTTTAATATATGATTGCACATACTTAATAAACATAAAGTATATTAAGGCAACAGTTAATATAACGCGTTTAAATATCAGATCAGTGTGTGAATAATGGTATAATTTCATTTTTTTTGCATTTCAAATTGTTTTTGTGCTCTGTAAGGCTGGGTCATGGAATCTTGTCAATGCCTGTCTAAAAACTATATCTGTGCTCAAGAGGAAAATTCAATGTCCAACAAGGAGTGGCCGAACAATTTGTGCAGTCAAAGGCGAAGATGGAGGTCCCTGTAAAAGTGGATTTCGAATGATTAAAAGGGTAAAAGTCTTTGCCGAAGTTAATTAAATTTATTCATATTTTCACTTAGACATTTCTGAGAAAATAATAGGGGGTTGAAGACAGAAAATTTTCATAATATACAGCATCCCTGAATATGATATATCGTAGCCTTTAAGCAAAACATTGACTTTAATAAAATCATATTAGTATACGATTATATTAATCCCTAAAAAATGTGATTCTCATCAGATTACGATAATGTTCAATCCCTTATATGAATGTTTAAATGTTCCATATTTTCGTCTGAGATTTAATCAATATATATTTTTTTTCATAGAAATATTGTCTTAAAGTGAACTGTCAATATATATATATATATATATATGATATATTAGATTATATTATAATATATATTATATATATATATATATAGTGAGAATTATTAATTAATATTGTTATAAACAGAAATCTAAACCGTTCATATTTCTATTTATCTTGTCCTATTATATTGATATTAGATGGTTATAGAATAGGTCTGAGACACTACGCAAGTCCACATTGACGCGATATAATATTTCTCAATTTTCTTTTGCAGCTGAGTTAATTGATCCTCCACGTAGTAGAAAAATATTTTAAACCTGTACCATTTAAAAGTGAACGCCACGTTTACGTGTAATCGATAGCCAGTTAGTGTGTATGTTAAAAGGTAAGATTTCGTTTATTTCTGGCACTGGCCAATCTTTTGCTTGATCCGCACGGGTATGATGTTACATTTAGGTTATTTTGGGGTAGGATATATTTAATCATGTGCCCCCCATATATATATAATAATATATTATATATTCATTATATAATATATATATATATATTATTCTTGAAAATATTTTAGTGGGAAAAGTGTTACAATATAGGGCTAGGACTACTACTGAAATAGCCTGAAGCGACAGTTCTTCCAGGCTGTGGTTATAACGGTGCTGCTATATGGCTTCACCTTGCCCTAACGAAGCGTCTTGAAAATAAGCTAGGATGGAAGCTGCCAAGAATGCGTACGTGCAGTCTTGAACAAATCGTGGAAGCAGCACCCGCACGAAGAGACAGATGTACGGTCACCTGCCATTCTCAAACATCCGATGAGACGACAAGGCATGCAGGACACTGCTGGAGAAATCAGACGAGCTCATAAGCGACGGTTCCCTGTGAAGCCAACACTGGATCATGCAAGCGTGGGGCCTCAAGAACCTAATTGACCAGCTATGCGAGATGCTATATGCTAGCAAGAGAACTCCCAGGTGCATGAAGTGATAGGGAGGGTTGGGAAGATTGTGCATGGATATCCGTGCTGAACGCGATGATGACTGCATGACTGATATATATATATATTATATATATTTATATAATAATATATATATATATATATATATATATTTATTTTCTTGGAAAAATATTTTATGGAATAAGTTACAATATAGGCTGGGCTTTCAGGTTTTTTTAGGTTTTCATACTCCATGAATACATACACAATATATCCCATCTATACACATCTAGATACACACAAATACATAACATATATCTTATATATACGCATACACAGCACACACACCCCTAAATACAAACTAATACATATACATACATATACATATAGGGCTACATACACATATCAACAATAGTCCATATAGAATTACTTTGAGGGTTCTTAGACGGATATACAGGTTAACCGTGTCAATGTACAGGAAGAGTTAGAGGACAATTATATGCAAAGTCTAGATTGTGGTTGCGAGGATCTATCGTTACACACTTATAACATATATTTAGGAGGCGCGCTGGATGTAAGTGGTAAAGTCATGGGAAGGGGACCGTCGCTCAATCTGACGTGTAATACCATGGGATACGCGCTAAGCCTCAGCTATGGGTAGATAGTAGGGCAGACTGGTCTTAACACTTGGTTGGACGGTTAAGTGAGAAGAAACTCTGTCGAAACGTGCTGAACTCGCTTAAAAGTAATATGACTGTGTCATCCAAGCTCGTGGCGGAGGGATAGGTAAATATATATTACAACACATATAACATACCAACTCAGTCACATCATACATAATCCCCATACTATACACAGCCATACACTATGAGATTACTTTTACTTGACTGATAGGTGAGGGTCTTAAAAACTGCTGTAGGGTAGAGGTGGGGGTTGATATATTTAATCACCATGTCTAATTCCCACATACATGTACACACAGCATACATGTATGACACATATACGTACAATAAGCATACTTAAGTGTATTACTGGTAGATTAATATAGGGACATGTTATATATATATGTTTTAGGTTATAGGGTTTTCTAGCACATACGTTATCCACACACACACACCACACCCACACAGAGATTGATAGTAAGGACGGTGATAAAAATTTATGTTATCAATTTAATTAATTTAAATAAATTATATATACCATACCTCCTAGATATTCACCTCTACAAAATTCTTACTGGGATATGCAAGTATGCGACATAGTTAATATTATGTGGCTTAAGAATCTTAGGTTCTTGTGCAGCAACGCATGATATCTAAGTTAGTTGTCTAGACCGGTATACTTAGGCGAATTCCGAGTGTTTAAATCATAGCTAGGCTTAAAGTCGAGATAATAATCTAGGTTTTAAAAGTTAAATTTAAGGGTTACTATGGTCTATAGGGGATATCAATCTTACTATCTGGAAATTTATCCCTGTGCTTGCACTGCTATCAGTTGTATTGCTTTATTAGCATTTTTTTGTTCTTAAATGAACATTATTTATATTTTTTCCGATATGCCTGTGGCAATACATTGAAATCTGGGCGAGCTGAGAGGTTGACTATTTCCATTTACCAACAGGTCGTAGTTGTGTTCTTTAGGGACCAGTAGTGTTTGGATAGTCCGTTCTGTTGGATCCGCGGAGTGTTGTTGAATGAGTGCCTGTGGTGTAGTACTGTTGGTTAGAGGGTACTGTTTTAATTCCCGACGGGTAGTGTTGGTGTCGCGATCGTTCTAGCCGATATTTTATTTTAAAAAACTGTTTCAGCTTAGCTTAAGAAAAATAAAGAAATCGTCATTTTGGTATCGTGAGTGATTGGAAGTGGGTAGATTAATTGGCCTCGAGGTTCTTCTTGGGAATAGACTATAATGCTAATTGTTATTAGGTTTTTTTGTTTGTTGTCGTGATTTAACTTTCCTCTATGATTGGCAAAGGGCACACATGTGACATTGTGCTCTGCTAAATTACGACGATTGAAAATCTATTGGAAAATATTATCTTCACTTGATTTTTGAATTGTAAGTATATATATGATATATATATATTATATAGTATATATATATATAAATATATTACGTATGTTTAAAATGTAAGAAAACGTGAAATAGCCCAACTTTGGAGAAAAGTACATAAACTATATAAAAATAGCATAATGGACTAAAAAGAGAAAGAAAATAATTCTGAATAACCATTACAATTAATCAGATACAGTAATGAACCTTTCGCTTAAGCAGAGGAATCTTTCACTCGGATAAATAAGGTAAACAGTCTTTGTAACGTCCGTGGGAACATATTGTCTTTAACGCGCTGTCTTCCAGATTTCAGAGATCTCAATCATTTCCTAAGCTATATAAGTTGAAGTTAACCATATTTTTTTTTTTTTACCAAAGAACTTCTTATATATCTTGATTTATCTGTATCCAACCTCAAGTGGTCCTTCGCATGGAGTATTGTTTAGCAAGACATCTTCACTGTGAATTGAGCATTTTCAATCAATTTCAGGTCAATATCATTTTGTAATAAATGCAGAACCTTTTTGTTTGGAGTTGCATTTTGACTTAGAACAACAGACACTTTATATTACGAGAAACATTGATCTTATCCTTTTCTATTGAGTATATTATTATAGAATTATTTTAGTTTTTCCATTTCTAAATGCATGATATATATGTCAATCTTACAATATATTGGATTCATAGCTACCTTTTAAATGAATTCATTATTAAAATCCATGCTACTTATGCGATAAACAAAAACTAATCTACGTAATAATGATATATTCCTGCGATAAGCAAGACAATATAATTGACTAAGAGGTTTCTCATGAAATTAAAAAAGGCAATAAATGAATTGTGTTCAGTTCAGTTATTTATTTACATATATTTTCTTGTAAACAACTTTTATATCAATATTAAATCGCATTTATTATTTTTATTGGCAGCTCCTATGTTGTATCAAAAATTCCAGGGTCCAGGTTAGTGTCGCAGGAGCCTCTTTGTTATCAATCAATGTTCTAGGGTGCATGATACATTTCTTTAATCCGTAACTCTCTGAGTGGGTCCGTAACGGCGGGTGATAATAGCGGTTAGAGCGTGGACGTTATGGTCCTGCGCGAGGAACTCCGGCGGCCTCTGCGGGGGGAGGCGGAGGGTTGTGTGCGTTCGGCGTTTGCCGGGAGTGAAACGCGCGCTACGTGCCCTGGTGGTTTGGTAAGTCGGCACTGCGTCGGGTGGCCTAGGGGCTGCATGGGTGGTGTGGGTCAATGTTTGTGGGCCCGTGAACGGTGAGAACGGCAGATATAAGTGTTCGGGGGAGGATAAAGGTGGCTAGATTGGAGGTGGAAGTACTGTAGGCCGAGTGTGGCATATACGATGAGATGTAGGGTACGCCTAGTGTGGGTGAGGAGAGGGATGCTACACGCTTGGGTAGCGTCGTGTGAGAGCCTGTTCGTCTGTGTGGAGTGAAGGCGGTTTGTGTGCTGGGCGGGAGAGGTCTGGGACTCACTTTAATTGAAAATATCAAAATCAAAATAAAATTATATTTAATAGATGTGCAAACGAGACGACGCCATTAACGATCAATTCGTTTGCACAGTCTATTAGAATATAATTCAATTGTGACAATGTCTAGACTAAGGTGTAAAGTCCTGAGTTAAAATCGGAGCCTTTCTACATACTCTTATTTTTTAATGGCCTCAGAATGAAATATTGGAAGTTAGTTATTCCAAGTTAAATCTATATTTGCGATTAAATGACATGATAATAGAAGTCTAATTTAGAGTATTTAACATCTCTAAAAAGGTGCATAAAGAAGTAGAGAAAGAAGAAGTTGTTATACTGTTATTGCTTAAATTACGAATCATGTATTGTAGTTAGTGATATTCGTGTAATTTAAGATCCTGATTTTACTGGTATTCGCATATTTTTGCTTCACCTCATTTTTACAGTGATGCAGCATCGTTCATCGGTCTCAGTGGCCTTTATACAAGGGAAAAAATGAGAAATTTAGCTCTGAGAAAATGCCAAAGACTGTGCTTAAAAAATGCCTTCTAATAAAAAGTGCAAGTCGTTTAAACTTTGGATGAGCTCAGAGAACATGTGAGTTATTCTCTATTAGTGAAGAGAAAAAAACTTTAAGTTTCTGGTGATTGCCCTATAAGACTACTATCACTTATTGTAAGTTAATAGTTTCTATTTTGTCGAAAGTTAATTGATATCATGCATGAAATTATTACACTCGAAGTACTGATAAAACGGTCGCTGCAATGAAAAAAGAAAATATCTATGTCAGAAGCATTGAGACATATAATTAGTTCTGTATGCCATCTTGTATAGAAATGTGAGGTTCTGCTATTTTCCTGTTGTCTATTTCTCTTATTTTTTCTACTTTAATTTCTGGCTCTACATATTATCTATATTATAATCTGGTACACTTTATCCGGTCTATTGCTCTTTCTGCTAGCATAATGACCTAGAACACCATATTGTGGCCTTGTGCCAGACACGCAGAACCTTAATAGATGTAGCATGGTTCTCAGACCTTTACGAGAGTGGAGCAATGTAAACTAATTGCCACATTTGAGTCTATTCGGGGCCATTAAGTCTGGGATTATGCTAGTAAAAATTAGTTTAATCGTTTGTCAGAAGAAGGATGTGACCCGTCACCTCTTAAGGACACGTTTAGTTTGTAGAACGATTAGAACGTTCAAAGTTCCAGAATTCTAAAAAATCGACGTCGATTTCTATTAATTGAGGAACTTTATTTTGAATTAGTTGAGCCCTGGAGACCGAGAGAGGAAGACGAGTTGAATTGTCTGCGGCCGTGAAGGTTGCGAGGAATATCAGAGGCTGGTGTCATTAATTGTGAAGCCTGATAAATGGGAACGAAGTTAAGAGCAGCACTCAAAAACATATTTAAGGAAGCGACTATCTCTCTCTCTCTCTCCTCTCTCTCTCTCTCTCTCTCATCTCTCTCTCTCTCTCTCTCTCTCTCTCTCTCTTCTCTCCTCTCTCTCTCTCTCTCTCTCCTCTCCTCTCTCTCTCTCTCTCTCTCTCTCTCTCTCTCTCTCTCTCTCTCTCTCTCAATACCTTGCATTAGGGAGAAAAATGATGAAAAGCAAGATGTACTCTCACTTTATTCACTACACGCCAAGAAATCCGTAATGAACTTAGATGAATGAACCATAAACAACAAACGGGAACAGATACTTGACTGAGATATATATCTTTTCAACAAGTCCAAATTGGCCGTAACGAAAATCAACGAGTACTGCCGTGAAAGAAACAAACCCCGTAACTTACATTTCAATTCAATTATAATTTCTCTAGTTTAAAATTTAAATTTGAATAATAGTTTTTCAAATTAAACCCGTAAATTAAATTGAACTGAGATAAAAACTAATATCTTTAAATCCATTTCTTTCTAGATAGAGTTTAGAATGTGAAAATCAACGTTGTTCGAAGTCCCAATTTAAGATAATTTGAATACACACTAGTATATTATTATCTTCATATGAGCTCAATAAAGAAAGGTTTCATGAAAATAATTCTTTTCCCATAAAGATTTTAACAGTTCACTTTAGTACCAAATTTTCTCATGAAAAAAAAAAATATGATAAATCCAGACAAGAAATAGACAATTTAACATTCATATAAGGATGAACATTTAGTATCGAGAACCCACCATTTTTTTAAGCGGATGAAGATATCTGTATTACAATGCATTTTATTAAAAGTCAATTTTTTTGCTATAACTACGAATATCATTATCAGGAGCTTAATTGGAACATTTTGTCTGTCTTCAAAACCATTATAGTTCTCAAATTTCTAAGTAAAAATAGAAGAATTCAAATACGTATTGCAGACTATATCTAACCATTGCGTATTCCACTGTTACAGAAACATCTCCGGTCTCCGCCTTTGACTGCACATAATTGTGTGCGGCCAGCATCCTTGTTGGACATTATTTTACCTCCTTGTAGCACAGTGATATTTTTAACAGTCCATTGTAACAAAATTGATGAGCCAGCCTACAGAACGAAACAATATGAAAAAATGAAAAGAAAATTTGGTACCATTATTCACCAATCATAACCTTATACATTTGAACGCGTTATCTGTAATATGTTGCTTAAATTAATACTTATATTTTTAATTAAGTATTACGAATCATATATTAAGATCCAGGTTACGTATGGTTGCTTATTTCAACATCGCTGATCATATTTTCTAAAATATTGAAAAATTGTATATTAGTATATTGGTTTACTTTTATTATTGCGATTAAAAAATGTTGTTGTTGAAATCAGATTGAAAGAACATGAAAAACATAATTACTTTAAATACATCCCATTATAGGTACAGCCACAGGAACTTAGGTGGAAGACATTTTGTCCCTCGGATTTTGGAGGGAATTGCGCCTGTTGTGACTGAAGAACGTAGGCAATATTCTCAGTGGTGACAAATGTGTTCCACTTAAGTCCTGTGGCTGTACCTATAATGGGATGTACTTAAAAGTAATTATGTTTTTCCATTTCTTTCAATTTGCATTTCAACAAACACATCTTTTTAATCGAATAATAAAAGTAAACCAAATATCCTAATATACAATTTCATATTTAGAAATATCATCGATTTCAAATAAGCAACCATACGTACACCTGATCTTAATATATGATCGTACATACTTAATTAAAATCATAAGTATTAATTTAAGGCAACATATTACAAATCAACGCGTTCCAAATGTTAGATTATGTTGGTGAATAATGGTACAATTTCATTTTCATTTTTCATATTGTTTTTCGTTCTGTAGGCTGGCTCATCAATTTTGTTACATGACTGTTCAAAAAATATCATCTGTGCTCAAGGAGGTAAAATCAATGTCCAACAAGGATGTGGCCCGAACACAATTTGTGCAGTCAAAGGCGGAGACCGGAGATGTTTCTGTAAAAGTGGATACCAAATGGTTAATAAAGTCTGCAAACGTAATTTGAAATTCTATTCTATTTTTACTTAGAAATTTCTGAGAAATATATGTTTGAAGACAGACAAAAATGTTCACAATTACAGCATCCCTGAATAATGATATTCGTAGCTTTAAGCAAAACAATTGACTTTTAATAAAATCATTGTATACGATTATATTCAATCCCTTAAAAAATGTATTTCATCAGATTACGTAAATGTTCAATCCCTTATATGAATGTTAAATTGTCATATTCTTGTCTGAGATTTAATCAATATATTTTTTTTCATAGAAAATATTGTACTAAAGTGAACTGTTAAAATCTTTATGAAAAAAATTATTTTCATGGAAAACACTTTCTTTATCTGGAGTCATATGAAGCATAAACTAAATATATATGTGTATTCAAATATCTTAAATTGGGATTCGAACAACCTTTGATTTACCTTCTTAAACCTCTATCTAGAAATGATTTAAAAGAATATTATTTTATCTCAGTTCAATTTATTTACGGTCTTAAGTTTGAAAAACTATTATATCTAAATTTAAATTTAAACTAGAGATAATTATAATTGAATTGAAATGTAACGTTACGGGGTTTGTTTCTTTCACGGCACTAATTCGTGATTTTCGTTACGGCCAATTTGACTTGTTGACAAGTATATATCTCCAGTCAAGTATCTGTTCCCGTTTGTTTGTTTAATGGCTTTCATTCATTAATTCCATTACGATTTCTTTGGCGTGTAGTAAATAAAGATGAGAACAGTACCTCTTGCTTTTCATCAATTTATTCTCCTAATGCAAGGTATTGAGAGAGAGAGAGAGAGAGAGAGAGAGAGAGAGAGAGAGAGAGAGAGAGAGAGAGAGAGAGAGAGAGAGAGAGAGAGAGAGAGAGAGAGAGAGAGAGAGAGAGAGAGTCGGCTTCCTTAAATATGTTTTTAGTGATGCTCTTAACTTCGTTCCAATTATCAGGCTTCACAATTCATCGACACCAGCCTCTGACTATTAACTCGGCCAAACTTCACGGCCGCAGACCAAAATTCAACTCGTCTTCCTCTCTCGGTCTCCAGGGCTCAACTAATTCAAAATCTAAGGTTCCCTCATTAAATAGAAATCGAAGTCGATTTTTCTAGAATCTTCTGGAACCTTTTGAACGTTCTAATCGTTCTACCAAACTAAACGTGTCACTTAAGAGGTCGACGGGTCAACCATCCTTTCTTCTGACAAACCGATTAAACTAAATTTTACTAGCATAATCCCAGACTTAATGGCCCCGAATAGACTCAAATGTGCTAATTAGTTTTACATTGCTTCCCCACTCTCGTAAGGTCTGAGAACCATGCTACATCCTATTAAGGTTTCTCCGTGTCTGGCACAAGGCCACAAATATGGTGTTCCTAGGTCCATTATGCTACAGAAAGTTTTAATAACTTTCAGAGTAATAAAAGAGAACTAACAAATACTTTGCTAAATTAAATTTTTAATTGTAGAAATGGAAACAAAAATGAATTAAAATGTTGAAATAATTATAGATAAGGCTTTACATAATATTTTAATCTATTTAAAATTACTTACAAATAAATATTAATACGAGTGAAAAGTAAATGCAAAATATTAACTCAGTTTTGAAACTATCTGGCAAAAATTAATTTGGCGCAATTTATAGTAGATAATTATCAGAAAGTTTCTTGAATCCTTGGAAATTAACATCATTTCGTAAGTGAGCCAGAAAAATATATATATAAATAATGGAATAAGATACAAAATATTCGGAATGTAAAGTTAAAATTCCTAATATTCAATGCTGTTTTATTGCTAAAAGTTAAAGATCCATGATTTCATAGAATACCCAATCTTAGATATGTCATTGCAAAATACGTAAAGGTTCAATGTTAATGTTAACTTTGTCATATTTATGTTTGAGATTTAATGAACATAGAAAATACTAGAATAAAGTGAACTGACAAATTATACACACACACACACACACACACACACACACACAATATATATAATATATATATATATATATATATATATATATATATATATATATATTCTTTATTAATTCATAATCTCTTTTGATTTTACGACTGAAAAAGTTATTAAAGCTTTCAGTTCAATTAAAATAAACTGTTATTTAAATCTAAATATAACCCTTTTCAAACCTATGTCTTTCAGCTTGATACTTCCTGTGTTCAAGGTTATTTATTCGTATTTCAGGTGATTCCAAAGAATCCGTGTGCTACAATTACTTGCAAAAATGGTGGTTCTTGCAAAGCAGCTGGCCGTAACTATAAATGTGTATGTCCAAAAGGCTTCATCGGAAAGTTTTGTGAAAAACGTAAACACACTGTCTCAATTTTATTAAATTCGAAATATGTAGTCTTAGATATGTAACCTCTAAGAAATGATTATATACCAAGTAAATAGAACATCACCAATGTAACAATTATTAAATTTCAAACTGTAAATAATACAGATAACACTTTCACTGATGTTATTACAGTTAGTTTAATCAAAATGGTTTATTATATATTGTATATATTATTTTTATATGAAGCTACACATTAATCATTTTTATTAACATGTTATTATTTATTGTATATTTCATTTTGATAAATCATTTAAGATTAGAATAAAAATATCCAATCATTGTCTTCAAATTTATGCCTAAAATATATAAAATTATATATATATATAAAAGCTAATGAATGTTATACTTTCCAGGAGTTCCTGATTGTGAGTGCAGTGGTTCCGGTGATCCTCATTACAAGACCTTCGATGGTCAATGGATCCACTTTATGGGAATATGTAAATACACATTAGCCATGCCAAAGAAGACGAGCAAATTGCCACATTTTAGCGTAGAAGTCAAGAATGAGCACCGTGGTAATACGCGCGTCTCCTATACTCGACTGGTTGACGTCAAACTCAATGGTGAAACAATTAGACTTCATCCCGGTAGTAAACTCAGTGTAAGTAACTTTTAAGATATATATGATTTACAACATGTATTGATAGATTTATCTTTAGTGGCACATTGATTCAATAGGAATATCTAACATCAAAGCAGAAATAGATCTTAATAGGATTTCAAAGGAACAGTGTCGTTATGCATTACAAGTCTTACTGAAAATTCTTCTTTCGCTTTCAGACTAATATCCTTGGAAAGGTTTGAACCCAAGTATCCTATAGCTATGGATTAAACATTACAATTAATATATTTTTACATGTAAGACTTTGGTATTAAATAACCCAGAGAGAATTGAACAATACTCACAGTAACTGAGAATTCATATTCACCAAATTATTTCAATAGTCTGATAATTTGCACATTTAAAATACCAATAAGACAGATTTCTACTACTTTTTTTCATTTTAATATATCTATTATCTATTCGAATGAATGGTGAACTAATGACTTCATCTACTGAATTGTATTAGAATCCGATCTGTTTATTAGACATCACACTAAAGTAAAAAAATCTAATACCATAGCAAAGTAGAGACTTCATAGATGTTAAACAGAACTCTGTGGTTGCATGTAAAACGTTCAAACTCAGAATATTATAATTACTTATTCACAGATAATTGTGTGGTAGATGAATACTATTGTTCATTTGCCTATAGCTGACGTAAATCAATATATGAACTGGCAATTTACATACTTGAAAATATGCTCGGATACTTTTCAAGTAGTTTTTGTTTAAATGTTCTTATTATCTATTCAGGTAAATGGTCAATTAATGAATCTTCCTCTAAAGAATTATATGGGATTCAGTGCCGTTTATTCAGCTGGATGGATCAAGGTGACAACTATGTTTGGTTTATCGGTTCAATTTGATGGCAGACACCGAGTGATTGTTAGAGTACCAAGCAAATACCGAAACGAACTTACTGGAATATGTGGGGATTGTAATGGCAAGAGAGACGATTATAAGACGAAAGCTGGTATCAATGTCTCAAGCAAACCAAACAAATATTCTTTAATTGGCCGAAGTTATGAAGTCCCTGACGACAGTGGTAAGCCACAGAAGAAGTAAGTACTTTTTACTGAGTGTTTATCGATTGCTCAATAAATAAATGCATTCAAATAATTCTTAAGTAACATTGTGAGCAGCATACTAATTGATAATTTTAATCCCATTAGTTTTACTTTACATTATTTATAGAATATAAATTTATTGAATGATTTGTCATTTTATATTTCACTACACGATGTAATATTATTTCTCTATTTATTATAGATAAAAACATTGTATTGCCTATTAATTCAGTTACATTTCATCGTAATGTTGTTTGCATAGGTTGGTTACGCATATCCTCGTTATGGATTACTTTAATTAAGGAGTATTTAATTTAAATATAACTAAAATATTCGCACACCTTGTTGTTGCTACACATATACACAACGCACCAATTTGTAAACAAATATTATGATTTGAATCATTCATAGGAGCAGGATAACTGTTGTAGTCCTCACCAATGTAATAGTTATGGATGTTAAGATAATCCGTCAACATTATTAAAAAGTTATCTTCAAGAAATTGAAATCAATTTAATCAGTAAAAAGACAAAAAACATTATCTAAGATATATTCAACAAATTTGAATATATTTATGTATATTACTAATATATATATATATATATATATATATATATATATATACACACACACACACACACACACACACACATATATATATATATACACACGCGCACACACTCACACACACACACAATATATATATATATATATATATATATATATATATATATATATATATATATATATATATCAAGCGATACCGAGGGAATATATCTCTATTCGCTAGGGCTATAGCAGGGAGATTTTCGTTTTCGATTGAGCACCACACTTACCATAGGTTCCAGCACACACACACACACACACACACACACACACACACACACACACCACACACACACATATATATATATATATATATATATATATATATAAGTTTCAGTTTCTGTCCTTATAAATATAATATAATGTCCATGGATTGTTTATCATTGACACATGCTTTGTCTACACGATGAATACAGTTATATTTCTTTGCTTTTGTGCCTGCAGTTGTATAATGCTTTCTATACGTTTAATTGGGTAAACATTTTAAGACTTGTCTTCTTCGGGACAAAGTATGAAATAGATTTCTGAAAGACTAATATTTCTTTGTATACCATAAATAAATGACACATAGAGGCGAGTGGATTAATAATTATTGATTGTGATTTTTTCAGTTGCAAGGTTGTTGATTTTGTTCCAAAATGTAAACGCAGCAAAGTTTGTGGCCTTTTATCAAATAAAAATGGAATATTTGCCAAATGTCTGAAAAAACTTGGTAAATCCGCGGGAGATTACGTCAACGCGTGCAACATTGATGCTTGTGCTTACACGAAAACACCAAAAGTTTTGAAGAGAGTCGTGTGTCAGGCGTATGAAGCTCTGGCTAAAAAATGTGAAGAACTAAATATACTGATAAACTGGAGAGGTGTAGCTAAATGCCGTAAGTATAATTAAGCTTTCTGAAAATAAGAAACTGACATTAAATATAAAGAGATTGAATTTAATTATATATATTAAGTGAACGATTACGCCTGTGTATTCTATTCTATTATCTATACAAATATGCATTTGACATTACTAATTCATAGGAATATAAACTGCTTTTCTGATGCAAATAATATATTTGTGTAAAATATGAATGTTTCCATTTTCTATTTTCTTTGATAATATTATTAATGATAATAGTATAAATGTCACAAAAATATCTGTGGTGCTACTTTCCACCAATCACACACATCTTCTAAGTAAAACGAACAAGACAGGCTGGACACTGCTGAGGAAGAAAGAGTGCCTTTATAACTGACGTTCTCCTGTGGACACATACAATTGATTGTAACGAAATTACCTGTGGTCGAAAAAGGTTAACTTGTTTTTGAAGAATATTGTAGTTTCATTTTCTCAGCGGCTTGGAGCCAATAATAATATCATTTTCTTTCAATCAGAAATCTTACTACGATAAAACTCACGAATGACCGAAAGATGAAACCTCGTTATGAAAATTGTTTTATCTAATTGTATAAAGCTATATTTTACTACTATAGTTGGAGAATAACATATTATATATAGGATATATTCAACCGTAGATGCATTCTAATGAATAGAAAAAAGCATTTGTGAAAAGAATTCACTAATTTAACCGTACATCTACTAATTTTAATGAATATTCAATAAATAATCTATAATATGGAATATTTCACCTTCATAAATGTAAATATTTTCAGTGATATCATTTGTTCTGTAAGAAAAAGAAAAATGTAAACCTAACTTACTAGTAAACAATAAAAGGATAAGTTTGAAAACCTAACACAAATGATTACATTGATTACAATATCAAACATCAACTTAATTGATATATCGTAGCTTATCACTGCAAATAACAATACATTTAAAACTTTATTTAAAATTAATAAATATATTTCTCATACATCTAGTGAAGACATTAATTTCGGAAATTTCACAATGAAAATTGTCTTTCATGTCGATGGATTTAATTGAATATTAATAATTAATTATTAATTAATACAATGATAGACACGAATATATTTCGTAATAAATGATTTGAACCTGAGAAATAGGAACATATTTACCCCCTATGTCCAAACAGATATATTCGTATTAGATTCTATTTCTTGTATACTTTAATCTTTCAGCAATGAAATGCCCACAGGATAAGGTCTACGCCTACAAAGCGAGCGCATGTCAGCCATCATGTTCTGATCGAAGACGATTTTGTCTTGGTGGATTTGTGGAGGGATGTGTGTGTAAACGTGGCACTATTCTCAGTGGTGACAAATGTGTTCCACTTAAGTCCTGTGGCTGTACCTATAATGGGATGTACTTAAAAGTAATTATGTTTTCCATTTCTTTCAATTTGCATTTCAACTAACACATCTTTTTAATCGAATAATAAAAGTAAACCAAATATCCTAATATACAATTTCATATTTAGAAATATCATCGATTTCAAATAAGCAACCATAAATGATTTTAATATATGATCGTACATACTTAATTAAAATCATAAGTATTAATTTAAGGCAACATATTAAATATCAACGCGTTCCAAATATTAGATCATGTTGGTGAATAATGGTATAATTTCATTTTTTTTCATTTCATATTGTTTTTCGTTCTGTAGGCTGGGTCATCAATCTTGTCAAATGACTGTTCAAAAAATATCATCTGTGCTCAAGGAGGAAAAATCAATGTCCAACAAGGATGTGGCCCGAACACAATTTGTGCAGTCAAAGGCGGAGATCGGGGATGTTCCTGTAAAAGTGGATTTCGAATGATTAATAAAGTCTGCCGAAGTAATTTGAAATTCTATTCTATTTTTACTTAGAATTTCTGAGAAATATATGTTTGAAGACAGACAAAATTTCACAATTACAGCATCCCTGAATAATGATATTCGTAGCTTTAAGCAAAACAATTGACTTTTAATAAAATCATTGTATACGATTATATTCAATCCCTTAAAAAATGTATTTCATCAGATTACGTAAATGTTCAATCCCTTATATGAATGTTAAATTGTCATATTCTTGTCTGAGATTTAATCAATATATATTTTTTTCATAGACAATATTGTACTAAAGTGAACTGTTAAAATTATATATATATATATATATATATATATATATATATATATATATATATATATATATATATATAGTAAGGAATTTATTAATTAATATTTGTTTAAAAAGAATCTAAACACGTTCATATTTCTTTTTAATCTTGTCTATTAATTTGATATTAGATGGTTTTGAAATATTTGCCCTAAGCAAGTAATTGACGCAATATAAAATATTTTTCATTTTCTTTTGCAGAAGTTATTGATCCTCCACGTAAGTAGAAAAATCTTTTCAAACCTGTACTCATTTAAAGTGACGCCACGTTTAGTGTAATGAGTAGCCAGTTAGTGTAGTATGTTAAAAGGTAATGATTTCGTTTATTTCTGGGACTGGCCAAATTTTTGCCTTGATCCCGCACCGGTATGATTTATATTTTAGGTTATTTGGGGTGGATATATTTAATCATGTGCCCCCCTATATATATATATATATATATATATATATATATATATATATATATATATATATATATTTCTTGGAAAAATATTTTATGGGAATAAGTTACAATATAGGGCTAGGACTCCCTGAAAAGCTGAAGCGACAGTTCTTCCAGGCTGTGGTTATAACGGTGCTGCTATATGGCTTCACCACTTGGACCCTAACGAAGCGTCTTGAAAATAAGCTAGATGGAAGCTGCACAAGAATGCTACGTGCAGTCTTGAACAAATCGTGGAAGCAGCACCCCACGAAGAGACAGCTGTACGGTCACCTGCCCCCATCTCTCAAACTATCCGAGTGAGACGGACAAGGCATGCAGGACACTGCTGGAGAATCAAGGACGAGCTCATAAGCGACGTTCTCCTGTGGAAGCCAACACATGGACATGCAAGTGTGGGGCGCTCAGCAAGGACCTACATTGACCAGCTATGCGAGGATGCTATATGCTCAGCAGAGGACCTCCCAGGTGCAATGAGTGATAGGGAGGGTTGGCGAGAGATTGTCATGGATATCCGTGCTGCAAGCGCGACATGATGATGATGATGATATATATATATATATATATATATATATATATATATATATATATATATATATATATATATTTATATTTCTTGGAAAAATATTTTATGGGAATAAGTTACAATATAGGGCTAGGGCTTTAGGTTTTTAGGTTTTCATACATCCATTGAACTACATACACACATATATCCCCATCTATACACATCTAGATACACACAAATACATATAATTATATCTATATATACGCATACACACACACACACACACTAAAATACAAACTAATACATATACATACCCATATACATATAGGCATACATACACATATATCAAAATATGTCCATATATATTACTTTGAGGGTTCTTAGACGGATATACAGGTATACGTGTCCAAGTACAGGATAGAGTAAAGACAATTATTGCAAAGGTCTAGATTGTGGTTGCGGATGGATCTATCCAGTTTTACACACTTATACACATATACATTTAGGAAGCGCGTGGTGTAATGGTTAAAGTCATGGGAAATGGACTCGTCGCTCAAATCCCGGACGTGCTAATACCCATGGGATTAGCGCTAAGCCCTCCAGCTATGGGTAGATAGTAGGGCAGACTGGGCTCTTTAACCTTGGTTAGGCAACCGGTCTAGGAGAAGGAAAACTCTGAATTCAAACGTGCTGAACTCCGCTTAAGTAATTGACCTTGTGTCGCATCCAACTCGTGCGGAGGGATAGGTAAATATATATACACACATATACATACACTCACTCACATGCATACATATACACCCATACCTATACACACATACACATATATATTATTTTACTTGGATGATAAATATAGGGTCTTAAAACGTGCTGTAGGGTTAGATTGGGGTGGATATATTTAATCACATGTCTATATTCCCACATACATGTACACACACATACATGTATACACACATATACATACATAAGCATACACTTATATCTGTATTACTTGGTAGATTAATATAGGGACATGTTATATAATATGTTTTAGGTTATAGGGTTTTCTACACATATTTATCCACACACACACACACACACACACATATATATATATATATATATATATATATATATATATATATATATACCCATACTCTCCATACATATTCACCTCTACAGACATATCTTACTTGGGATACCAATGTACGGACATAGTTAATATTATGTGGTTAAGATCTTAGGTTTCTTGTGCAGCAGACGCATATATCTAAGTTAGTTGTCTTAGAGCCGGGTATACTTAGGCGAATTCGACGTGTTTAAATCATAGCTAGGGGTTAAAGTCGAATAATATATCTAGGTTTTTAAAAAGTTAAAATTAAGGGTTACTATGGTCTATAGGGGATATATCAATCTTACATCTGGAATTTATCCCTGTGCTTGCACTTGGCTATCAGTTTATTGCGTTTATTAAGCATTTTTTTGTGTTCTTAAATAACATTATTTATATTTTTCCGATATGCAATGTGGGCATATACCTTTGAAATCTGTGGCCGAGTGAGAGGTTCGGACTATTTTCCATTTTACCACCAGGTCGTAGTTGGTGTTCTTTAGGGACCAGTAGTGTTTGGATAGTTCCGTTTGGTTGGATAACGCGGAGTTGTTGAATGAGTGCCTGTGGGTGTAGTACCTTTGTTTAAAGGGTACTGTTTTAATTCCGAGGTAGTGTTTGGTGCTTCGCGGATCGTTCCTAGCCGATATTTTTATTTTAAAAAAACTGTTTTCAGCTTACTTAAGAAAAATAAAGAAATCGTCATTTTGTATCTGATGATTGGAATGGGTAGATAATTCCTCTAGGTTCTCTGAAATAGACTATAATGCTAAATCTTATTAGTTTTTTTTTTTTTCGTGATTTAACTTTCCTCTATGACTCTGGCAATAAGGGCACACATTGTGACATTGTGCTCTGCAAATTACGACGATTGAAAATCTATTGAAAATTTAATTTCTTCACTTGATTTTTGAATTGTATGTATATATATATATATATATATATATATATATATATATATATATATATATATATATACGTTATGTTTAAAATGTAAGAAAACGTGAAAAGCCCCACTTTGGAGAAAGTAATACACAATATAAAAAATAGCATAAGGACTAAAAAAGAAAAGAAAATATTCTGATAACCATTACAATTATTCCAGAATTACAGTAATGAACCCTTTTCGCTTAATGAAGAGGCAATCTTTTCACTCGATAAAAATAATAACAGTCTTTGTAAACGTCCGGTGGGAACATATTTCTTTAACGCAGCTGTCTTCCATATTTCAGAGATCTCAATTCATTTTTCCTAACTATATATTTAACATATTTTTTTTTTTTTTTACCAAAGAACTTCTTTAGTAATATCTTGATTTTATCTGTATCAACCTCAAGTGGTCCTTTCCGCAGTGGAGTATTGTTTAGCAAGAAATCTTCACTGTGAAATTGAGCATTTTCAATCATTTACAGTAATATCATTTGTAATAAAATGCAGAAACCTTTTTGTTTTGGAGTTGCATTTTGACTTAAAAAACAGACACTTTATATTACGAAAACATTGATTATTATCCTTTTCTATTGAGTATATATTAATAGAATTATTTTATGTTTTTCCATTTCTAAATGCATGATAATATGTCATCTTACATAATAGATTCAATAGCTACTTTTTAAATGAATTCAATTATTAAAAGTTTCCCAATGCTACTTAGCGATAAAAACAAAAACTATAATCTACGTAATAAATTCCTTATTATTCCCTGCGATAAGCAAGACAATAATAATGATAAAGGTTTTCTCATGAAATTAAAAAAGGCAATAAATGAATTGTGTTCAGTTCAGTTTATTTTATTTAAATATATTTTCTTGTAACAACTCTTTATATCAATATTAAATCCGCATTTATTTATTTTATTGCAGCTCCCATTGTTGATCCAAAATTCCAGGGTCCAGGTATGTCAAAGCCTCTTTGTTATCAAATCACATGTATTCTAGTGCATAACATTTTCTTTATCCGTAACTCTCTCACTTTAAAATTGAAATATCAAAATCAAAATTAAAATTATATTTTAATAGACTGTGCAAACGAGACGACCATTACGTCATCTCGTTTGCACAGTCTATTAGAATATAATTTCAATGTACAATGTTTAGACTAAGTGTAAAGTCTTGAGTTAAAAACAGGAGCCTCTTTCTTACATAATCTTATTTTTTAATCCTCAGACTGAAATCATTGAATATTTAATTCAAGTTAATCTATATTCGATTAAATTGCATGAAATAGAAGTTAATTTTAGAGTATTTATAAATCTCTAAAAGGGTGCATAAAGAAGTAGAGAAAAGAAGTTATTACACTATTATTGCTTAAATTACGAATCTTGTATTTATTATGATATTCGTGTATATTTAAATCCTGATTTTTACTGGTATTCGAATAATTATTTCTTCACCTCATTTTTACAGTGATGCACATGTTCATCCGCGTCTCAGTGGCCTTTATACAAGGGAAACAAATCGAGAAATTTACTCTGAAAATCCCAAAGACTGTGCTAAAAAATGCCTTCTCAATAAAAAGTGCAAGTCGTTTAACTTTGATGAGCTCAGAGAAACATGTGAGTTATTCTCTATTAATGCAGAGAAAAAAACTTTAGTTTCTGGTGATTGCCCCTATAAAGACTACTATCAGCTTATTGGTAAGTAATAGTTTCTATTTTGTCGGAAATTAATTGATATCATCAATGAAATATTTAACTCGAAGTACGATAAAAACGTCGCTCGCAAATGAAAAAAAGAAACAATATCTATGTCAGAAGCATTGAGACATATAATTAATTCTGTATGCATCTTGTGGTATAAAAATGATGAGGTTCTGCTATTTTCCTGTCTGTCTATTTCTCTTTATTTCTTTCCTATTAATTTTCTGGCCTACAATTATATCTATATTATAATCTGGTACACTTTATCCGGTCCTATTGCTACTTGAATAAAGTACATAGTCTAAATCACAAAAGTTTAAATGTATTTTTATTATCTTTCATTTGCTTTTGTCCACGCTATTTGTATTCATAAACAAACTCAAATTCTTCTCTCGATTCCCAGTGTACCACATTTTCTATATTGGCGTGCCTGTTATATTCTCTTAAGAGGTTTGTTACACAAAATAATGAAAAATAGATTTAAATGTAGAATGATTAATTATGAACCTTACTTGAGCATATTCAAGTAAATTATCGCAAGAACTGGATTGTGTTCAACTAATTATACGTGAGATAACAGAGGCAATATAAAGGTTTTTAAAAAGTTGATGAAAATAATTTGCGTGTCAAAATTGAAAAAAAAGACTAAAAAACAACATTTATTGGTGAAAAAATATGTAAAAAGTAACACTTTTCTACATGTAAAGTAACACAAAAAATATAAGTGTATTTAACTTGTGTATTCCTTATCGGAGTCCATATTTCATGAAATAGAATTGTAGGTCTAAACATCTATGATTGGTCAGCCAATTGTTACTTAGAGATCGAGGGAAGGAGAAATCCCTCGCTCATCTTTTAATTGGAATCGTCCCTTTTCGTATAACCTAGATTGAGGAAAAGGACCCCAAAAACACACTTGAACGTTTTTAGTCGGTTTGACGTGTAACCTTTCTCGGCATCAGAAAAATATTTTCTTTAAGTACACCGAGATTCATCACCGCAAGCCATATCTAGAGAAATCATGCTGTGCTATTTACTTGCATCTGCAATTCTTGACGGCTTTGACAAACCCTTCAACTTTGTAGCTCCATCAACTTTGTTTTGATAATTAAGATTAAGAAAAAAATTGAACGTTCATCCAATGATTTATATGAATAAAAATATTTCTTTTAAAATTTCCATCGAGCTGGACCAATATTTTAGACAATCACCCCTAAACGTCAAGCAAGAGTGATAAGATATATTGAGCTCTAAGTCATAAAAATTCATCTCTCTCACACACGGACTTACGTGAACAGACTCGGTTATCGTCTCCAGAACAGTTTTAGTCATGATTTACCAAATGAAAAATATAATTACAAATTGGTAATCGTAATTAAAATTGTAATCTCGGCATGTATTTAAATATTTCAACAAAATTTACAAGGAATTAGATATATGAATCTGCTGAAAAAAAATGTAATATTAAATTTGTGACTTATTATTTTTCTGTCTTTTTTTTCCACATGTACTTAAATTGCACATTTGAAGAATCCAAGAATATTATAATCCGTGGAGCCACAATCTTTACATGCGTTCATTTGGAGGAGTTTTCAAATATAAAGACATTACAAGCTTGCAAACAAACATGTTTGAAAAACAAGTGTAAAGCCATGGAATATTCTGCTGAAGATCATGAGTGCAGCGTCACACACACCACACGAAAATCCTTTGGTCTCACTGGGGATGATGACTGGATCTATTTCGGTAAATAAGTTTTATATATGCTGGTTATAAATATTTTAATATCTAAATAAACTCAATGACAGATTCTCTGAAAATTTGCTTTTCGAATGTGTAAAATGTTAGTACATATAAGTCATCATTATGGACTTAATTAGAATAATTTTTTAAAGAAGTCTAACGTTTATAAACAATTTTTATGATGATAGGACCAAGTCTAAGACAAGATTGGTGAAGAAAATTGTATGGGGTCTTTAGCCTATTAATTCTTCTGAATTCCAACTATTATATTTATCATTGCTATTGTTGGAATTGCGTGTGTAATCGTTAGAGTCGTAGGAAATGGACTCGTCAACCCGAGTTCAAATCCTGGACGAGACTGTTTGAATTTCACATTGGGCTAATACGCTTGAGAAAGGTACGAATCCAACTGCTTTCCCTCCAGCTATAGGTAAAATAGTAGGATAGACTGGACTCTTTAGCCCTGGCTTAGTAACCAGTCAAGGAGAAGGAAAACTCTTAATTCAAAACCGTTAAACTCCGCTTAAGAATTGACCTGTTCGTGCAGAGGCATTGGTAAATATATATTTATCATTGCTATTTCTTCCAACTGAAAATTACAATAAAATATACAAGATAGGGGTTTTATATTTCTCCATTTAATATTAAATGAGAGTCCTTATAAAAATAATAAAATTCGAATTTCTTTACGGCTTTATTCTAAGAAAACATGATCTAGGATATCAATTATGAATTATTTCTAATTAATTGGATAATGATTGTACATCAATACTTTTATTTCTATTTTGCAGAAACTCTGGATAATGTCCCCAAGCGTCCAAAAATTATAAAATGAAGAAAAATGACTGATTTCCTCCCAAATACATACGAACGGAATTATTCTTTTTTTTTAAAATAAAACTCATTTAATGTAGTAATTCTTTATTCCGTAAAACCAATTTAACGGAATTATTCTTTATTTCGCTGATTCAATTCAATAAATTTCTAAATATTGCATATCGGTCTCATGTATTTTGCTTTATGATTTATATCTAAAATTATTTTCGTTTTAAGAGCATCATTAAAAACATATTTAAGGAAGCCGGCTATCTCTCTCTCTCTCTCTCTCTCTCTCTCTCTCTCTCTCTCTCTCTCTCTCTCTCTCAATAACTTGCATTAAAAAAATAAATTGATGAAAAGCAAGAAGTACTGTCCTCATCTTTATTTTTACAACGCCAAAGAAATCGTACGGGAAATCATGAATGAAAGCCATTAAACAAACAAACGTGAACAGATACTTGACTGATGCTAAGAAGATATATACTTGTCAACAAGTCAAATTGGCCGTAACGAAGAGCACGCGGCCTGTGTAAGTTGATACTCGGTTGATACTCATCCGCTGACGACCAAAGAACTACTAGATTCTGCGAGTGTGTGGAGTTATAAACAAACCCCAGAAGTTTAGATGCTCGTATGTGAGTGTCCAGCGATTTGTGTGAATTTAATAGTGCCGTGCATTTTGAGGCACTGGAAGACGGCGGTGAAAAACCAATAACGTTACATATATCAATTTGGTACCGTGACAACAAACACCCACAACGTTACATATTACGAATTAGTGCCATGAAAGAAAAAGGCACAACGTTACACCGTCTCAAACTTGTAATTAGGGGTTATCTTTCTTCACCCTTTATTTTTGACAGTTCACAAGGCTCTAAAATGGTGTTCTTGTAACGGTGAGCGTCGGTAACTTACTCTCTTGGCAATTGCCACGAGGAGCAGATACCTTTCTCATCCCTATATTTTAAAAAATAATCTCTATGAAGGCCAGGTACCGAGCTAAGAGGGAATCTATTTCATTTTAATTGTCAGCCGGGCGATGAAAATGATTCGAAAGCTGTGTTTAAAAAAAAAATTAAACTTAAAAGTCATCGATAAATATTAATAAAAGCACAGTTTTTAGCTCAGTAGGTCGAACATTTGCCTGGCTTTGCAAGGTTCCGAATTCGAGCCTGGTCCTCGGCAACTCAGCTTATGAGTAGCACAGCTTGGGTACTCTGATCTGTGTGGTTAAGCTAATGGTAATTGTAAAGCTTCTTTTCAACAAAACCAATATCCCTGATCTAGCGCAAGCAAAAAGGGGATAGACTCCCACGTTGTTCAGCTGATATTTTACTTAATAAAAGCGAGTCTCCCTTCTTGATTTATAATAATGACCATCTTATGTAAAATAGATAAGTACTGGTACTTTACATAATTTAAGTTTTCATACAATCTATACCAGACACGTTCTTTTTATTGAGAGATTTAGATATTTAGAATTTCATGCAATGTCGAGTCTATTATCAATCTAATGTTCATAATTGGATTGAACTGAATTGTCATTTGTTTAATTTTAGATTGCATTAGGAGCATTTAGTTTTAATTAAATTATGTCCAAAAGACGTATTTGATTTTATTATCAAATGTGTCATATCAACATATATTTCTAGCCTGAATTTTTGAGATGAGGCTTGATGTGTATAATTTTGATTTTTCGGAATGTTGTTCTCATCTTTATTGTGGTATGTAGAAACACATCATTTCGGTTACTGTATCCTCCTGATTTCCTCGGGTGTGCCCTGTCTGTCCGAGCATATCAATGGCAAAACCTGGGAAATTATTTTCAATAGTTTGAACCTTGTTTGATCAACAGTCAAACTATTTAAACTGGGTAATTGCTATACGTGGATAGACAGGGAATATTTGGGGAAAGTCGGAGGATACATCGGCCGAAAGGTTGTCTTTTTACATACCACAATAAAGATGAGGACATCAGTCCAAAAATCAAAATTATACATATTTTTAGGTATGAAAATTGATTAATATATTTTGGCTTTATACTATAACGGTAGAAAATAAGCAGCGTTTTCGCAGATTACGTTTATTTTTCCTTTATGAAATATTAAGCGAGCAAACCCCAAAAAGATTTGTGCAGAAAATTGACCCTGACAAATATGGATATTTTTTACTGAACGATGTAAATATTTGATAGATCTATTGTTTTCTTTTAAAGAATTTTTTTTATTATTACGGGGAAAATAAATTAGTTCTTCATCTGTTCGCACTGATATTGAATCTATATCAATAAAAATATTTTCTTCTTTTCCCAAAGGAGGTAACTTTAGTATGTAAGTGATAATCCTATGTGTGGTACGGTGACGCACAACTATAAATTGTTGATTCCTTTTAAAGGCTTTGTTAATAAGACTTTTTTACCCTCACCCCGAAAAAACACCTATATATGATTTTTAATGAATTCATAAAATTTTGAACGTGTTCCTTAAAATTTCTACATATCCAAATAGTCTTTATATATGTATCAAACATTGTAAATTTACTATTTCTCTGAATGTTTGAGATGAGGCTTGAATTGGACACATGGCCGAGTGGATTAGGCAGTTAGGTTAAAACAGTTCTAAGTGACAGTTATCTCTCGTACCCGAGTTCAATCCTGAGTGGAAGCAGTTAGAAAAATAATTAATTAACACAACTCCCACCCCAGCTATGGTTAGCGGAATGAGAACAGGATACCTCCGTGGAATAAATAAAGGGTTAGGTTCAAAGTTCCGTGATGGCTTCCGAATACGACAAGAAAGTTTCCGAGTTCGAAAAGAAGGTTCCCGAGTCCGAGAATGTTCCCGAGTCCGACAAGAAATACCTGAAGAAGGCCGGAGGGTATATCGGCCGAAACGTTGTACAAATAACAATGAAGATGGGGACAATAGTCCGAATAACGCAGATAATACTAATTGTAAATTTAGTTTAGAGATATGTAAGGCATGTAAGCATTTGACCAATAATGTTCATGTTTTGCGTTAACGGTGAAATGAAATATCAAAATAATTCAATAATGTTATCATATGATTTTGCTTGTGTTCATTACACGATTCGGACGATAGTTTACTACGTCAGAATATCGAAATCCGATGATGGAAAACATTTGTACGAACTTGATTATGTTAGTTGCTTTGATGTGTGAATTCTAAAACCAAACAAGATCTAATTGGTGCAAATTTTCTCTAGCGATTGATTTCATAGCTTGCTTGGCTAATTAAAATGTATCACCACTAATAATACCGTTGACCAACCGATTCTCAGACGGGAATCTTTTACTACAAGCACCTTAAATAATGAAATGGTTTGACAAAAGTATCAGGCACGTACATACTGATCATGTTGTCCACGGAAGAAAAATAATTTATCTCTCTCTCTCTTTCATTCTCTCTCTTCTATCTTTCTCACTCTCTCTCTCTCTCTCTCTTCTCTCTCTCTCTCTCTCTCTCTCTCTCTCTCTCTCATATATATATATATATATATATATATATATATATATATATATATATATATATATATATATATATATATATATATGGCTCTGTTTGCAAATAAGTCGGGAAAGTAAAACGGAAAAGTTTGGTGTGGGCATAGAATTTAATGAATTTAGAAAGTACTAAGGATACGAATTATGTTATTTTTGTGTTAAAACATGCAGTTGTAACGATTTTATGCACTTTCGAAAACAAGCGATTCTCGTGAGCGAAATACAAAAACATGTCAGCCATTGTTATTATAAAGGGAGGTTACTCTAATAGCTTTATTATCATTATAGTGTAAAATAATAATAATAATAATAATAATAATAATAATAATAATAATAATAATAATAATTCATTAATCAATAATTAAGATACTACCTAATTTTAATCTTTAAAGATACTACATATTATTATTATTATTATTATTATTATTATTATCATTATTATTACTATTTTTAAAAATTCTAATTGATGTTTTCTCACTTTTTATCTTTAAATTAACATTTTTTTTTTAACTAAAATAAAAAAATTGCAATTCCAAAATCTTGTCATGTCTGGCCGGACAGGACTATCTGGAACCCCATCTAAATTTTTTGTTTTTAATTTTTGTTTTTTTCCTTCAATGGATTATTATCGATTGCACACCAATCTATCAGATTGTAAAAAAAAAAATTCTAAAAAGTTCTTTATTTTTCGTGTTCCCCGTCGTAAATATTGGAAACGCTACAAATTTTTTTTTCCTTCCTTCAATGGATTATTATCGTTTACACACCAATCTATCAGATTTTTTTTTAATTCTTAAAAGTTCTTTACTTTTTGAGTGTTTAGGGGTGCTCATTTTCCCGTACGTGGAAATTATTTTCTGTGGGAGGGGGTGCTAAATTCATTTTGTCAAAAACCGGGTTTTACGTCAATAAAACAACACAAAAAAATTTAAAATATTATGACAATTATGGAATACCATACACGAAACGTAAATAATATGCACATTTTATTTTCAATGAAACTAAATATATTTTTGATTTTTTTACATAAAAAAAACGGATTTTCCTTGGTTAAAAGTTAAAACTAGTGTGAAAAATGTCAGTAACATTTAATGAATATGTATTTAAAGTTACGCTTTACTTATTTCTAAAAAGAAATGTTTATAAGTATTTTTAAAATATTTTAAAGCCATTATTGAACACGATAAATCAAAATAAATTCAACGTAACTTTTTGTTGAAATTCGGACGATTTTTAATGTATAAAATGTATTAAAAATAAATTGCATATTGTAATAATATTTTTCTTTTTTAATGATGGTCATTATGTTACTACTTATCGATTTAAACAAAGTTTGACCTTAAATAATAGATTTAATTATTTTTAATTCGCTTTTAAAACTCCTAGTAGACGAAATTAATGCTAGTAGCTATCATATTCACACTGTCGGATTAATTTCCATTTTATTTTCACATACTTGTCTATGAAAAAACTTTACATATGAATGTTTACTCCTTTGAAGATATTTATCCATAAACACCACGGATTTACCTATAAAAGTGGGCTACTTATTTTACAGTTGGATTGTATTACAAATAATTTTGATATTTATATACACTTTTTATATAATTATACACTTTTTTAAATATTTCTACATCAGACTTTTTTGAGTCTTATTTTATAACTATAATGCATCTGATTATTTTTTTAAAATTAAAAATAAAATTCATTTTATTTTTAAATAAAATTCATTTTATTTTAATAGACAGCGCATTTTTTTTTTATTAATTCCAACTTTTGACTAGCAGCGTTCTGTTTTTGCTAACGGTCATTTTTTCCCGTCTTATTTTTGTTGATGACCGACCCATGTGCGGTCGATGCATGATATTGCGAGGGTCCTCACATCAGTGAGGTAGGGCCGGTGTTGCTTTTTAAACCGTCAAGAGGAAGGCCCCGAAACGGTTTGCACATTCTCTCCTGATGAGCCCATGCATTTGTAAATATTCTTTGTTTTTTCAATATATATATATATATATATATATATATATATATATATAATTTGATATACCAAGCGTGTTGGTAAATCCTTGCGGTGAGAAAAAAAACAGCAAATAGTTTGATTGTAAAAAATATACTACCAAACATCAACAGGGGAGAAAAAAAATTTTGAAAAAAAGAAAAGACCAAGATAGTCGTACCAACAAAAAATAATCTATTGGTACAGTATTTGGCCAAAAGAAAAAACAATTTATATGTATATATATATGTATATAAGATATATATATATATATTCACATAACCGCTAGGAGAATAGCTAATAAATAAAAAGTGCTCAATACCTAAGTAGAGCAAATAATAAAGACTTTATCTTTTAATAATATATAAATAAAAGTCTTTTATCTTTATCTTTATATATATATTATATATATATATATATATATATAATATATATATATATGTATATATATATATATATATATATGTGTGTGTGTGTGTGTGTGTGTGTGTGTGTGTTAATTGAGAAGTGTAGCATGGTCATCGATTATTGTTGTGACGTTGATGATCATCTTATCATTTAGTGAACACGGAAAACACATGAACGCAATTCGCTTATAATATTTGCCTTCTGTTGTTTTATTTCCTACGTTCAATTCCTGGTAATACGGGGAAACAGATAACGGAAACAAAGTGCTGGGTAGATACACGTATCTTTCTTTAACCTAGTAGGGACAAGCAATTCACGGATCATTGGGTGGTTCTTTCTCTCTCAATCTTCACTAAGGTTTCTCCCGCTCGTAGACCAGCCTCAAACGAGATCGAATTGAAAAACTCTGCTTCATCTTTTGGTATTCTCAGAAGAAAATGAAAAAATTCTCCTACCAGCTGTTTTGAAGTTTAGTGATTTCGGTAAATTTTGGTTAATAGCTGTTTTCTCTCCTGCTAGATACGATAAATAAAATCTTATTATTTTTAGCATAAAAAACAAGATGTTGATCTTTGTCCACTCGTCTTTCTTTTCAAGCTGCTGGCTTAAAAAACAGTCGCCCCCCGAATGTTAAAGAAGTTATGAATGTTAATATTAATACCGAAAAAATGAATAAAGTTTGGGTTTAATTTTTTCTAATAATCTTAATTTTCGTTTAATATTTGTAGCGTAAAATTTGCACAATTTGGCTATTTAGTAATATTTGTTTTAACTTTCTAGTTATGTATTGGGCTCTTCAGTGTATGTGTTTTACTTTGCATCTGCAATGAAATTCCTTTTGGTAGACTTTAATTGACAGTGGGGCCAGAAAATTATTCTGCAGCATAAGAAAATAAATAAATTAGCTTTTATTTAGAATGTTTCCCGCTATTTCGTTCAGATATGTCTTATGATGCCAGACAGAGGATAATAGTAAAAGATACCTTTGAATGTTTCGTGAGTTGGTTTACAGACATAAAAAGAAGCAGCTGAGTTACGGAAATAACATACTATTTTGACCAGTTAGAAAGAATTTATCATCCTCCACAATAAGATTGTTTGGAGACATAACCAACAGTCCAGAGACAGCCTGGAAAATGGAAACACCGACATAAAAATTTGAAAATAAAACAATACTTGTTTTCAGCTTCTTTCTTCGCCTGAATAAAAACGACAACCATTTGCTTTCCAGTCCTACCAGGCAACGCGTAGTAGCATAGTTCCATCAGTTAGTATAAATTAGTTATCAACTATATCTATTACTATGAATCAATTATCATCATGTGTTATTGATCAGAAAGAAGAAAAATGTACATGTATAAATGAATCAATAAGAGAATTAAACCTTTATTAGAATACACATAAAAATAATAATGCTGTATGAAAAATATATAATAAATATATGACAGTAAAAAAAAGTCAATTATGAGAATATTCGAAAGGTATGTCCTACGGATTTTCTTACACATATTAAATGATGGAATATGAATAAAATGCGTAAAATGATTGAAATTATATGGTAATTTAGAGCCTTTAGTACTGGTTGTTTAGTCGCCGTAGGAGACCTAAACAAACTATGAAATAATCTTGAAAAATCCCTTCGAAAATATAGTATCAGACTTTCCGTTCATATTGACGGAAATTGAAAAATATATTTATTTAAGAACAACAATAATTATCATTATAGTGAATAACACCCACTATTTCTATTTCTTTCAAATCCTTTTCATCCTATTGAAAATAAAAGTCTGTATGAATAAATAGAAATGAGCAGTAATATAACCCTCACATCAGACATTATGCAATGCAATACGTAATCGAGTTACTGGAAACACACACGGATAAATAAAAAAATAAGAGAAATAAATAATCGACTTCCCCATTCCCGTTCAACACTCTTCTATTCCGAGCGATTTTCGTTCTTAAGCTATTACATATTTATGCGCTGCTAAAGGTCATTGTTGTTGTGGAAGGGGCTACTGTATTCACTTACTCAGAGTACAAACGAGCCGTCTCTTCTTGAAATAAGGTCCTATCACGTATCCCAACGTGTATCTTATTCACAGGCATGTCTTTTTCGTTGTTCTTCTCCGTTAGGAATCACCGGTTCTCCTTTGAATCCAAATAACCTTCTGTCTAATTTGACTGAAGTGATTCCGACTAAATCCTGTGTATCTAATTCCAACGGAGGTGCAGCTAGCATTAACTGTGTAATTGCTTTTTGTTTCTATTCAATTCCTTAAGATTGGCTAGTTTTAAATCATTTGCGTACGTCCCTCCCATTGGACTTGTGTTCTAGTTGCTTTCATATCAAAACAGTTACGTGTCTGGATTGTTCTGATATTCTATAGTACAGCCTCCACTTCTGATCCAGTTTACTCAGCTTAACATAAACACGGTAACATACTAGACCTCCTACACCTAACTTTATCTCTCACCAGTCTTTATTCACAGTCTTTTTTAACCCGCATTATCCTGTCGCGGGCCGCACGGACGAATATTTCACGCTGTTATTTGGTGATAAGGGTGATAGTGGATCTCGTACATGGATTTTCTTCGAGACAAATAGCTTTTACACGGGTAGGATCACGTCCCATCTAAACACTATGTAGTATAGTGTAGTACCCAAAAACATCAGGAATCGCATGCAGCCAATGCCTGAGTAAGGTACGAATTCCAGTTTTCGCTGTCTTCCTCTGTAAATCAAGCTAGAAAATCACCTACGAACCGATGGAAACGTTCTGCCTAGTTGTTACTTTGTGGGTGGTATGAAGACCTAGTAATATGTTTTATACTTAGACTACTAAATATTTTCCTTATCTTATTTGCGTTTAAATAAGTAATTATATTTTCTCATCGTAAACAGCACTAATGGAAAATAATATGCTTCATATCCTTCGCCCGTCTTCTTTTGCGCAGATAAATATTTATTTGAGAAATTTGATATTATAACATAAAAGTTAAACATTGTTATTTTTCATGCAACACATGCCATTGATATCGAATAACATTCTCAGGGTCTTTTTACTAAGTAAATGTAATTGTAGTTTGCATTTTACAAGGTGCTAATAAATACATTTATTACAGCTGTTCTTCAATCAATTGACATAAATTGTATTAAGAGTGACATTTATGCATCCACAGTATCAACAATAAATAAGTACACCCAGCCATTTTTTATAAAAACCTTATT
>CM042154.1:15931238-15947791 GCA_023376005.1 Doryteuthis pealeii
TTAGTAAATAAGTACCGAAAATCGAAAAATAAAATGAAAATGAAAACTAAAAAATAATTTTTGGAGTATTATTTGTGTAATATTTGCGGAGTTCTGTCCTGGAATCCTGCCTCAAAAAATCGTAGCCAGTGACTGCTGAAAAAAAACAAAACACCAGCTACGATTAAAATCCGTAGCCGAAGCGGTGTAAAAAAAAATAGAGTTAGGGTTTAAGGCCAGGGTTTCAGTTGGGGTTAGGGTTAGTTTAATGGAAAATAAATAAATAATTTGGGTGACCCAGGAAAAACAGAACCACAAATTTTGTAATAAAGCTTAATTTTAACTAGAGGGGGTTGGGGTTGGGTTTTCAGGAAAAACGCCCTAAGTTGTTGTTTTTTTCTTCTTTTTTTCAAGTGATACCGCTTCGGCTACGGACTTCAATCATAGCTGGTGTTGTTTTTTCAACAGTCTGCGGCTAGCAGTTTTTGAGGTATTATTCAGTCTATTGTCCTCATCTTCATTGTTATCTGTACAGCGTTTCGGCCGATGTGCCCTCCGGCCTTCTTCAGGTATTCCTTGTCGGACACAGGAACCTTCTTGTAATAGGGAGCCATCACAGAACTTTGAACCTAACTCTTTATTCAGCCCACAGTGGTATCATGTTCTCATTCCACTAACAATAACTGAGGTACAGGTGTTAAGCTATGTTAATTATTATTCTATGTTACTGCTACCCCTGACCAGGATTGAACCTGCAGTCTAGAGATAACTGTCATTTAGAACTGTCTTAACCTAACTCCTTTATCTACTAGGTTATGTGTCTAATTGGACAATCCAGTGTGAATTTTTTTTCAAGCGCAAAGGTTAGAATTTATTTTGTAAAAAAGAATTTTAAGTAGCGTCTTGGCAGATCAAGATGATCGAAATTGACCGAAAACATCGTTTTAAATGTATCAAAAATAAATTAAATGTGTATTATTATTTTGCTTTTTTGCTGATGCTCATTATGTTACTTTTTCGACTTAAAACTTGACCTTAAATCGTTTTAATGAATTTTAATTCATTTTTAAAATGAAAAGCAGATGATATTTTGGCAGATCCTACTCTTTTTCCTAATCCCAATCATCTAGCGAGAGATTAACGGGTGACCCAACGCGTCACTTTTTGTCTAGTATTTTTTAATATTTTATAGAAATGTACAAAAAACGAAAATAATTTTAGATATAAATCATAAAGCAAAATACATGAGACCGATATGCAATATTTAGAAATTTATTGAATTGAATCAGCGAAATAAAGAATACTTCCGTTAAATTGGTTTTACGGAATAAAGAATTACTACATTAAATGAGTTTTATTAAAAAGAATAATTCCGTTAAATTGGTTTTACGGAATAAAGAATTACTACATTAAATGAGTTTTATTAAAAAGAATAATTCCGTTAAATTGGTTTTACGGAATAAAGAATTACTACATTAAATGAGTTTTATTGAAAAAAAGAATAATTCCGTTCGTATGTATTTGGGAGGAAATCAGTCATTTTTCTTCATTTTATAATTTTTGGACGCTTGGGGACATTATCCAGAGTTTCTGCAAAATAGAAATAAAAGTATTCATGTACAATCATTATCCAATTAATTAGAAATAATTCATAATTGATATCCTAGATCATGTTTTCTTAGAATAAAGCCGTAAAGAAATACTAATTTTATTATTTATACTAGAATAACAAAACCGCCCTTCGGGCGGTGTAAAAATAGAATTTTGAAAAATATAGCCTGAGCCGAGTGGGATTTAAAATTCAATGTCAGAGGGGTAGTATCCAAGTAAAATTAATAAATGAATTGAAGAAATAAAAAACAACAATGCCAAAATATGCCAAAAACTTTAAAAGGATATTCAACATTTAATGATTTTAGTAATTAAAATCATCAAATTCATTAAAGGAGTAAAAAATAAACAATTTGAAATAGAAATTAGGAAAGTTAACTTTCTACACCAAAGTTTTTCCTGAAATAATATTCAATAATAAAATTAAATTTGGTTTATCAATGAATAAAACAATCAACTATACAAAATGATTTTTTATTGTTTTGATTATTTCTAAAAATTTTGAAATAAAAAAAAATAAACATTCACCTTATTTTACATTTAACAAACATTTAGTTTTAGTGTAAATAAATATTACATAAAATAAAATAGAGTAATGATACTTAAATCAATATTTAAATGCTAAATAATACCTAATATTAATTTTTTTTTTAATCGGAGTAAATAAAAATATCTAATTTATAGATTTATTTTCAACTAAATGTTATTTGGTAAAATTCTGTAAAAAGATAAATTCTTTAAAAATTTTCTTCAATAAATAAAATCTTTTGATAAGAGATTCAGTATCAATTTGTCTGTAACTAAAACTATGTTGCTGTAAAATTAATAAATCAAGTAATAAAAACAACAATGCCAAAATATGCCAAAAACTTTAAAAACATTCAACATTTAATTATTTTAGTAATTAAAATCATCAAATTCATTAAAGGAGTAAAAAATAAACAATTTGAAATAGAAATTAGGAAAGTTAACTTTCTACACCAAAGTTTTTCCTGAAATAATATTCAATAATAAAATTAAATTTGGTTTATCAATGAATAAAACAATCAACTATACAAAATGATTTTTTATTGTTTTGATTATTTCTAAAAATTTTGAAATAAAAAAAAAATAAACATTCACCTTATTATTTTACATTTAACAAACATTTAGTTTTAGTGTAAATAAATATTACATAAAACAAAATAGAGTAATGATACTTAAATCAATTTTAAATGCTAAATAATATTTAATATTAATTTTTTTTAATTGGAGTAAATAAAAATATCTAATTTATAGATTTATTTTCAACTAAATTTTGTTTGGTACACTTATGTAAAAATATGAATTTTGTAAAAAGTTTTTTCAATAAATAAAATCTTTTGATAATAGATTCAGTATCAATTTGTCTGTAACTAAAACTACGTCACTGTTTACATCAAAACACTGTCATTGGTAAAAATATTTTTTGATTAATAATCAATAGATGCATGCAACATTTTGATTTGAGGGGGACAGAAGTAAGTTTCCATTTCAAATGGTTTCATTTTCTTTACTCCTTTAATAAATTTGATGATTTTACCGATAATACAAACCCTCTTATATGGAAATTTTAACTCAGACAATATCTTTCAAAAATTAATTTTATAACCGCCCAGATGGCATTTTTTGCTAGTTTATGTAAAAATGTTTGTACAATAAATTAATGAATATAATATATGTTGTTACACTCTTAATTCATTTTCTTAGAGATTTAATAAATTTTATATCCATTAAAGTAAGCATTAAATTGAATAATTGGCAGATCTGAGCATCTGGAAACCCCAAATCTAAAATTTTGTTTTTAATTTTTTTTTTTCTTTCTTTTAATGGATTATTATCAATTGCACACCAATCTATCAGATTGTAAAAGAACAAAAAATTCAAAAAAGTTATTTATTTTTCGCGGTGCTCAGTTCCCCGTATAAGTTTATCGTAAATCGATCCCCCATATCAGAACCGCTACAAAATTTATTCATTTATTTTTTTGTTTTCCTTCAATGGATTATTATCGATTACACACCAATCTATCAGGTTTTTAAAAAAATTCTTAAATGTTCTTTATTTTTTGAGTTTTCAGGGTGCTCATGCCGACATATAAGTTTATAGTAAATCGCTGCCCCATATCAGAACCGCTCGAAAGGAAACTGGCGCAAACGTGTCAAAGTTAGGGTGGCCCAGAAAAAACAGAACCCAAATTATTTATTTATTTTCCCATTAAACTCACCTTAAACCCCAACACCAACCCTAACCTCAAATCCTAACCCTAAACCCCCTAGTTACAATTAACAGTTTTATAACAAAATTTGTGGGTTCTGTTTTTTTCAATGTCACCTTAATTTTGACACCTTTGTGCAAATTCAGCCCAACTGTTAAGGTAGAGCGGTTCCGATATAGGGGGAGCGATTTACTATAAACTTATACGGGGAAATGAGCACCCCTGAAAACTCAAAAAATAAAGAACTAAAAAGTTCTTTATTTTTGAATCAGGCCCTTTTTTGTTTTTTTACAATCTGATAGATTGGTGTGTAATCGATAACAATCCATTGAAGGAAAAAAAAAAAAAAAAAATTTTTTTAGCGGTTCCGATATGGGGGATCGATTTACAATAAACTTATACGGGGAACAGAACACCCCAGAAAACTCGAAAAATAAATAACTTTTTTGAATTTTTTTTTTTACAATCTGATAGATTGGTGTGTAATCGATAATAATCCATTGAAGAAAAAAGAAAAAGATTTAAAACATTTTAGATGGGGGGTTTCAGATGCTCAAGTCCGACGAATAATTTTATTTATTTAATTTTTAAAAACAAAACAAAATTTATATAAACTCGAAGTAAAATGCTATTTTCAATCATCTAATACAGAATAGTAATCCTCTTATTGATGAATGTGTATTGTTTAAACATTGTTTAAACATTGAACAAATACTATTAATTTCTCGCTACAATTAATTTAAATAAATGATGAAAAATAACATTAGTAATATGAAATAACCGTAAACAAATTTTGAATTAAAAATAAAAGTAAACATCTTTTTTTAATTCCTAATAGGAATAATAAAATTTGAAATAAAAAATACTTGTTATATTTGTGAAGGTGCCGCGAAAATTAAAAAAATTTTTTCATGGTGTTTGTATCATTTAAAAAGTCGCCTACCTAAATCGATTAGGTAGGGGACTTTTTTTTTTATCACCGCTTTTGTTTATACAAACCAAACTTCGGTTAAACATTGTTGAATAATGAATTTAAAAGTATTGCGTCAATTATGATAAAAAATAAAGATTAATTTTTAGTTTAAGAAAGAAGAGCGAAGTGTTAAAAAAAACAAACACGTAAAATCATTTTTTTTTTGTTTTTTGTCGTCTGTTTCTGTAAGGGAATTTATGACAAATTAAAATTAAAAGATATTTCTTAATTTCTAAATAAATCACGGTCATCATATTTAGCGGAAAAGCATCGCTCAGAACTGGTTGTTATTTTAATTTTAATATTAGTTATATGGAATAACCGTAAACAAATTTTGAATTAAAAATGAATGTAAACATTTTTTTTAAATTCCTAATAGGAATAATAAAATTTGAAATAAAAAATACTTGTTATATTTGTGAAGGTGCCGCGAAAACAAAAAATAAATAAATTTTATCTATAAATAAAATAAAAAATAAATAAATTTTATCTATAAATTTTTTAAAATTCCTAATAGAAATAAAATAATTTGAAATAAAAAATAAATTTATAAAAAATAAATAAATTTTATCTATAAATAAAATAAAAAATAAATAAATTTTATCTATAAATTTTTTAAAATTCTTAATAGAAATAAAATAATTTGAAATAAAAAATACTTGTTATATTTGTGAAGGTGCCGCGAAAATTAAAAATAAATTTTATCTATAAATTTTTTCATTAAAAATTAACTCTATTAAAACTTTAAAAATATTTTTTTTTTTACCGCAACGAAAACGGTAGTAGTCACGGACAAAAGACCATAACTAATAATTTAACCTAAGATTTAAATTAGTAGCTGTATCTTTATTTTTAAATTAATTTCTTGCAAAACTTTATACATGAAATAATTATAAATACAAATAAAAATTAAAATATCAATTAGAAACTGTTTAAAACTAAACATGCATTTATTAAAAGATTCGTTAAAAATTGGCTATGCAAATATTACAAACCAGCAAATATTACAAACGCATCTTAATACTTGTATATAAAGCAATTTGTTCCTTTAATTTTAAGTATAACACAAATTGATTATGAATTAAGTTCTCATTGAAAAACGCTAGAGTTTAGTATGGAATATCTGACGTCAGCCGTGACGTAGTTTCGGCTTCAGACAAAAATGCAGTCTATCTCCATTATATATAGATGAGGACTCTCATTTAATATTAAATGGAGAAATATAAAACCCCTATCTTGTATATTTTATTGTAATTTTCAGTTGGAAGAAATAGCAATGATAAATATATATTTACCAATGCCTCTGCACGAACAGGTCAATTCTTAAGCGGAGTTTAACGGTTTTGAATTAAGAGTTTTCCTTCTCCTTTACTGGTTACTAAGCCAGGGCTAAAGAGTCAAGTCTATCCTACTATTTTACCTATAGCTGGAGGGAAAGCAGTTGGATTCGTACCTTTCTCAAGCGTATTAGCCCAATGTGAAATGCAAACAGTCTCGCCCAGGATTTGAACTCGGGTTGACGAGTCCATTTCCTACGACTCTAACTATTACACAACGCAATTCCAACAATAGCAATGATAAATATAATAGTTGGAATTCAGAAGAATTAATAGGCTAAAGACCCCATACAATTTTCTTCACCAATCTTGTCTTAGACTTGGTCCTATCATCATAAAAATTGTTTATAAACGTTAGACTTCTTTAAAAAATTATTCTAATTAAGTCCATAATGATGACTTATATGTACTAACATTTTACACATTCGAAAAGCAAATTTTCAGAGAATCTGTCATTGAGTTTATTTAGATATTAAAATATTTATAACCAGCATATATAAAACTTATTTACCGAAATAGATCCAGTCATCATCCCCAGTGAGACCAAAGGATTTTCGTGTGGTGTGTGTGACGCTGCACTCATGATCTTCAGCAGAATATTCCATGGCTTTACACTTGTTTTTCAAACATGTTTGTTTGCAAGCTTGTAATGTCTTTATATTTGCAAACTCCTCCAAATGAATGCATGTAAAGATTGTGGCTCCACGGATTATAATATTCTTGGATTCTTCAAATGTGCAATTTAAGTACATGTGGAAAAAAAGACAGAAAAATAATAAGTCACAAATTTAATATTACATTTTTTTTCAGCAGATTCATATATCTAATTCCTTGTAAATTTTGTTGAAATATTTAAATACATGCCGAGATTACAATTTTAATTACGATTACCAATATGTAATTATATTTTTCATTTGGTAAATCATGACTAAAACTGTTCTGGAGACGATAACCGAGTCTGTTCACGTAAGTCCGTGTGTGAGAGAGATGAATTTTTATGACTTAGAGCTCAATATATCTTATCACTCTTGTTTGACGTTTAGGGGTGATTGTCTAAAATATTGGTCCAGCTCGATGGAAATTTTAAAAGAAATATTTTTATTCATATAAATCATTGGATAAACGTTCAATTTTTTTCTTAATCTTAATTATCAAAACAAAGTTGATGGAGCTACAAAGTTGAAGGGTTTGTCAAAGCCATCAAGAATTGCAGATGCAAGTAAATAGCACAGCATGATTTCTCTAGATATGGCTTGCGGTGATGAGTCTCGGTGTACTTAAAGAAAATATTTTTCTGATACCGAGAAAGGTTACACGTCAAACCGACTAAAAGCGTTCAAGTGTGTTTTTGGGGTCCTTTTCCTCAATCTAGGTTATACGAAAAGGGACGATTCCAATTAAAAGATGAGCGAGGGATTTCTCCTTCCCTCGATCTCTGTGAATAATAGCTAAGTAACAATTGGCTGACCAATCATAGATGTTTAGACCTACAATTCTATTTCATGAAATATGGACTCCGATAAGGAATACACAAGTTAAATACATTTATATTTTTTGTGTTACTTTACATGTAGAAACGTGTTGCTTTTACATATTTTTTCACCAATAAATGTTTTTTGGTCTTTTTTTTCTATTTTGACACGTAAATTATTTTCATCAACTTTTTTAAAAACTTTATATTGCCTCTGTTATCTCACGTATAATTAGTTGAACACACGATAATTTACTTGAATATGCTCAAGTAGTGTTCATAATTAATCATTCTACATTTAAATCTATTTTTCATTATTTTGTGTAACAAACCTCTTTAAGAGAATATAACAGGCACGCCAATATAGAAAATGTGGTACACTGGGAATCGAGAGAAGAATTTGAGTTTGTTTATGAATACAAATAGCGTGGACAAAAGCAAATGAAAGATAATAAAAATACATTTAAACTTTTGTGATTCAGACTATGTACTTTATTCAAGTAGCAATAGGACCGGATAAAGTGTACCAGATTATAATATAGATATAATTGTAGGCCAGAAAATTAATAGGAAAGAAATAAAGTGAAATAGACAGACAGGAAAATAGCAGAACCTCATCATTTTTATACCACAAGATGCATACAGAATTAATTATATGTCTCAATGCTTCTGACATAGATATTGTTTCTTTTTTTCATTTGCGAGCGACGTTTTTATCGTACTTCGAGTTAAATATTTCATTGATGATATCAATTAATTTCCGACAAAATAGAAACTATTACTTACCAATGAGCTGATAGTAGTCTTTATATGGGCAATCACCAGAAACTAAAGTCTTTTTCTCTGCATTAATAGAGAATAACTCACATGTTTCTCTGAGCTCATCAAAGTTAAACGACTTGCACTTTTTATTGAGAAGGCATTTTTTAGCACACTCTTTGGGATTATTCAGAGTAAATTTCTCGATTTGTTTCCCTTGTATAAAGGCCACTGAGACGCGGATGAACATGTGCATCACTGTAAAATGAGGTGAAGAAATAATTACTCGAATACCAGTAAAAATCAGGATTTAAATATACACGAATATCATAATAAATACAAGATTCGTAATTTAAGCAATAATAGTGTAATAACTTCTTTTCTCTACTTCTTTATGCACCCTTTTAGAGATTTATAAATACTCTAAAATTAACTTCTATTTCATGCAATTTAATCGAATATAGATTAACTTGAATTAAATATTCAATGATTTCAGTCTGAGGATTAAAAAATAAGATTATGTAAGAAAGAGGCTCCTGTTTTTAACTCAAGACTTTACACTTAGTCTAAACATTGTACATTGAAATTATATTCTAATAGACTGTGCAAACGAGATGGCGTAATGGTCGTCTCGTTTGCGCAGTCTATTAAAATATAATTTTAATTTTGATTTTGATATTTCAATTTTAAAGTGAGAGAGTTACGGATAAATTAGGCTTTGACATACCTGGACCCAGGAATCTTGGATCAACAATGGGAGCTGCAAAAAATAAATAAATGCGGATTTAATATTGATATAAAGAGTTGTTACAAGAAAATATATTTAAATAAAATAAACTGAACTGAACACAATTCATTTATTGCCTTTTTTAATTTCATGAGAAAACCTTTATCATTATTATTGTCTTGCTTATCGCAGGGAATAATAAGGAATTTATTACGTAGATTATAGTTTTTGTTTTTATCGCTAAGTAGCATTGGGAAACTTTTAATAATTGAATTCATTTAAAAAGTAGCTATTGAATCTATTAAAAAGAATTAATTTAGAAATGGAAAAACATAAAATAATTCTATTAATATATACTCAATAGAAAAGGAAAATAATCAATGTTTTCGTAATATAAAGTGTCTGTTTTTTAAGTCAAAATGCAACTCCAAAACAAAAAGGTTTCTGCATTTTATTACAAATGATATTACTGTAAATGATTGAAAATGCGCAATTTCACAGTGAAGATTTCTTGCTAAACAATACTCCACTGCGGAAAGGACCACTTGAGGTTGATACAGATAAAATCAAGATATTACTAAAGAAGTTCTTTGGTAAAAAAAAAAAAAAAATATGTTAAATATATAGTTAGGAAAAATGAATTGAGATCTCTGAAATATGGAAGACAGCTGCCTTAAAGAAATATGTTCCCACCGGACGTTTACAAAGACTGTTATTATTTTTATCGAGTGAAAAGATTGCCTCTTCATTAAGTGAAAAGGGTTCATTACTGTAATTCTGGAATAATTGTAATGGTTATCAGAATATTTTCTTTTCTCTTTTAGTCCTCATGCTATTTTTTATATTGTGTTGCAAATTACTTTCTCCAAAGTGGGGCTTTTCACGTTTTCTTACATTTTAAACATAACGTATATATATATATATATATATATATATATATATATATATATATATATATATATATATATATATATATATATATATATACATACAATTCAAAGATCAAGTGAAGAAATTAAATTTTCAATAGATTTTCAATCGTCGTAATTTGCAGAGCACAATGTCACAATGTGTGCCCTTATTGCCAGAGTCATAGAGGAAAGTTAAATCACGAAAAAAAACTAATAAGATTTAGCATTATAGTCTATTTCAGAGAACCTAGAGGAATTATCTACCCATTCCAATCATCAGATACAAAATGACGATTTCTTTATTTTTCTTAAGTAAGCTGAAAACAGTTTTTTTAAAATAAAAATATCGGCTAGGAACGATCCGCGAAGCACCAAACACTACCTCGGAATTAAAACAGTACCCTTTAAACAAAGGTACTACACCCACAGGCACTCATTCAACAACTCCGCGTTATCCAACCAAACGGAACTATCCAAACACTACTGGTCCCTAAAGAACACCAACTACGACCTGGTGGTAAAATGGAAAATAGTCCGAACCTCTCACTCGGCCACAGATTTCAAAGGTATATGCCCACATTGCATATCGGAAAAATATAAATAATGTTATTTAAGAACACAAAAAAATGCTTAATAAACGCAATAAACTGATAGCCAAGTGCAAGCACAGGGATAAATTCCAGATGTAAGATTGATATATCCCCTATAGACCATAGTAACCCTTAATTTTAACTTTTTAAAAACCTAGATATATTATTCGACATTAACCCCTAGCTATGATTTAAACACGTCGAATTCGCCTAAGTATACCCGGCTCTAAGACAACTAACTTAGATATATGCGGCTGCTGCACAAGAAACCTAAGATCTTAACCACATGTGTGTGTGTGTGTGGATAAATATGTGTAGAAAACCCTATAACCTAAACCATATTATATAACATGTCCCTATATTAATCTACCAAGTAATACAGATATAAGTGTATGCTTATGTATGTATATGTGTGTATACATGTATGTGTGTGTACATGTATGTGGGAATATAGACATGTGATTAAATATATCCACCCCAATCTAACCCTACAGCACGTTTTAAGACCCTATATTTATCATCCAAGTAAAATAATATATATGTGTATGTGTGTATAGGTATGGGTGTATATGTATGCATGTGAGTGAGTGTATGTATATGTGTGTATATATATTTACCTATCCCTCCGCACGAGTTGGATGCGACACAAGGTCAATTTCTTTAGCGGAGTTCAGCACGTTTGAATTCAGAGTTTTCCTTCTCCTAGACCGGTTGCCTAACCAAGGTTAAATAGCCCAGTCTGCCCTACTATCTACCCATAGCTGGAGGGCGAGTAGGATTCATACCTTTCCCATGGGTATTAGCGCTAAGTGAAATGCAATTAGCACGTCCGGGATTTGAGCGACGAGTCCATTTCCCATGACTTTAACCATACACCACGCGCTTCCTAAATGTATATGTGTATAAGTGTGTAAAACTGGATAGATCCACCTGCAACCACAATCTAGACCTTTGCAATAATTGTCTTTACTCTATCCTGTACTTGGACACGTATACCTGTATATCCGTCTAAGAATCCTCAAAGTAATATATATGGACATATTTTGATATATGTGTATGTATGCCTATATGTATATGGGTATGTTTATGTATTTGTGTGTATTTTAGTGTGTGCATGCGTATATATAGATATAATTATATGTATTTGTGTGTATCTAGATGTGTATAGATGGGGATATATGTGTGTATGTAGTTCAATGGATGTATGAAAACCTAAAAACCTAAAGTCCTAGCCCTATATTGTAACTTATTCCCATAAAATATTTTTCCAAGAAATATAAATACATACATATATATATATATATATATATATATATATATATATATATATATATATATATATATGGGGGGCACATGATTAAATATATCCACCCCAACATAACCCTAAAATATAAATCATACCGGTGCGGGATCAAGGCAAAAATTTGGCCAGTCCCAGAAATAAACGAAATCATTACCTTTTAACATACTACACTAACTGGCTATTCATTACACTAAACGAGGCGTCACTTTAAATGAGTACAGGTTTGAAAAGATTTTTCTACTTACGTGGAGGAACAATAACTTCTGCAAAAGAAAATGAAAAATATTTTATATTGCGTCAATTACTTGCTTAGGGCAAGTATTTCAAAACCATCTAATATCAAATTAATGGACAAGATTAAAAAGAAATATGAACGTGTTTAGATTCTTTTTAAATGAATATTAATTAATAAATTCCTTACTATATATATATATATATATATATATATATATATACTTTTAAAAGTTCACTATTAGAATATTTTCTATGAAAAAAATAATATATTGATTAAATCTCAGACAAGAATATGACAATTTAACATTCATATAAGGGATTAAACATTTACGTAATCTGATGAAATACATTTTTTAAGGGATTGAATATAATCGTATACAATGATTTTATTAAAAGTCAATTGTTTTGCTTAAAGCTACGAATATCATTATTCAGGGATGCTGTAATTGTGAAAATTTTTGTCTGTCTTCAAACATATATTTATCAGAAATTTCTAAGTAAAAATAAAATAGAATTTCAAATTACTTCGGCAGACTTTATTAATCATTTGGTATCCATTTTTACAGAAACATCCCCGTTCTCCGCCTTTGACTGCACAAATTGTGTTCGGGCCACATCCTTGTTGGACATTGGTTTTACCTCCTTGAGCACAGATGATATTTTTTGAACAGTCATGTGACAAGATTGATGACCCAGCCTACAGAACGAAAAACAATATGAAAAATGAAAATGTAATTGTACCATTATTCACCAACATAATCTAATATTTGGAACGCGTTGATTTGTAATATGTTGCCTTAAATTAATACTTATGATTTTAATTAAGTATGTACGATCATATATTAAGATCAGGTGTACGTATGGTTGCTTATTTGAAATCGATGATATTTCTAAATATGAAATTGTATATTAGGATATTTGGTTTACTTTTATTATTCGATTAAAAAGATGTGTTTGTTGAAATGCAAATTGAAAGAAATGGAAAAACATAATTACTTTTAAGTACATCCCATTATAGGTACAGCCACAGGACTTAAGTGGAACACATTTGTCACCACTGAGAATAGTGCCACGTTTACACACACATCCCTCCACAAATCCACCAAGACAAAATCGTCTTCGATCAGAACATGATGGCTGACATGCGCTCGCTTTGTAGGCGTAGACCTTATCATGTGGGCATTTCATTGCTGAAAGATTAAAGTATACAAGAAATAGAATCTAATACGAATATACCTGTTTGGACATAGGGGGTAAATATGTTCCTATTTCTCAGGTTCAAATCATTTAGTACGAAATATATTCGCATATATCATTGTTGCAAGAATATTCAATTAAATCCAACGACGTGAAAGACAATTTTCATTGTGAAATTTCCGAGATTAACGTCTTCACTAGATGTATGAGAAATATGTTTATTAATTTTAAATAAAAAATTTAAACCTGATTGTTATTTGCAGTGATAAGCTGTGATATATCAATTAAGTTGATGTTTGATATTGTAATCAATGTAATCATTTGTGTTAGGTTTTCAAACTTATCCTTTTATTGTTTACCAGTAAGTTAGGTTTACATTTTTCTTTTTCTTACAGAACAAATGATATCACTGAAAATATTTACATTTATGAAGGTGAAATATTCCATATTATAGATTATTCATTAGAATGCATCTACCGTTGACAATATCCTATATAGAATATGTAATTCTCCAGCGATAGTAATAAAATATAGCTTTATACAATTAGATAAAACAATTTGCATAACGAGGTTTCATCTTTCGGTCATTCGTGAGTTTTATCGTAGTAAGATTTCTGATTGAAAGAAAATGATATTATTATTGGCTCCAAGCCGCTGAGAAAATGAAACTACAATATTCTTCAAAAACAAGTTACCCTGTTTCGACCACAGGTAATTTCGTTACAATCATGTATATGTGTCCACAGGATAACGTCAGTTATAAGTTCACTCTTGCTACTTCTGCAGTGTCCAGCCTGTCTTGTTCGTTTTATTTAGAAAATGTGTGTGATTGGTGGAAAGTAGCTCCACAGATATTTTCGTGACATTTATACTATTATCATTAATAATCTTGTCAGAGAAAATAGAAACATTTATATTTTACACAAATATATTATTTGCATCAGAAAAGCAGTTTATATTCCTATGAATTAGTAATGTCAAATGCATATTTGTTTAGATAATAGAATAGAATATACAGGCGTAATCGTTCGCTTAATATATATAATTAAATTCAATCTCTTTATATTTAATGTCAGTCTCTTATTTTCAGAAAGCTTAATTATACTTACGGCATTTAGCTACACCTCTCCAGTTTATCAGTATATTTAGTTCTTCACACTTTTTAGCCAGAGCTTCATACGCCTGACACACGACTCTCTTCAAAACTTTTGGTGTTTTCGTGTAAGCACAAGCATCAATGTTGCACGCGTTGACGTAATCTCCGCGGATTTACCAAGTTTTTTCAGACATTTGGCAAATATTCCATTTTTATTTGATAAAAGGCCACAAACTTTGCTGCGTTTACATTGAGGCGAGTGGATTAATGATTATTGATTGTGATTTTTTCAGTTGCAAGGTTGTTGATTTTATTCCAAAATGTAAACGCAGCAAAGTTTGTGGCCTTTTATCAAATAAAAATGGAATATTTGCCAAATGTCTGAAAAAACTTGGTAAATCCGCGGGAGATTACGTCAACGCGTGCAACATTGATGCTTGTGCTTACACGAAAACACCAAAAGTTTTGAAGAGAGTCGTGTGTCAGGCGTATGAAGCTCTGGCTAAAAAGTGTGAAGAACTAAATATACTGATAAACTGGAGAGGTGTAGCTAAATGCCGTAAGTATAATTAAGCTTTCTGAAAATAAGAGACTGACATTAAATATAAAGAGATTGAATTTAATTATATATATTAAGCGAACGATTACGCCTGTATATTCTATTCTATTATCTAAACAAATATGCATTTGACATTACTAATTCATAGGAATATAAACTGCTTTTCTGATGCAAATAATATATTTGTGTAAAATATAAATGTTTCTATTTTCTCTGACAAGATTATTAATGATAATAGTATAAATGTCACGAAAATATCTGTGGAGCTACTTTCCACCAATCACACACATTTTCTAAATAAAACGAACAAGACAGGCTGGACACTGCAGAAGTAGCAAGAGTGAACTTATAACTGACGTTATCCTGTGGACACATATACATGATTGTAACGAAATTACCTGTGGTCGAAACAGGGTAACTTGTTTTTGAAGAATATTGTAGTTTCATTTTCTCAGCGGCTTGGAGCCAATAATAATATCATTTTCTTTCAATCAGAAATCTTACTACGATAAAACTCACGAATGACCGAAAGATGAAACCTCGTTATGCAAATTTTTTTATCTAATTGTATAAAGCTATATTTTATTACTATCGCTGGAGAATTACATATTCTATATAGGATATTGTCAACGGTAGATGCATTCTAATGAATAATCTATAATATGGAATATTTCACCTTCATAAATGTAATATTTTCAGTGATATCATTTGTTCTGTAAGAAAAAGAAAAATGTAAACCTAACTTACTGGTAAACAATAAAAGGATAAGTTTTGAAAACCTAACACAAATGATTACATTGATTACAATATCAAACATCAACTTAATTGATATATCACAGCTTATCACTGCAAATAACAATCAGGTTTAAATTTTTATTTAAAATTAATAAACATATTTCTCATACATCTAGTGAAGACGTTAATCTCGGAAATTTCACAATGAAAATTGTCTTTCACGTCGTTGGATTTAATTGAATATTCTTGCAACAAATATATGCGAATATATTTCGTACTAAATGATTTGAACCTGAGAAATAGGAACATATTTACCCCCTATGTCCAAACAGGTATATTCGTATTAGATTCTATTTCTTGTATACTTTAATCTTTCAGCAATGAAATGCCCACATGATAAGGTCTACGCCTACAAAGCGAGCGCATGTCAGCCATCATGTTCTGATCGAAGACGATTTTGTCTTGGTGGATTTGTGGAGGGATGTGTGTGTAAACGTGGCACTATTCTCAGTGGTGACAAATGTGTTCCACTTAAGTCCTGTGGCTGTACCTATAATGGGATGTACTTAAAAGTAATTATGTTTTTCCATTTCTTTCAATTTGCATTTCAACAAACACATCTTTTTAATCGAATAATAAAAGTAAACCAAATATCCTAATATACAATTTCATATTTAGAAATATCATCGATTTCAAATAAGCAACCATACGTACACCTGATCTTAATATATGATCGTACATACTTAATTAAAATCATAAGTATTAATTTAAGGCAACATATTACAAATCAACGCGTTCCAAATATTAGATTATGTTGGTGAATAATGGTACAATT
>CM042154.1:15947991-15969619 GCA_023376005.1 Doryteuthis pealeii
ACGATATATAAATCTTTTGAAAGACGAACATTTTGTTTTATACCATGATAACGACACCATGAGAAGCACACTAATGAATATTTTATTGTAATCTTTTTCAGATGTAAAGTTGTTGATATTCATCCGCAATGTCATCTCTATAAAGATATCAATTGTAACCTTTTATCAAATAAAAATGGACCATTCGCCGTTTGTCTGAAAAGACTTGGTAGATCTGTGGCTGATTACGTCAAGTCTTGCCACATGGATGCTTGTGCTAACAAGAAGAACCGAGTGGTTTTGAAGACTGTCGTATGTCGAGCGCATGAAGCTCTGGCTAAGAAATGTGATGAATTAAATATACTGATAAACTGGAGAGGTGCAGCTAATTGCCGTAAGTATAATTGATCGGCTTTATCTAAACATCACATAGACATTATAAATGAAAAGACGGAATTTCAATATATACATTACTCGATGGTTGTTAAATATATGGATATTACATTTGATTATCTGAATAAAAATACAATTCTACATATTAGCTGATCTGAAGTTATGTTAACAGCTATTCTGATGGGATTGGTGTATTTGGGTAAAATGTAAATAATTAATTTTTATTACAGATATTCTATTACGATAAATTTTATGAATGCCTGAAATATGAAACTTTATTATCCCATTTATTTTACTTACGTGTATAGAGTATATTCTATTATTATCGTACAACGAAATTACATATTATATTTAGGATGTTGTCGAGGATACAAGTCAGCTCATATCTATTAACATTATATATACGTTTAAATAATCTAATCATACAGCAACTAATTTTATAAAGTAGGAAATAATATTGAATATTTACCCTCCAGGAATTGATGTGTTTTCAGAGAAATCATTTGTTCTTTATACAAAATAAAAATGTTAAGTTTATTCACCGGTAAACTATAAAAATCACTTTAAAAAATTGACGAACAATTTACGAAATTAAGTATCAAATTTATTGATGTATTTCAGATTATCAGAGTATAAAAATTAGATTTTAGTTATTTACTCTAACATTTAAATGGTTATTCTTGTAAAAAATGAAATGTATGAGGATTTCTTAATATTCCTTTTACATTTTTCACATTTTATTACATTTTCAGCAATGCATTGCAAAAAGAATATGGTCTATGCCTACAAAACTAGTGCCTGTCAGCCATCATGTACTGATCGAAAGCCAGTATGTCGTGAAGGATTTATAGAGGGATGTGTGTGTAAACCTGGCACTATACTCAGCGGAGAGAAATGTGTTCCAATTAGTTCCTGTGGCTGTAGCTATAATGGGATGTACTTAAATGTAATTATGAATTCTCCTTTTTACATTTTTCATTTCAACAAACAGATTGGTGAACGAATAATGAAATGAAAACACATTTCCGAAAATGTAATTAGATAATATCAATAACAAATAAGAAACTATACTTAACTTGTTTCGAAATTAGGATCATAAAAATTCAATTATAATCGTAAAATATATTAATTTTAAGCCCAAACATATTTAAGAACATTGTATTGGAAGTATTAAAATATGATCGGAATCATGATATGATTTATTGTTATTATTTAAGTATTTATTGCTTTCTATTATGTAGGTACGGACAACATTTTTGTTAAATGACTGTTCACAAAGGCTGTTCTGTCAACCTGGAGGTCAAATCAAGTTAATGCCTGGATGCGGCGCGAACACTGTGTGTGCGTTGAAAGGCGGACAGCGGGTGTGCTTATGTAAAGAGGGATTCGAATTGTTTAATGGAATTTGTCGAAGTAATTTGAAATTTTATATTATCTTATTTAGAAGTTTCTTAGGTGTAATTATGTGTTAAACAAAAAAACATTTTCTTGATTACAACATAACTACGTAATTTTATAGACAGACATATTTATCTTTTATTAGGAATATGATAATCTTATGCCAGAATTGAGTCAAATATTCCTGTTTAAATAGCTACAAAGGCTGGTACTAAAGAAGACATAATAAAAACATAATGAACTTTCATCATGTCAATGTCAAGATAAAGTTAATTCTGTAAAGTAGAGATTAACCATTATCTCCATAATCAATAAGGAATAAGAGATATTTTATCATTATGTATATATTTAATTAATGGCACGTGTTTGCTATTATCAATGAAAATTGGTTTAACATTATTATTTATAGATATTTAAATGAAATTTCCTCTATTATAATTTAGTTAATCCCTGTTACAAGAATCCATGCAAGAACCAAGGAAAATGCATTTCTAGAGGAAACAGTGCAATCTGTAAATGTCGTCTTGGTTTCAAGGGAAAGAAATGTGAAGAAGGTAAGTAAATCTTGTAATAATTGCAAGCTTGCTTATCCCAATATTTAAAAATAACTTTAATAGCAATAAGAATGAAAAAATGAGTAAAAATATTAATTCAGTTTTTCAACCATACCGGTATAATAATATTTGATCAATAGGATAAAATTTCAGAATCGTCTCTTAACTAAATACTCGAGAAAGTTAAATAAAGTGGTGTCAGTTCCAAAAAAGATAAGTGTATGAATGATGGAAGAAAATAAAAAAATACGCGCATTTACAGTATATTTTCATACAAGTTTAGCAAAGATTATATTTCATTAGTATATATTTCAAAAGAAATATACAAGAACGTATTTGAGGGTTAATCCGTCATTTGAGTATTAACTTCTCTTTGAGGTCGTATCACAGTATGAATATATATGCTACGAATATGCTGGAATTAATTGGACCGTTAAAATTAGGCAGTCTAAAATTTTACATTAAATTCAGCAAAGTAGAAATTAATGCATTTAAATAATAGGGGAAACGGAATTAACCCATTCATATATAATTGATAAATGAGACTTTACTGAATATTCTACTTCCATTTTTAAAAAATTTCTTTAAAGCTAATCCATGTGCCCTGACACCGTGTAAAAATAATGGGAAATGCAATCCCATTGGAACAACATTTAAATGCATTTGCATTGGACGAGCTTATGGTAAACATTGTGAAAATGGTAAGTTCATGTTTTACAAGATTTAAAGATGTTACTTATTAAAAAATGCAGTTATTGTGCAATTCTTTGTTCATTATTGACGGAAGAGTTTAAGTTTCATAGCCTATTTTCTTTAAAATCCAATGGAACTTTTATTTCACGAAAAAAAACAATGAAAGATTAAATAATTAATCACACAAAAACAAACAGAAAGTCAAACACAAACATAAACACAAACACGAACACACACATGCACACACACACACACATGCACACACACATGCATGTAATATACATATATATATATATATATATATATATATATATATGTATGTATATATATATATATATATATATATATATATATATCCATGTGTTTGTGTATACATCGAGAGAAAGACAATTAGATTGAGAGAGGGATATATGTATAAATATACTCATGAAATGCTTGATATTTCCGAATTTACATCTTATTCATTTTCTTTTCAGTTCGACCGCCGAATCCATGTGCTCAGAACCGTTGTAGAAATGGTGGTACGTGTAGAGCGTTGGGCAGTAAATATAAATGTATATGTGTAAAAGGCTTTATTGGAAGAAATTGTGAAAGACGTAAGCACATTATCATATTCATCCTTTTTGTTGTTTTTTCTTTTCTGATTTCACTAACAAAATGTATAATTAATGGCGTATATATTTAAACCATTTTATACCTATTATAAATACCCCCCACATATATATTTATATATAGATATTAAAGCTTATGAATGTAATAAATTTCAGGAGTACCCGATTGTGTGTGCAGAGGTTCCGGTGATCCACATTACCAGACATTTGATGGTCAATGGATCCATTTCATGGGAGTGTGTAAATACACGCTCACTATGCCAAAGAAGACGAGCAAATTGCCACAATTTGCAGTAGAAATAAAAAATGAGCACCGTGGTGGAAACACACGTGTCTCCTATACTCGAATGGTTGACCTCAAGCTTAACGGACAAACAATCAGGCTTCATCCCGGAAGTAAACTCAGTGTAAGTAACTTTCAAAAATTAAGATATACAACTTGTATTGCTGGAATTTAAATGAATAGATTATTTGTAAAATGACATTAACTAATGTCAAAACAATATAGAGATTTTAGCAAGATTTCAAAATCACAGTAATATTACGAATTAGAATATTATATAACGAGTAGTTGAAAATTCATTGTCTGTTATATTATGGCTATATCATAATTTAGTTAAATTGAATAATACCATGACAGAACGGTTGATGAGTAATCAAATTCACATACATAATAGTATGGTAAGCATATATTGATAATAATTGTAACTTACAATTCCTACTGACTAAATTGTATTATTAATTTCCCCATTAGAAAATATACACGGATATTTTCGAGCAGTTTTTGTTTATCTAAATGTTCTTATCTATTCAGGTAAATGGTCAATTAATGAATCCTCCTCTAACGAATTATATGGGATTCAGTGCCGTTTATTCAGCTGGATGGATCAAGGTGACCACTAAGTTTGGTTTAAAGGTTCAATTTGATGGCAGACACCGAGTGATTGTTAGAGTACCAGGCAAATACAGAAACGAACTTACTGGAATATGTGGCGATTGTAATGGCAAGAGAGACGATTATAAGACAAAAGCTGGTGTCAATGTCTCTTGGAATCGAAACAAATATTCTTTAATTGGCCGAAGTTATGAAGTCGCTGATGACAGTGGTAAACCACAGAAGAAGTAAGTACTTTTTATTGAGCGTTAGCACATGATTATTAAATAAATACTTTCAGACAATTCATGAGTAACATTTTCAAGAACATAGGCATTTCTATCTTTTCACAGCCTCAGTCTCACATTAGCTTTAACTATATTGTGTAAACAGAGTGTTGCTTTATCATTATATATTTTACTAAACGGTTTAATATCCCCTGTACATATTACAGATATAAGCATTGTGACACAAGTTAATTTAATTGCATACCATTGAAACTTTGTCCGCACGTGTGTTATATTTTGTCGTCGATTTTCCAATCTAAATAAAACAAAGTAGTATATTCACACACATCAGTGTTGTTAAACATATATATAACATGCCAATTACTAGATAATCCTCATGGTAAGAAGCAATTTTAAAAGCCACAGATATTTGTAAGATCAGTTTTTGTGGAAGCAGCTTTTTTTCGATTGTGTATAATTGAAGATTGACGTACTTAGTGATGAGACTTGTTTAATGCTTTACTGTATAAGGCCATATAATTGAATGCTAGTCATTTTCGGAGACATAACTATTACACATAATGCATTGGAAGAAAATTTTTGTGTTTGATACGTTTTCTTGGATATGAGCCAAAATCCTATTGAAATTAATATATTGCTAGTGATACGATATATAAATCATTTGAAAGACGAACATTTTGTTTTATACCATGTTAAACGACACCATGAGAAGCACACTAATGAATATTTATTGTAATCTTTTTCAGATGTAAAGTTGTTGATATTCATCCGCAATGTCATCTCTATAAAGATATCAATTGTGACCTTTTATCAAATAAAAATGGACCATTCGCCGTTTGTCTGAAAAGACTCGGTAGATCTGTGGCTGATTACGTCAAGTCTTGTCACATGGATGCTTGTGCTAACAAGAAGAACCGAGTGGTTTTGAAGACTGTCGTATGTCGAGCGCATGAAGCTCTGGCTAAGAAATGTGATGAATTAAATATACTGATAAACTGGAGAGGTGCAGCTAATTGCCGTAAGTATAATTGATAGGATTTATCTAAACATCACATAGACATTATAAATGAAAAGACGGAATTTCAATATATACATTACTCGATGGTTGTTAAATATATGGATATTACATTTGATTATCTGAATAAAAATACAATTCTACATATTAGCTGATCTGAAGTTATGTTAACAGCTATTCTGATGGGATTGGTGTATTTGGGTAAAATGTAAATAATTAATTTTCTATTACAGATATTCTATTACGATAAATTTTATGAATGCCTGAAATATGAAACTTTATTATCCCATTTATTTTACTTACGTGTATAGAGTTATATTCTATTATTATCGTACAACGAAATTACATATTATATTTAGGATGTTGTCGAGGGTACAAGTCAGCTCATATCTATTAATATTATATATACATTTAAATAATCTAATCAGACAGCAACTAATTTTATAAAGTAGGAAATAATATTGAATATTTACCCTCCAGGAATTGATGTGTTTTCAGAGAAATCATTTGTTCTTTATACAAAATAAAAATGGTAAGTTTATTCACCGGTAAAATATAAAAATCACTTTAAAAATTGACGAACAATTTACGAAATTAAGTATCAAATTTATTGATGTATTTCAGATTATCAGAGTATAAAAATTAGATTTTAGTTATTTACTCTAACATTTAAATGGTTATTCTTGTAACAATGAAATGTATGAGGATTTCTTAATATTCCTTTTACATTTTTCACTTTTTTTTTTACATTTTCAGCAATGAATTGCAAAAAGAATATGGTCTATGCCTACAAAACTAGTGCCTGTCAGCCATCATGTACTGATCGAAAGCCAGTATGTCGTGAAGGATTTATAGAGGGATGTGTGTGTAAACCTGGCACTATACTCAGCGGAGAGAAATGTGTTCCAATTAGTTCCTGTGGCTGTAGCTATAATGGGATGTACTTAAATGTAATTATGAATTCTCCTTTTTTCATTTTTCATTTCAACAAACAGACTTATGAACGAATAAGGAAACATTTCCGAAAATGTAATTCGATAATATCAATAACAAATAAGCAACTATACTTAACTTGTTTCGAAATTAGGATCATAAAAATTCAATTATAATCGTAAAATATATTAATTTTAAGCCCCAAAATATTTAAGATCATTGTATTGGAAGTATTAAAATGTGATTTGAATCATGGTGTGATTTATTGTTATTATTTAAGTATTTATTGCTTTCTATTATGTAGGTACGGACAACATTTTTGTTAAATGACTGTTCACAAAGGCTGTTCTGTCAACCTGGAGGTCAAATCAAGTTAATGCCTGGATGCGGCGCGAACACTGTGTGTGCGTTGAAAGGCGGACAGCGGGTGTGCTTATGTAAAGTGGGATTCGAAATGTTTAATGGAATTTGTCGAAGTAATTTGAAATTTTATATTATCTTATTTAGAAGTTTCTTAGGTGTAATTATGTGTTAAACAAAAAAACATTTTCTTGATTACAACATAACTACGTAATTTTATAGACAGACATATTTATCTTTTATTAGGAATATGATAATCTTAGGCCAGAATTGAGTCAAATATTCATGTTTAAATAGCTAGAAAGGCTGGTACTAAAGAAGACATAATAAAAACATAATGAACTTTCATCATGTCAATGTCGAGATAAACTTAATTCTGTAAAGTAGAGATTAACCATTATCTCCATAATCAATAAGGAATAAGAGATATTTTATCATTATGTATATATTTAATTCATGGCACGTGTTTCCTATTATCAATGAAAATTGGTTTAACAATTATTTATAGATATTTAAATGAAATTTCCTCTATTATCATTTAGTTAATCCCTGTTACAAGAATCCATGCAAGAACCAAGGAAAATGCATTTCTAGAGGAAACAGTGCAATCTGTAAATGTCGTCTTGGTTTCAAGGGAAGAAATGTGAAGAAGGTAAGTAAACCTTGTAATAATTGCAAGCTTGCTTGTCCCAATAATTAAAAATAACTTTAATAGCAATAAGAATGAAAAAATGTGTAAAAATATTAATTCAGTTTTTCAACCATACCGGAATAATAATATTTGATCAATAGGATAAAATATCAGAATCGTCCCTTAACTGAATACTCGAGAAAGTTAAATAAGGTGGTGTCAGTTCCAAAATTATTTTGTAATGTACGTAGTACGTTCCAATTAAAACCACGTGTACAATAAAGCAATTTCAAGCATATAATAATTTGGAAGAACATAGTACGCAATGATGAATTCAGATTAGCAAATGCACACAGATAATATTACATACACACGAATAGTTACCGATTTGCATATCAGTACATAGAATTGTAAATATATTCATGAATATTGATTTTAATATGAATATTGATTGTTAATATATTCATGAATAATTATGCGTACTGTTAAATGAATGGAATCTACTACTTTATATTATACTTTTTTATTATACAAAACTTGATTTAACACGCGCGCACACACACACACACACACACACACGCACACACACACACACACACACACACACACATATATATATATATATATATATATATATATATATATATATTGTGAAAAACACATTCGTGTAACTGATGTTTAGAAGCATAAACATTCGTGCTTGTTTTTAATACAAATCATTAGATTTAATTACTAAATACTGCAAAGCAATGATTGATCAAGATCAAAAACAAATGAGGATATTATATGGTTTCATAAACTAATAAACTAAATTGATTTTAATACCTAATAGGTCTACATTCAATTGTTTACAATTCATTATCATACTACACTCAAGTGGCATATATAATTCCCAGCAATATTTTCACTGGAAATTATTAAATTAGAATTGAGAGATTACTGAAAAGATATAAGAAGGAACCATGTTAAATAATATAATCAGCATTGTAACAAAGTGAATGTCCACAAACTCAATGAGGATTTCTATGAATATCTGTTTTTTCTCTTTTCAGCGGTAAAATCTGCAATAAAACCGGGTGAGTATTATGATACATTTTTATTTAATCAATGACTTAAAACTGACATGAGTAAGATCAGACGACTTTCTCCGATTAATGTGAACAGATTTTGTGATAAATATGTGAATGTTTTTGAAATAAGAAAGTGAATCTTATTATGAATGAGTCCCAATAGTCTCTGCTATTAGCAATAATACTCGATTGAAAATAAGTACCTTAATTCTTATGATAGGCTAGTAAAAATACGATGAAGAATTAAGTTGATGCATTTAAGAAATATCAAGACGAGAACTCAAAAGTATATAATAATGATCACTGGTAAGATTGTTATCTAACAAAAAATAATTCTGTAATAAAAAGTATATAATAATCATGAAACTAATAAGCTCAAAAGTATATAATAATCATCACTGGAAAGATTATTATTCAACAAAACAATAATTCTTGGAAATAAACTAAAAAAAATAAGTATGTTATTATTGATTACATGGAATTCTGTGTCCAATATTACTTACAGACATCATGAAATAATTTTCTTTTCTTTTCCAGTATGTGCAAATACAGTGGCTGACATTGCCTTTGTACTTGATGATTCCGGAAGTGTATCGTATAGAAATTTCGAGAAAGTAAAGGCATTCACAATCGGAGTTGTTAATGCTATGAACATAGGCTTCAAACAAGTCAGAGTTGCTGTTTTTCGTACAGTTCAACTACAGTCGTTCACTTCAATCTGGGAAGATACGGAAATAAGAGGAAATTAACCCAGGCAATTTATAGAATCAGATTCCGTGGTGGAGGAACAAACACACACATAGCCCTGAAACGTCTCCGATCCGTCTTTACAAGAAGGCAAGGAGATCGAAGCTCCGCTCCAAATATCGCCATTGTTCTCACGGACGGGTTTTCCTCCAATCCAAACGCCGTCAATCACAGGCTGCCTTACTTAAAAGATCGGTATCATCATGTTCAGTATTGGTATTGGAAGACGTCTACGAAAATCAGATCTAATAGCCATGGCCAGCAGACCGATATTACAGCACACATTTACAGTTAGAAACTTTAATGCTTTGAAGAATATAAAGAATAAAATAGCAACGAAGACATGTAAAGGTAGGTGTATATTTTGCAGTGGGTCTCGAATATTCTTACTAACCTTGTATTATATACCTTAAATTTACAAACCATATTTATGTAGTAACTCCACAGAAGTCTTCGAAGGCATAACACTTTAAATAATAGGAATATGTCATTGGTTTTAATACCTAATGTCAATAAAAAAAAACTTTTATTACAATATGGGAATTGAAAATATTTGTTTAAATAGCTTTACTACATTAATAAAAACATAATGAATTTCATCATGAATAAGATTTAATTCTGTAAAAGAGATTAAATTAATAATCCATTATGTATATAAATTAATGGATGTTTGCTATATATCAATGAAAATTTTAACATTATTATTTATGATATTTAAATGAAATTTCATTATAATTTAGTTAATCCCTGTTACAAGAATCCATGCAAGAAAAGGAAAATGCATTCTAGAGGAAACAGTGCAATCTGTAAATGTCGTCTTGGTTTCAAGAAAGAATGTGAAGAAGGTAAGTAAATCTTGTAATAATTGCAAGCTTGCTTATCCCAATATTTAAAAATAACTTTAATAGCAATAAGAATGAAAAAATGAGTAAAAATATTAATTCAGTTTTCAACCATACGGTATAATAATATTTGATCAATAGGATAAATTTCAGAATCGTCTCTTAACTAAATACTCGAGAAAGTTAAATAAAGTGGTGTCAGTTCCAAAAAAGATAAGTGTATGAATGATGAAGAAAATAAAAAAATACGCGCATTTACAGTATATTTTTCATACAAGTTTAGCAAAGATTATATTTCATTAGTATATATTTCAAAGAAATATCAAGAACGTATTTGAGGTTAATCCGTCATTTGAGTATTAACTTCTCTTTGAGGTCGTATCACAGTATGAATATATATATGCTAATATGCTGGAATTAATTGGACCGTTAAATTAGGCAGTCTAAAATTTTACATTAAATTCAGCAAAGTAGAAATTAATGCATTAAATAATAGGGGAAACGGAATTAACCCATTCATATATAATTGATAAATGAGACTTTACTGAATATTCTACTTCCATTTTTAAAAATTTCTTTAAAGCTAATCCATGTGCCCTGACACCGTGTAAAAATAATGGGAAATGCAATCCCATTGGAACAACATTTAAATGCATTTGCATTGGACGAGCTTATGGTAAACATTGTGAAAATGGTAAGTTCATGTTTTACAAGATTTAAAGATGTTACTTATTAAAAAATGCAGTTAATTCTTTGTTCATTATTGACGGAAGAGTTTAAGTTTCATAGTCTGATTTTCTTAAAATTCCAATGGAACTTTTATTTCACGAAAAAAAACAAAACAATGAAAGATTAAATAATTAATCACACAAAAACAAAAGAAAGTCAAACACAAACATAAACACAAACACGAACACATGCACACACACACACACACATGCACACACACACACATGCATGTAATATACATATAATATATATATATATATATATATATATATATGTATGTATATATATATATAATATATATATATATATATATATATATATATATCCATGTGTTTGTGTATACATCGAGAGAAAGACAATTAGATTGAGAGAGGGATATATGTATAAATATACTCATGAAATGCTTGATATTTCCGAATTTACATCTTATTCATTTTCTTTTCAGTTCGACCGCCGAATCCATGTGCTCAGAACCGTTGTAGAAATGGTGGTACGTGTAGAGCGTTGGGCAGTAAATATAAATGTATATGTGTAAAAGGCTTTATTGGAAGAAATTGTGAAAGACGTAAGCACATTATCATATTCATCCTTTTTGTTGTTTTTCTTTTCTGATTTCACTAACAAAATGTATAATTAATGGCGTATATATTTAAACCATTTTATACCTATTATAAATACCCCCCACATATATATTTATATATAGATATTAAAGCTTATGAATGTAATAAATTTGCAGGAGTACCCGATTGTGTGTGCAGAGGTTCCGGTGATCCACATTACCAGACATTTGATGGTCAATGGATCCATTTCATGGGAGTGTGTAAATACACGCTCACTATGCCAAAGAAGACGAGCAAATTGCCACAATTTGCAGTAGAAATAAAAAATGAGCACCGTGGTGGAAACACACGTGTCTCCTATACTCGAATGGTTGACCTCAAGCTTAACGGACAAACAATCAGGCTTCATCCCGGAAGTAAACTCAGTGTAAGTAACTTTCAAAAATTAAGATATACAACTTGTATTGCTGGAATTTAAATGAATAGATTATTTGTAAAATGACATTAACTAATGTCAAAACAATATAGAGATTTTAGCAAGATTTCAAAATCACAGTAATATTACGAATTAGAATATTATATAACGAGTAGTTGAAAATTCATTGTCTGTTATATTATGGCTATATCATAATTTAGTTAAATTGAATAATACCATGACAGAACGGTTGATGAGTAATCAAATTCACATACATAATAGTATGGTAAGCATATATTGATAATAATTGTAACTTACAATTCCTACTGACTAAATTGTATTATTAATTTCCCCATTAGAAAATATACACGGATATTTTCGAGCAGTTTTTGTTTATCTAAATGTTCTTATCTATTCAGGTAAATGGTCAATTAATGAATCCTCCTCTAACGAATTATATGGGATTCAGTGCCGTTTATTCAGCTGGATGGATCAAGGTGACCACTAAGTTTGGTTTAAAGGTTCAATTTGATGGCAGACACCGAGTGATTGTTAGAGTACCAGGCAAATACAGAAACGAACTTACTGGAATATGTGGCGATTGTAATGGCAAGAGAGACGATTATAAGACAAAAGCTGGTGTCAATGTCTCTTGGAATCGAAACAAATATTCTTTAATTGGCCGAAGTTATGAAGTCGCTGATGACAGTGGTAAACCACAGAAGAAGTAAGTACTTTTTATTGAGCGTTAACTCATGATTATTAAATAAATGCTTTCAGACAATTCATTAGTAACATTTTCACGAACATAGGCATTTATATCTCTTCACAGCTCAGTCTCACATTAGCTTTAACTATATTGTGTAAACAGAGTGTTGCTTTATCGTTATTATTTTACTAAACTGTTAAATATATCCTGTATATATTACTGATATAAGCATTGTATTACAAATTAATTCAATTACATATTGTAAATTTATCCGCACGTGTGTTATACTTTTCTCGTTAACTTTCTAATCTAAATAAATAAAATAGCATATTCGCACTCATCAGTGTTGTTGAACATATACAGAGCATGCTAACTGGCAGATAATAGATTTCATGAGCCACAATTATTTGCAAGATAATATTTTGTGTGAGCCAGATGTCTGCGAGTGTATGATTGAAGAGTGAGTTACTTCATGATGAGACTAGTTTAATGCTTTACTATATAAGTGTTACGTAGCGGGTATGGTCACAGTACCAAAAGCGATATATGTAGTAGTCGGCTACTAGCGACTACTGGATTTCAATAAACAACAGATACGTATATACAAAGATAGGCCCCGTCTTTATTTTCTTTAGTGTGTGGTTGGTGAGGGTCGTAGAGTTTCACAATGAAAATGCCGGTGGATGGTGAAGAGTGCCGTGTTCACAATGAGTGCCCGAAGGGTGTTTGCTGGTTGGAGTATCTCTGTCTTTCGGCTCGAATCTTCTCGCCTTTATATTGATAGATACGCCTCCGTATCTTTATGTTTTGATCGGATAACGGACATCTGTTATATATTTCTGTATCTTCTCCCTGCTTCCTTCCCGGAAACCCTCTCTTCCGCTTTCTCTTTCCGTAATATGGCACCAGAAGAAATGTTACTTTACTTCAGTCTGCATATTTCCTTCGATAAATTTAACAGGACAATGGAATGTTCCCGGATTGTGTATTATAGGCACGGACATTGTGTACAGGATAAATGCAGTTATATTTCTTTGTTATTATATGTGTGGTTGGATTATGTGTTTGATACGTTTTCTTCAATATAAGCCAAATCCTATTGAAATTAATATATTGCTAGCGATACGATATAATATAAATCTTTGAAGGGCGAACATTTTGTTGTATATCATAATAAACGAGACCATGAGAAGCACACTAATGAATATTTATTGTAATTTTTTTCAGATGTAAAGTTGTTGATATTCATCCACAATGTCATCTCTATAAAGATATCAATTGTGACCTTTTATCAAATAAAAATGGACCATTCGCCGTTTGTCTGAAAAGACTCGGTAGATCTGTGGCTGATTACGTCAAGTCTTGCCACATGGATGCTTGTGCTAACAAGAAGAACCGAGTGGTTTTGAAGACTGTCGTATGTCGAGCGCATGAAGCTCTGGCTAAGAAATGTGATGAATTAAATATATTGATAAACTGGAGAGGTGCAGCTAATTGCCGTAAGTATAATTGATCGGCTTTATCTAAACATCACATAGACATTATAGATGAAAAGACGGAATTTCAATATATACATTACTCACTGATTGTTAAATATATGGTATTACATTTGATTATCTGAATAAAAATAAAATTCTCAATATTAGCTGATCGGAATTTATGTTAACTGCTATTCTGATGGGATTGGTGTATTTGGGTAAAATGTAAATAATTAATTTTCTATTACAGATATTCTATTATGATAAATCTCATGAATGCCTGAAATATGAAACTTTATTATCCCATTTATTTTACTTACGTGTATAGAGCTATATTCTACTATTATGCTACAAAGAAATTACATATTATATTTAGGATGTTGTCGAGGATACAAGTCAGCTCATATCTATTAATATTATATATACGTTTCAATAATCTAATCATACAGCAACTAATTTTATAAAGTAGAAAATAATTTTGAATATTTAATCTCTGTGAATTGATGTGTTTTCAGAGAAATCATTTGTTTTTTATACAAAATAAAAACGTTAAGTTTATTTACCGGTAAACTATAAAAATCACTTTGATAATTAACGAACTTAGATTACGAAATTAAGTATCAAATTTATTGATATATTTCAGATTATCAGAGTATAAAAATTAGATTGTAGCTATTTACATTTAAATGGTTATTCTTGTAAAATGAAATGTATGAGGATTTCGTAATATTCCTTTTACATTTTTCACATTTTATTACATTTTCAGCAATGAATTGCAAAAAGAATATGGTCTATGCCTACAAAACTAGTGCCTGTCAGCCATCATGTACTGATCGAAAGCCAGTATGTCGTGAAGGATTTATAGAGGGATGTGTGTGTAAACCTGGCACTATACTCAGCGGAGAGAAATGTGTTCCAATTAGTTCCTGTGGCTGTAGCTATAATGGGATGTACTTAAATGTAATTATGAATTCTCCTTTTTTCATTTTTCATTTCAACAAACAGATTGGTGAACGAATAATGAAATGAAAACACATTTCCGAAAATGTAATTAGATAATATCAATAACAAATAAGAAACTATACTTAACTTGTTTCGAAATTAGGATCATAAACATTCAATTATAATCGTAAAATATATTAATTTTAAGCCCAAAATATTTAAGAATATTGTATTGGAAGTATTAAAATGTGATCGGAATCATGATATGATTTATTGTTATTATTTAAGTATTTATTGCTTTCTATTATGTAGGTACGGACAACATTTTTGTTAAATGACTGTTCACAAAGGCTGTTCTGTCAACCTGGAGGTCAAATCAAGTTAATGCCTGGATGCGGCGCGAACACTGTGTGTGCGTTGAAAGGCGGACAGCGGGTGTGCTTATGTAAAGAGGGATTCGAATTGTTTAATGGAATTTGTCGAAGTAATTTGAAATTTTATATTATCTTATTTAGAAGTTTCTTAGGTGTAATTATGTGTTAAACAAAAAAACATTTTCTTGATTACAACATAACTACGTAATTTTATAGACAGACATATTTATCTTTTATTAGGAATATGATAATCTTATGCCAGAATTGAGTCAAATATTCCTGTTTAAATAGCTACAAAGGCTGGTACTAAAGAAGACATAATAAAAACATAATGAACTTTCATCATGTCAATGTCAAGATAAAGTTAATTCTGTAAAGTAGAGATTAACCATTATCTCCATAATCAATAAGGAATAAGAGATATTTATCATTATGTATATATTTAATTAATGGCACGTGTTTCCTATTATCAATGAAAATTGGTTTAACATTATTATTTATAGATATTTAAATGAAATTTCCTCTATTATAATTTAGTTAATCCTGTTACAAGAATCCATGCAAGAACCAAGGAAAATGCATTTCTAGAGGAAACAGTGCAATCTGTAAATGTCGTCTTGGTTTCAAGGGAAAGAAATGTGAAGAAGGTAAGTAAATCTTGTAATAATTGCAAGCTTGCTTATCCCAATATTTAAAAATAACTTTAATAGCAATAAGAATGAAAAAATGAGTAAAATATTAATTCAGTTTTTCAACCATACCGGTATAATAATATTTGATCAATAGGATAAAATTTCAGAATCGTCCCTTAACTAAATACTCGAGAAAGTTAAATAAAGTGGTGTCAGTTCCAAAAAAGATAAGTGTATGAATGATGGAAGAAAATAAAAAATACGCGCATTTACAGATATATATTCGTTGCGCAGAGTCTAGCAGATAAATTTCCATACAAGAGCAAAGATTACATTTCATTAGTATATATTTCAAATGAAATATAGAAGAACGTATTTGAGGGGTTAATCCGTCATTTGAGTATTAACTTCTCTTTGAGGTCGTATCACAATATGAATATATATGCTACGAATATGCTGGAATTAATTGGACCGTTAAAATTAGGCAGTCTAAATTTTACATTAAATTCAGCAAAGTAGAAATTAATGCATTAAATAATAGGGAAACGGAATTAACCCATTCATATATAATTGATAAATGACACTTCACTGAATATTCTACTTGTATTTTTAAATTTCTTCTTTAAAGCTAATCCATGTGCCCTGACACCGTGTAAAAATAATGGGAAATGCAATCCCATTGGAACAACCTTTAAATGCATTTGCATTGGACGAGCTTATGGAAACATTGTGAAAATGGTAAGTTCATGTTTTACAAGATTTAAAGATGTTACTTATTAAAAAATGCAGTTATTGTGCAATTCTTTGTTCATTATTGACAGAAGAGTTTAAGTTTCATAGTCTGATTTTCTTAAAAATCCAATGGAACTTTTATTTCACGAAAAAAAAAACAATTAAAGATGAAATAATCAATCACACAAAAACAACACAGTCAAACGCATAAACATAAACACATCACGAACACACACACACACACACACACAATGCATACAATATATATATATATATATATATATATATATATATATATATATATATATATATATATATATATATATATATATATATATATATATATATAATATACATTAGGGACCGGAAAAAAATCGGATACTACTAGTTTAAAAGCGAATTAAGAATAATCAAATCTATTATTTAATGTTGAACTTTGTCTAAATCGATAAGTATTAACATAGTAACCATCATTAAAAAGAAAAATATAATTACATATGCAGTTTATTTTTAAAAGATTTAAAACTATTTGTTTTGGTCAATTTCGACGCAATCCGCCATTTGGCTGTTTTTCAATGGTTTTAGGCGCTTTTTCAATTTTAACGTAACCTTGGGATGGAATAATTTTTTTATCAAAATCAGGTAATTATCCGAATTTCTGAAATTTTCAGTATTGATTAACAATTAATGAATTTATAATGCATCAGTTATTTTTATTTCAAAACATTAATTTAGTATTTTTGCTAGAAAATTAATATATAAATTCATTCAAAATAAAAATAATCGGATTTTAAGTTTAAAATTTTCTATTTTCAGATTAAAAAAAATAAATATCTACTTATTGCAAACCTTATTTTTTCGAAAAAAGTATACATTTTGAAGAAAACTCCATTGAAAATGTACCCCCTTTTTTTAAGCAGAAAACCATCGATGTATAATTTTTGCTTTATAATAATAGCCAATTAAATAATTATCGAAATGAGTAAAAAAGAAATCTCCAAAAAATGAACTATTTATAATTTTTTTACATTTTATTTTACGATTTTCGGTATCTATTTTTCATAGAAGCCAAACCGTAAAAAAATTTTTTTTTCTTCTATTCATAAGTTCAGTCTTTTATCTCAATATTTATACTGTAATTAGTACAATATATGACTAACTTGAAAAACATTTTACTCCCAACATAAGGGGTAAAAAATTAAGAGATCTGAAAAAAAGGGGAAAGTTTTGAAATAAAATAAATAATGCATTATAAAGATCATTTAATTGATAAATAAACACTAAAATTCATTAAAACCGATAAAATTCCTGATTTTGGTAAATTATTTTTCTGTAGGGGGGTAAAGTCATTTTGTCAAAAAGCATTTTAGGCTCAGTTTATCAGTCCCTAATATATTATATCCATGTGTTTGTGTATACATCGAGAGAAAGAGAATTAGATGAGAGATGGATCTATTTATAAATATATTCATGAAATACTTGATATTTCCTAATTTAATGTTTTCATTTTCATTTCATTTCGAGCCGCCGAATCCATGTGCTCAGAACCGTTGTAGAAATGGTGGTACGTGTAGAGCGTTGGGCAGTAAATATAAAATGCATATGTGTAAAAGGCTTTATTGGAGAAATTGTGAAAGACGTAAGCACATTATCATATTCATCCTTTTTTTTTTTTTCGTTTCTGATTTCACTAAAAAATGTATAATTAATGGCCTATATATTTAAACCATTTTATACCTACTATGTATAAACACAAACCCCACCTCACCACACACACAACACATATATATATATATAATATATATATATATATATATATATATATATATATATTATTATTCAATTATGAATGTAACAATTTGCAGGAGTACCGATTGTGTGTGCAGAGGTTCCGGTGATCCACATTACCAGACATTTGATGGTCAATGGATCCATTTCATGGGAGTGTGTAAATACACGCTTCACTATGCCAAAGAACGAGTAAATTGCCACAATTCGCAGTAGAAATAAAAATGAGCAACCGTGGTGGAAACTCACATGTCTCCTATACTCGAATGGTTGACCCTCAGCTTAATGGAGAAACAATCAGGCTTCACCCGGAAGTAAACTTACTGTAAGTAACTTTTAAGAATTAACATATACAACTTGTATTTCTAGGCTTTTCGTTAATAGCATTTATTGCAATAAAACTATTAATATCAAACAGTGTAGAGATTTAAACAGGATTTCAAATCAAACAGCGTCTTCGGCTCTACTTACCGGTATTTTGCCGGGGCAAGTGAGCTCCGGGCGCTTGACCGATAAAATAATTAAGTGTTGAACCGAGGGGGCAATGCCCCAGTCAATACCTAACGCTTGATTTAAAGGGCAGGGCTGCGTTTTATTTCCTACTGTTTTGAGGTTCCCCCATTGAAAGGAATGCCGATGGGATCAAACGAATTCTTTCACACCACCACCATCAGCTTAGGCTTGTTTGGGTGGGCCCACATAAAATGTCCTTGTATCACGCCACCATAATCGGGATGCATGGCAAAAGTCAGTCAATTTGATAATATTTTTACATCACAATTGATGTGTATTGCAATATGGTTGTATAGTTATCTAGTTAATTTCAATAATACTATGAATGATTGAGAAAAGACTCACAGAAAATGGGCATTTCTATTTAGCTTAATGGCTTGAAATGTTTCATCATTGCACATGAGAAAAACACACCGGACACCATTGTATAACTTATGGTGCGCCCTACGCTGGAAACACCATATTTTGCCAGACACAGAGAAACCTTAATAGGATGTAGCCTGATTCTCAGACCTTACTGGGTGGGCAAGCAAGAGGATAATAGGAATTTCTCATTATCGTCTGTGACTGGGTCGAGAGCCACGAAGTTTAGGATTTTGCTATTAAAATTGATTTAATCGGTTTGTCAGAAGAAAGGATGGTTGACCCGTTGACCTCTTAAGTGACACAATGCAATTTGGTAAAACAGTCAGAACATTCGAAAGTTCCACGAGTCTAGATGTTCCACACCCATTTTTATATAATAAGGAAACCTTAGATTTTACGACAGTTTGTCTGGGCAGTGGAGTTAGTTTGACAGTCGGGTTGACGGACTTGCCGAGAGCAGTCGGGGCTGGGAGTTTTGCCGGAGTAGTCATAGGGAGCGACTGAGTTTTCTGAATCGAGACTGGTGTCACTGATGTGTGAAGCCTGATCAATTGGACGAAGCTAAGAGCATTAATTAAAACTATTATAGGAAGCCACTATCTTCTCTCTCTCTCTCCTCTCTCTTCTCTCTCTCTCTCTTCTCCTCTCTCTCTCTCTCTCTCTCTCTCTCATAACTTGCATTAAGTAATAAATTGCTGAAAAGCAAACTCATTGTCATCCAATTACTACGTGAAGAATACTACAAGATTTTTTTATGAATGAGATACCACTGCCCAAAGATAGAAAGTTAATTGACGCAACGAAAACCACTTGTCTTGTAAGGTGATATCTTCCTGACCGTAAAAAAAAGAGGAAGGGTTCTTTCGTGGGCTTGAATGCTGTCTATTAGATTACTAATTCCAATTGTTAAAATTATTTTACTTATTAAGACAGTTAAAAATATAATCGGTTTCTTTTGAGCAGTTTTTTGTTATCTAAATGTTCTTATCTATTCAGGTAAAATGGTCAATTAATGAATCTCCTCTAACTAATTATATGGGATTCAGTCCGTTTATTCAGCTGGATGGATCAAGGTGACCACTAAGTTGGGTTTAAAGGTTCAATTTGATGGCAGACACCGAGTGATTGTTAGAGTACCAGGCAAATAAGAAACGAACTTACTGGAATATGTGGCGATTGGTAATGGCAAGAGAGACGATTATAAGACAAAAGCTGGTGTCAATGTCTCTTGGAATCGAAATAAATATTCTTTAATTGGCCGAAGTATGAAGTCGCTGATGACAGTGTAAACCACAGAAGAAGTAAGTACTTTTTATTGAGCGTTAGCACATGATTATTAAATAAATACTTTCAGACAATGACGAGTAACATTTTCACGAACATAGGTTTTCTATCTTTTCACAGCCTCAGTTCACATTAGCTTTAACTATATTGTGTAAACGAGTGTTGTGTACAGAATAAATGCAGTTATATTTCTTTGTTATTATATGTGTGGTGGATTATGTCTTTTGATACGTTTTTTGGATATAAGCCAAAATCCTAAATTGAATTATATATTGCTAGCGATACGATATAATATAAATCTTTTGAAGGGCGAAATTTTGTTGTATATCATAATAACAAGACCATGAGAAGCCACCAATGAATTATTTATTGGTAAATCTTTTTCAGATGTTAAAGTTGTTGATATTCATGCGCAATGTCATCTCTATAAAGATAATCAAATTGTGACTTTTATCAATAAAAATGGACCATTATCGCCGTTGGTCTGAAAAGATCGGTAGATCTGTGCTGATTCGTAGTCTTCACATGGTCTTGTGCTAAAAGAGAACCGAGTGGTTTTTGAAGACTCGTCGTATGTGAGCGCATGAGCTCCTGGCTAAGAAATGTGATGATTAAATATATACTGATAACTGGAGAGGTTTTGCAGTAATGCTCGTAGTATAATGACTGCTTTACTAACATACACAAATAAAATTATTAATGAAAAGACGGAATTTCAATGATATACATTACTCAATGGCTGGTCAAATATATGGGAG
>CM042154.1:15975815-16028315 GCA_023376005.1 Doryteuthis pealeii
CCAGACGAAGTTCCTCCAAGTCAACTCAAGAAAGTCCAGACCTTAGAGATTCAGACCAAAGTCAAGATGAGAGAAGATATACCAAAGACGATCAGATACTAAAGACGGCGAAGAAATAGAATTAAAGAAAGGGTAGCAACCATTTATAATTATTAGTGCCGGTGAAGAAGCGCTATGCAACAAGTATTTCTAATGGCAGATTATATTAAGATATTGCAAAATAGCTTATTTCAAATATTGTTCATCACAAATATTTCACATTTATTCAGGAAGGCATTTTTAAAGATATTTATTAAATAAATAGATGAATGATTATAACTCACATCTGCCTTCTGTTAGACAAAACCCTGGAAAACAGAAATAATCTTTTGATAGTAAATCATAATCAGAGAGTTTGGCACTCTCTCAAACAGGATTATTAAAATTTATTGATTTCATACTTAATTTTATCTTAATTATTCCTAATTATACTAGCTGATAATTACCAATGTAAGATATCTATTCACGCGTAAAGTATTTCTAATGACAATTATTGTTAATTATACATAATAGCTACATTTCATTAGTTAAAAAGAATCAAAAATAGTTCATCACAAATATTTCACATTTATCGAGGAAGGCATTTTCATGCCCTCTCATTATGAATGTTTTAAGCTATTGATAAATGCGAATACATTGATGATTATACTCACTTCTCGTATTGATGTATTGACGTATCCTGAAAACAGAAAAAATCATATTTAAGTAAATTCATCTCAATGAGTTGGCATTCTCTTATGTGCAACACAAGAGATTATATTAATTTTTCATACTTCATTTTTATCTTAATTATCCTAATTAAACTAGCTGATAATACCGTACAAGTATAATTTCAGTCAACAGTATTTCTAATAGGTAATTATTCTAATGCATAATTACCTACGAAATTAAATCCATTACAAATTTTGTTCACGTTTATTCAGGGAAGGCATTTTCATCTATTTCATATTGATTTTTTAAGCTTATGATTAAATGCAAAAGATACATGATCATACTCACTTTCTGCTCTGTTGATTGAAGATCTCTGAAAACAAAAAGTTAAACATATTTATGTAAATGAATCAGAAGAGTCGTGCATTCTCTTATGTGCAACACAAAGAGGATTATGATTGTTATTTCCATAATTTCATTTTAATCCATATATCCTAATTATTACAGCTGAATACCAATTTAATGTATGATATGTCAAATAGAACTGTATTTCAAATGCAGTTATTTTAAATTATGCATAATTATCTGCATTTTCATTTGTTAAAAAATGGAAATCTTTTTACGTTTTTTCAAGGAGGCATTTTCATTCTGGTTTCATATGAATGTTTAATCTATTGATAAATGCCATAGAATAATGGTTCATACTCACTTCTGCTCTAAGAAGATGCATCCCTGAAAACAGAAAATATCATATTGATGTAAATTGATTCTTAGACAGTTGGACTATTCTCCATATGCGCAACACAAAGAGGATTGATATTTATTATCATACTTCATTTAATATCTTAACCTAATTATAAAAGCTGATAATACCAAGTTAACTAAATTTTCAATCAAACAGTATTTCTTATCACAGAATATTTTGTTATGCATCAATTAATCTACATTTCATTAATAAAAAAATCAAAAGATTTTTATTTATAATCCTTTCACATTTATTGAAGAAGAATTTTTACCTGGTTTCATATGAATTTTAAACTTATGAAATTGATTAAATGAATAGAGTAATGATTATACTTACATCTGGCTCGGTGATGGCGTATCCCTAAAAAACAGAAAATAATAATATTGAGGTAAATGACTTTAGAGAGTTGGCATTCTCTTATTGCCACAAAACAAAGGTTATATTTATTTATCATACTTCAATTTAATCTAAGTATCCGAATTATTTCTAGCTGCTAATACCAATATTGAGGTATAATTTTCAGTCGGACAGTATTTTAAATAGTATATTATTTTAGTTTATGCATATTTAGCTACATTTCATTAGTTAAAAATTAAGTATTGTCTATCACAAATTTTTCAATTTATTTGAAGAAGGCATTTTCATCTGAAGTTTTAATCTATTTGCTTAAATGAAACAAAGTGAAAACAATAAAAAATACACAAAATATATTATCCTTTGCCTTATAAGGGGGGGGGGATATGTTACTTTTACAAGCCATACATACTAATTGCACTCCTTTTTCCTTTTTACCAGAAGGATCTGATTTCCTGTATGCTCTAGCCAAGAATAAAAGTCAACTTCTCTTTACTCCAGTGTGGTACAACTCCTGCGTCAACTTCTACACACGTAACATTAATTATCTTAATTACAAGCTGATTAATACCAAGTTAAGGGTAAATTATTCAATGGAACAGTATTTCTAATGCCAGATTGATTTAAGTTAGGCATAATCAGCTACATTTTCATTACTTAAAAAATGAGATATTGATCATCGCAAATCTTTTTACATTTATTTGAGGAGACCCTTTCAGTCATTTCATTATGAATTTTTAAGCTACTGATTAAATAAAAATAGATGAGGATTATACTCACAGCTGGGGTCTGTATTGGGTTCGTAAAGTTCTGAAAACAGAAAATAAGCAATATTGTTGGAAATCATTGCAATTAGTTGGCATTCTTTTTATGCGCAAACAAACAAAGAGGATTATATTATTATGAATACATCAATTAATCTTCATTGTCCTCGTTATACAAAATAATAATAAACGAATTTAAGGTTCATTTTAAGTTAACATGTAAAGTTCTAATGGCAGATATTTTAAATATGTATTATTATTTATAATTAGTTATGTTTTATTGGATATTGGGTTTAAAAATCAAATTGTCCATCACAATCTTTTCACATTTATTAGAGGAAGGCATTTTCATTTGGTTTCAGATGAAGGTTTGTAGCTATTGACTAAATGCAAAGAGATAATGATCATACTCACTTCGGCTCTGTGATGAAGCTTCCTGGAAAAAAGAAATAATCATATTGATTTAAATGATCTCAGAGAAGTTGTTTCCTTTTAGCGTCAACAAATGATTATATTTATTTATATACATCATTTTAATTCTATTATCCTAATTTATTCAACGGATAACAGCCAATTAAAGGTATATATTCAAAGACAAAACAATATTTCTAATGGCATATATTTTAAGTCATGAGAATAATAACATTTAAGTAGTAAAAAAATTAAAAAAATTTCATCAAAAATTCTTTTCACGTTTATTCAAGGGAAGCATTGTAATCTGGGTTTTCATATGGAAATTTTTAAGCCTTGATAAAATGCGAATAGATGGCAATTATACTCCACTTACTGGTTCTGACAAGACGCATCCTGAAAAGAGAAAATATCATATGATGTAAATCTTCTCATTGAGTTGGCATTCTCTTATGCGCAACACCAACAGGATAATTTTTATTTCATATTCATGTTTATCTTAACTTTCTAATTATACTAGTTGATACTACAATTTGAGTATAAATTCCTAATTTAAAGTATTTGATGGCAGAGTCATTTAAGTTTGCATAATACTACATTTCATTAGTTAAAAAAATCAAAAAGGGTTCATCACAAATCTTTTTCACAATTTATCAAAGGGAGGATTTTCATCTAGTTTCATTTAAATTTTCATTGATATTGCTTAAATGGCAAATTAAGGATTATTATGCTTACATCTGGCTTTGTGATGGCGTATCCTGAAAAAAGAAATAATCTGATTAAAACCGTAAATAAAGTTAGAGGTTGTACATTCTCTAATGTGTACACAAAGAGGATTATATTTATTTTCATGCTTCATTTTTTTCCCTAATTATAAAAGCAGATAATACTAATTTAAAAGATATTAATGCAATCAACAGTATTTCTAATGGCAGAATCATTTTAAGCTATGTATAATTAGCTACATTTTCATAGTTAAAAATGAAATATTGTTTCATAAATATCCTTGTACTTTATTCGTGGAAGCAAATTTTTCATCTGGTTTATATGAATTTATTTAGCTATTGATTAAAATCAAGGTAGATTATGATTATACTCACATCTGCTCTGTATTGACGTAACTCTGAAAAAGGAAATAATCATATTGATGAAAATGATCTCATAAGCAACACAAAAGAGGATTATATTTATTATCACGCTTCATTTTAATGTTTAGACCTTATTAGACTAGCTGATACTTACCAATTTAAGGTATAATTTGCATTGAACCTATTTCTAATGGCAGATTATTTTTTAAGTTTGTATAATTAGCTACATTCATTACTCAAAAAAAAATCAAATAGTTGTTTAGGCACAAATCATTTCACATTTATTCGAAGGAAGCGATTTTTATCTTGTTTCAATGTGAATTTTTAAGTTAAACAGTAAATCTAATGGCAGATAATTTTTTAAATCATTGCATAATTACTATAATTAGTTACGTTTTATTGGATAAAAATCAAATATTGTCCATCACAAATCTTTTCACATTTATTGGAGGAAGGCATTTTTCATTTGGTTTCATATGAATTTTTATTGCTATTGATTAAATGCAATAGATAATGATCATACTCACTTCTGGCTCTTTGACGAAGAAACTCTGAAAACAGAAAATAATCAGATTGATGAAAAATGATCACAGAAAGTTTCATTCTCACATGCGCAACACAAAAAGGATTTATATTTATTATCATAACTTCATTTTAATCTTAATTATCCTTAATGAGCACTCGTTGATAATACAAATCGAAGTTCATAATGATTCATTGAACAGTATTTCTAATGGAGATGATTTTAAAGTTATGCATAATGAGCTACGTTTCATTTAGTTTAAGAAATGAAATATTGTTTCATCACAAATTTTTACACATTTATTCGAGGAGGTTTTTCAATCTGGTTCATATGGAATTTGTATCTAGTGAGTTAAATGAAAACACATAAGGGAATCAGATCATACTCACTATTGACTTACATATACATCCCTAAAAAGAAAAATATCAGATTGATTGCAAATGATCACAGATATTGGCATTCTCTTATGCACCAACACAAAGAGGGATATATTCCATTATAATACTTCATTCTTATCTTAAGTTATCCTAATTTATACAGAAGATTATTGCCATTATTGGTATATATTCAATTGACAGTATTTCTATGGCAGATTATTTCAAGTTACGCTGCATTTAAAAAAAAATCCAATATTGTTCATCACAAATCTTTTCACATTTATTAGAGCGAGCATTTTTATTTGTTTCATACAAACTTTTAGCTATTGATTAAATGAAATAGATAATGATTATACTCACTTCTGGTTCTGTAATGCGTATCCCGAAAACATAAATAATTCATATTGATGTAAATGATCTCATTCCTCATGGAACACAATGCGGATTTATATTTTATTTATCATTACTAACTTTAATGTTCATTATGAGAATTATAAAAGCTGATAATACAAATTTAGGTAAGAATATTCCAATCAACCATTATTTCTAATGGCAGATATTGTAAGTTATGCATAATTAGCTACATTTCATTTGTGGAAAAAAAAAAACAATATAGTTCATTGAAAAATCTTTTCACATTTATTCGTGGAGGGGAATTTCCTCTTGTTTCATATGAACTTTTAAGCTATTGATTAAATGCAAATAGATAATAATCATACTCACTTCGGCTCTGTGTGATATATCTCTGAAAAAAGAATGTAACCATATCTATGTAAATGATCTTTAGAGTTGGTATCTCTTATGTGCAACACAAAAAGGATTATATTACATCATTTTAATTTTCATTGTCCTAATTATACTAGCTGATAATAAATTATCGATTCAATCGAACTGTATTTCTAATGGCAAATTTTTAAAAGTTATGCATCATTAGCTACATTTCATTAGTTCAGAAAATCAAATATTGTACATCAGAAATCTTTTCACATTTATTTGAGGAAGGTAATTCCATCTGTTTTCATAAGAATTTGGAAGCTATTGATTAAATACAAAATAGATAATGGTCATACTCACTACTGATTCTGACGAGACGCATTCCCTTGAAAACAGAAAATAATCATATTGAAGTAAATTATCTCAGAGAGTTGACTTCTCTTATCTGCAAATAGGATTATATTTATTATCATTCTTTATTTTTATCTTAGTTTTCCTCATATTACTTGCTGATATACCAATTTTAAATAACAATTTCAATCGAACAATGGCAATTATGTTAAGTAATGCATAATTAGCTACATTTCATTAATTCAAAAAAATCAAATAATGTTCATTACAAATCCTTTCAGATTGAATCAAGGAAGGCATTTTCATTTAGTTTCAAATGAATTTCTAAAGATATTGGTTAAATGTAAATAGATGATGTATACTCACATCTGGCTTTGTATTTGATGTAACCCTGAAAACAAAAATAATAATCATATTGATGTAAATGATCTCAGAGTTTTGGCATTCTCTATCTCAACATATAAAGAATTATATTTCTCATCATATTTTCTCATTATCTTAATTATGCTAATTATACAAGCGGATAAAAATTATTAAAATCAAGTCTTCTCAATTGTTATTACTTACATTCCTTTCTGTCTCACACATTCATGCATTGTTTTGTTTCCGTTTTTACTACTCTATTAGATTTTACACCAAATGCATCGTCCCAGCCAATGAAAATTTTTAAAAAAAATGTCTGAGCCACGGAACCTGATTTTAACAACTACTCTGAATGCTGATTGGTTGTAGAATTAGCCAACCATATGTACAGGGGCGAAGGTCTGCGTGGGCATACTCTATTTAAAGCCATTTTCTGTTGGCGTTGAATAAACGGGTTGCACATTAAGTCTGATCATCTCCCATGGGGTCTAACTGGCAAGAGGGTATTATGTTGGAAGATTCGAAACCCGAATGAACCAGTTAATAACATAACTGACAATACTACTCAGCGCAGTTTAGTCAGGCGTATCTCAACATAATACCAATTTAAGTATAATTTTCAATAAATCAGTATTTCTAATTGCCAGCTTGTTTTAAGTTATGCATGATTAGCTACATTTCATTCGTCAGAAAAATCAATATTGTTCATCATAAAATTTTCCCCATCAATTTGAGGAAGCATTGTTCATCTGATTTCATATGAAATTTTAAGCTATTGATTAAATGAAAATTGATGATGATTATACTCACATCTAGCTTTGTATTGACGTAACCCTGAAAATAGAAAAATAATCATATGTAAATTCATCTCAATGAGTTTGCATTCTCTTATGTGCAACACAAAGAGGATTATATATTATAATCCTACATCATTTTAATCTTACTTACCCTAATTACTAGCTGATAATACCAATTCAAGTTATAATTTCATAGAACACTATTTCCAAAGCCGATTATTTTAAGTGATGTATAATTAGTTACATTTCATTAGTTAAACAAATCAATTATAGTTGATCACAAAACTTTCCCATTTATTTGAGGAAGCATTTTCATGTGGATTATATGAATTTTTAAGCTATTGATTAAATGAAAAATAGATGCTGATCATACTCACTACTGGCTCTCTGATGAAGCATCCCTTGAAAACAGAAAATAATCATATTGATGTAATGATCTCAGACAGTTGGCATTCTCTTATTCACAACACAAAAGGATTATATTTATTATCATACATCATTTTAATATTCATTATCCTAATATACAAGCTGATAATACCAACTGAAGATATAATATTCAATCGAAAAGTAATTCTAATTGCAGATTATGTTAAATTATGCATATTTAGCTACATTTCATTAGTTAAATATCAAGTATTATTCATCACAATCTTTTCACATTTATTTAAGAATGCATTTTCATCTGGTTTCAGATGATTTCTTAAGCTATTGATTCAATACAAATAAATAATCACAATACTCACTATTGGCTCTGACAATATGCTTACCTGAAAACAGAAAATAATCATATTGATGTAAATAATCTCAGAGAGTTAATATTATCATTTGCGCAACACAAAGAGGATTATATTTATTATCATACTTCCTTTTAATCTTAATTATCCCATTTATACAAGAGATAATACCAATTTTAGTTATATTTTCAATCGAACAGTGTTCAATAACATATTATTTTAATTTTTGCATAGTTAGCTATATTTCTTTAGTTAAAAAAATTTTGTTCATCACAAAATCTTTCACATTTATTCAGGGAAGGCCTTTTCATCTTTTTCATATTAGAATTTTTAAGCTATTGATTAAATGCAAAATAGATAAAGATCATACTCACTTCTGGCTCTTGTGATGACGTATCCCTGAAACAGCAAATAATCATATGAATTTAATTCATCTCATATGTTGGCATTATTTATGTGTAACACAATTAGGATTATATTTATTAACATACTTCATTTTAATCTTAATTGTTAATGTATAAGTGTTATGACCTGTTTAAGCGTCAATAAATAATAACTCAACACGGGTATTAAATGTAGGGAACAGATTGTATTCAGCAATATATATCAACGTACAAGGAAGGGTTTCCTTGTTTCAGCTTACACGAGAACTGTATCTGGTACTACTGGTATTTACATGTTGTCCACTTACACCACGATATGGCACAAGCGTTTGATGTGGCACCACCCACAAGCCGAGACTCATGGGGTGGTAGAGAGAAAAATTGCGTCAATCCCAGCTCTGCCTTCTTAAGTGGCAACTGAGGCCGGCTGGGCATCGACGCTATTTAAATTTAGCATCCCATCGTCCAGAGGCCGACTCACTGGGGCCACCCGTCCCGAAGGACGAGTAGCTGGTACTACTTGGTATTTACAGTGTCCACTTACACACGAATGCAACAAGGCCGTTTTATGTTGGGCACCACCCACAAGCCGAGACTTCATGGGGTCGTAGGTAGAAAAATTGCGTCGATCCCAGCTCTGCCTCTTTTTTAGTTTTTTTGCCAAAATTGGAGGGGCCCAGGGGGGGGCTGGGTCGACGCTATTAATTTAGTATTCCCATCGTCCAGAGGCCGAAGCTCACTGGGCACCCGTTCCCTAAGGACGAGTAGCTGGTACTACTGGTATTTACAGTGTCCCACTTACACACGAGATGGCACAAGGCCATTTTTATTGTGGGCACCACCCACAGCGAGACTCATGGGGTGGTAGGTAGAAAAATCGTGATCCCAGGCCTGCCTCTTTAAGTGCAATGAGGCAGGCTGGGATGACGCTATTAATTTATATCCATCGGTCCAGAGCGAAGGCTCACTGGGCCACCCGTCCCGAAGGACGAGTAGCTGGTACTTACTCTTTGAGTAGCTTTACTCTGTTAAATATATACCCTTTGGGTAAGTCATGTTTAGATGTCATATGTGAGTCACCTACAACAATAAGCAATACCATAATGCACTCCCATTTTCTATATTAACACCTTAGCAGGGATAATCTTCACAGGAATTTACCCTGACTTCCTCTTAGCCACAAAATGAAGTCATGTTCTCCTTTGCTCTGTGTTCTCTCAACCTTCGTCCAACTCCTACACACGAACATGGGTGGTGAACAGCTTTGTATACCGAAACGCTCTCTACGAACCTTGAAAGAAAATAGAGGTATCGAAGAAAACAAAGGGAAAACTGAGCAAGTTTTCAGTGGTTGTTGGTTTGTGTATCAATTTACCCCTTTCGACCACTTGCGTTCCGTTTAAGCAACGCGATGCATGCGTGGATTACTGAGTTACTGTTATGTTGTCTAGAACCGAAATATTGCTGACTACTTACTTGATTAAAGTAACACGTCTAAGATAGTTGTAAGAAATGAATAACTGATTAATTTTTTCTCTTCTGCCCATGTGACTTGTTTCACAGCCACCTATGAACGTAATCAATTTCACCTCGCAGTGTGATATTATACTTACTATTAAATATTCGGTTCTGGACTGACTTCTCGCAAACTAATTTGGACTTTTTATTCGTGACTGTACCTGGAAATACCTTGTGCTCCGTGAACGCGTAATTATTTGCTACCACGAAAATGTCTATCAAAAAAGATGACACCTACTACTACACTACAATGGAAAAATAGCCAATCTCATATGAAGAGCCCGGAACGTTAGTGTTGGAAACAAGGGCAGGCACAGAATCCGAATATTTATAGTAAGTTAATAATATCACCACTGCGAGGTTGAAATTATTTACTTACATAGGTGGCTGTGAAACAAGTCAAATGGGAGAAGAGAAAAAATTATCAGGTTATTCATTCTTAACAACTATCTTAGACGTGTTACCTTTATCAAGTAAGTAGTCAGCAATAATTTCGGTTCTAGACAAAATAACAGTAACTCAGTAATCCACCGCTATGCATCGAGTTGAATTAAACGGAACGCAAGTGGTCGAAAGGGGTAAATTTGATAGAGAAAAAAGCACTGAAAAACTTGCCTCAGTTTCTTTGTTTTCTTTCGATGACCTGTATTTCTTTCAAGGTCGTAGAGACGCGTTTCGTATACAAAGCTGCCACCATGTTACGTGTGTAGGAGTTGACGAAGGAGTTGAGAGAACACAGAGCTAAGGAGAACATGACTTCATTTGTGGCTAGAGGAAGTCAGGGTAATTCTCTGTGAAGAATTATCCCTGCTAAGGTGTTAATATGGAAAAAGGAGTGCATTAGTGTGTATTGCTTATTGTTGTAGGTGACTCACCTATGACACTAACATGGACTTACCCAAAGGGTATATATTTAACAGAGTAAAGCTACTCAAACGAGTAGTACCAGCTACTCGTCCTTCGGGACGGGTGGCCCAGTGAGCTTCGGCCTCTGGACCGATGGGATACTAAATAATAGCGTCGATCCCAGCCTGCCTCATTGCACTTAAAGAGACAGGCCTGGGATCGACGCAATTTTTCTACCTACCACCCCATGAGTCTCGGCTTGTGGGTGGTGCCCACATAAAACGGCCTTGTGCCATATCGTGTGTAAGTGGGACACATGTAAATACCAGTAGTACCAGCTACTCGTCCTTCGGGACGGGTGGCCCAGTGAGCTTCGGCCTCTGGACCGATGGGATACTAAATTAATAGCGTCGATCCCAGCCTGCCTCATTGCACTTAAAGAGGCAGGCCTGGGATCGACGCAATTTTTCTACCTACCACCCCATGAGTCTCGGCTTGTGGGTGGTGCCCACATAAAGCGGCCTTGTGCCATATCGTGTGTAAGTGGGAACATGTAAATACCAGTAGTACCAGCTACTCGTCCTTCGGGACGGGTGGCCCAGTGAGCTTCGGCCTCTGGACCGATGGGATGCTAAATTAATAGCGTCGATCCCAGCCTGCCTCATGCACTTAAAGAGGCAGAGCTGGGATTGACGCAATTTTTCTCCTACCACCCCATGAGTCTCGGCTTGTGGGTGGTGCCCACATAAAACGGCCTTGTGCCATATCGTGTGTAAGTGGGACACATGTAAATACCAGTAGTACCAGATACAGTTCTTCGTGTAAGCTGAAACAAGGAAACCCTTCCATTGTACGTTGATATATATTGCTGAATACAATCTGTTCCCTACGTTTAATACCCGTGTTGAGTTATTATTTATTGACGCTTAAACAGGTCATAACACTTATACATATAACAATTAAGATTAAAATGAAGTATGTTAATAAATATAATCCTAATTGTGTTACACATAAAATAATGCCAACATATTGAGATGAATTAATTCAATATGATTATTTGCTGTTTCAGGGATACGTCATCACAGAGCCAGAAGTGAGTATGATCATTATCTATTTTGCATTTAATCAATAGCTTAAAAATTCATATGAAACTAGATGAAAAGGCCTTCCCTGAATAAATGTGAAAAGATTTGTGATGAACAAAATTTTTTTAACTAAAGAAATATAGCTAACTATGCATAAATTAAAATAATATGTTATTTGAAACACTGTTCGATTGAAAATTATAACTAAAATTGGTATTATCTTCTTGTATAAATGGGATAATTAAGATTAAAAGGAAGTATGATAATAAATATAATCCTCTTTGTGTTGCGCAAATGATAATATTAACTCTCTGAGATTATTTACATCAATATGATTATTTTCTGTTTTCAGGTAAGCATATTGTCAGAGCCAATAGTGAGTATTGTGATTATTTATTTGTATTGAATCAATAGCTTAAGAAATCATCTGAAACCAGATGAAAATGCATTCCTTAAATAAATGTGAAAAGATTTGTGATGAATAATACTTGATTATTTAACTAATGAAATGTAGCTAAATATGCATAATTTAACATAATCTGCAATTAGAATTACTTTTCGATTGAATATTATATCTTCAGTTGGTATTATCAGCTTGTATATTTAGGATAATGAATATTAAAATGATGTATGATAATAAATATAATCCTGTTTGTGTTGTGAATAAGAGAATGCCAACTGTCTGAGATCATTTACATCAATATGATTATTTTCTGTTTTCAGGGATGCTTCATCAGAGAGCCAGTAGTGAGTATGATCAGCATCTATTTTCATTTAATCAATAGCTTAAAAATTCATATGAATCCACATGAAAATGCCTTCCTCAAATAAATGGGAAAGTTTTGTGATCAACTATAATTGATTTGTTTAACTAATGAAATGTAACTAATTATACATCACTTAAAATAATACGGCTTTGGAAATAGTGTTCTATTGAAAATTATAACTTGAATTGGTATTATCAGCTAGTTAATTAGGGTAAGTAAGATTAAAATGATGTAGGATTATAAATATAATCCTCTTTGTGTTGCACATAAGAGAATGCAAACTCATTGAGATGATTTACATATGATTATTTTTCTATTTTCAGGGTTACGTCAATACAAAGCTAGATGTGAGTATAATCATCATCAATTTTCATTTAATCAATAGCTTAAAATTTCATATGAAATCAGATGAAAATGCCTTCCTCAAATTGATGGGGAAATTTATGATGAACAATATTGATTTTTCTGACGAATGAAATGTAGCTAATCATGCATAACTTAAAACAAGCTGGCATTAGAAATACTGATTTATTGAAAATTATACCTTAAATTGGTATTATGTTTGAGATACGCCTGACTAAACTGCGCTGAGTAGTATTGTCAGTTATGTTATTAACTGGTTCATTCGGGGGTTTCGAATCTTCCAACATAATACCCTCTTGCCAGTTAGACCCCATTGGAGATGATCAGACTCTAATGTGCAACCCGTTTATTCAACGCCAACAGAAAAATGGCTTTAAATAGAGTATGCCCACGCAGACCTTCGCCCCTGTACATATGGTTGGCTAATTCTACAACCAATCAGCATTCAGAGTAGTTGTTAAAATCAGGTTCCCGTGGCTCAGACATTTTTTTTAAATATTTCATTGGCTGGGACGATGCATTTGGTGTAAAATCTAATAGAGTAGTAAAAAAGGAAAAAAAAACAATGCATGAATGTGTGAGACAGAAAGGAATGTAAGTAATAACAATTGAGAAGACTTGATTTTAATAATTTTTATCCGCTTGTATAATTAGCATAATTAAGATAATGAGAAAATATGATGAGAAATATAATTCTCTATATGTTGAGAATAAGAGAATGCCAAAACTCTGAGATCATTTACATCAATATGATTATTATTTTTGTTTTCAGGGTTACATCAATACAAAGCCAGATGTGAGTATAATCATCATCTATTTACATTTAACCAATATCTTAGAAATTCATTTGAAACTAAATGAAAATGCCTTCCTTGATTCAATCTGAAAGGATTTGTAATGAACATTATTTGATTTTTTGAATTAATGAAATGTAGCTAATTATGCATTACTTAACATAATTTGCCATTGTTCGATTGAAAATTGTTAATTAAATTGGTATTATCAGCAAGTAATATGAGGAAAACTAAGATAAAAATAAAGAATGATAATAAATATAATCCTATTTGCAGATAAGAGAATGTCAACTCTCTGAGATAATTTACTTCAATATGATTATTTTCTGTTTTCAGGGATGCGTCTCGTCAGAATCAGTAGTGAGTATGACCATTATCTATTTGTATTTAATCAATAGCTTCAAAATTCTTATGAAAACAGATGGAATTACCTTCCTCAAATAAATGTGAAAAGATTTCTGATGTACAATATTTGATTTTCTGAACTAATGAAATGTAGCTAATGATGCATAACTTTTAAAAATTTGCCATTAGAAATACAGTTCGATTGAATCGATAATTTATTATCAGCTAGTATAATTAGGACAATGAAGATTAAAATGATGTAATATAATCCTTTTTGTGTTGCACATAAGAGAATACCAACTCTAAAGATCATTTACATAGATATGGTTACATTCTTTTTTCAGAGATATATCAGCACAGAGCCCGAAGTGAGTATGATTATTATCTATTTGCATTTAATCAATAGCTTAAAAGTTCATATGAAACAAGAGGAAATTCCCCTCCACGAATAAATGTGAAAAGATTTTTCATGAACTATATTGTTTTTTTTTCCACAAATGAAATGTAGCTAATTATGTATAACTTACAATGATCTGCCATTAGAAATAATGGTTGATTGAATATTTTACCTTAAATTTGTATTATCAGCTTTTATAATTCACATAATGAAGATTAAAGTTAGTATGATAATAAATATAATCCGCATTGTGTTGCTCATAAGAGAATGAGATCATTTACATCAATATGATTATTTTATGTTTTCAGGGATACGCCATTACAGAACCAGAAGTGAGTATAATCATTATCTATTTTCATTTAATCAATAGCTTAAAAGTTTGTATGAAACAAAATAAAAATGCCTTCCTCTAATAAATGTGAAAAGATTTGTGATGAACAATATTGGATTTTTTTAAATGCAGCGTAACTTGAAATAATCTGCCAATAGAAATACTGTTCAATTGAATATCATACCATAAATTGGCATTATCTTCTGTATAATTAGGATACTTAAGATTAAGATGAAGTATTATAATGAATATAATCCTCTTTGTGTTGTGCATAAGAGAATGCCAAATATCTGTGATCATTTGCATCAATATGATTATTTTCTCTTTTCAGGGATGTATATTCGTAAAGTCAATAGTGAGTATGATCTGATCATTATGTGTTTTCATTTACTCACTAGATTACAAATTCATATGAAACCAGATGAAAAAACCTTCCTCGAATAAATGTGTAAAAATTTGTGATGAACAATATTTCATTTCTTAAACTAATGAAACGTAGCTCATTATGCATAACTTAAAATCATCTCCCATTAGAAATACTGTTCAATTGAATATTATGACTTCGATTTGTATTATCAACGAGTGTAATTAGGATAATTAAGATTAAAATGAAGTATGATAATAAATATAATCCTTTTTGTGTTGCGCATGTGAGAATGACAACTTTCTGTGATCATTTTCATCAATCTGATTATTTTCTGTTTTCAGAGTTTCTTCGTCAAAGAGCCAGAAGTGAGTATGATCATTATCTATTTGCATTTAATCAATAGCATAAAAATTCATATGAAACCAAATGAAAATGCCTTCCTCCAATAAATGTGAAAAGATTTGTGATGGACAATATTTGATTTTTTATCCAATAAAACGTAACTAATTATAGTAATTATGCATGATTTAAAATTATCTGCCATTAGATTTACTGTTTAACTTAAAAATTCACATGAAACAAGATGAAAATCGCTTCCTCGAATAAATGTGAAATGATTTGTGATAAACAATATTTGATTTTTTTTTTGAGTAATGAAATGTAGCTAATTATACAGAACTTAAAATAATCTGCCATTAGAAATAGGGTTCAATTGCAAATTATACCTTAAATTGGTAGTATCAGCTAGTCTAATAAGGATAACATTAAAATGAAGCGTGATAATAAATATAATCCTCTTTGTGTTGCTTATGAGATCATTTTCATCAATATGATTATTTCCTTTTTCAGAGTTACGTCAATACAGAGCCAGATGTGAGTATAATCATAATCTACTTGATTTTAATCAATAGCTAAATAATTCATATGAAACCAGATGAAAATTGCTTCCACGAATAAATGTACAAGGATATGTTATGAACAATATTTCATTTTTAACTAATGAAATGTAGCTAATTATACATAGCTTAAAATGATCTGCCATTAGAAATACTGTTTGATTGAATATTATACTTTAAATTAGTATTATCTGCTTTTATAATTAGGATAAAAAATGAAGCATGAAAATAAATATAATCCTCTTTGTGTTACACATTAGAGAATGCTAACTCTCTAACTTTATTTACATTAATAAGATTATTTTCTTTTTTCAGGGATACGCCATCACAAAGCCAGATGTAAGCATAATAATCATTTATTTGCATTTAAGCAATATCATGAAAATTTAAATGAAACTAGATGAAAATCCCTCCCTTGAATAAATTGTGAAAAGATTTGTGATGAACACTTTTTGATTTTTTTTAACTAATGAAATGTAGTTTATTATGCTAAACTTAATGTAATCTGCCATCAGACATATATTTAAATTAGGAATTATACCTCAAATTGTTAGTATCAACTAGTATAATTAGTAAAGTTAAGATAAACATGAAATATGAAAATAAAAATTATCCTGTTGGTGTTGTGCATAAGAGAATGCCAACTCAATGAGAAGATTTACATCAATATGATATTTTTCTCTTTTCAGGGATGCGTCTTGTCAGAACCAGTAGTGAGTATAATTGCCATCTATTCGCATTTAATCAAGAGCTTAAAAATTCATATGAACCCAGATTAAAATGCCTTCCTTGAATAAACGTGAAAAGATTTTTGATGAAATTTTTTTAATTTTTTAACTACTTAAATGTATATTATTATGCATGACTTAAAATAATATGCCATTAGAAATATTGTTTGATTGAATATGATACCTTTAATTGGTGTTATCCGTTTGAATAATTAGGATAATTAAGATTAAAATGATGTATGATAATAAATATAATCATTTGTTGCGCATAAGAGAATAACAACTCTCTGAGATCATTTAAATCAATATGATTATTTTCTTTTTTCAGGGAAGCTTCATCACAGAGCCAGAAGTGAGTATGATCATTATCTCTTTGCATTTAGTCAATAGCTTAAAACTTCATATGAAACCAAATGAAAATGCCTTCCTCTAATAAATGTGAAAAGATTTGTGATGGACAATATTTGATTTTTTATCCAATAAAACATAACTAATTATAATAATTATACATGATTTAAAATTATCTGCCATTAGATTTACTGTTTAACTTAAAATGATACCTTAAATTCGTATTATTATTTTGTATAACGAGGACAATGAAGATTAATATGATGTATCATAATAAATATAATCCTCTTTGTGTTGCGCATAAAAGAATGCCAACTAATTGCAATGATTTACAACAATATGCTTATTTTCTGTTTTCAGATTTACGACAATACAGAACCAGATGTGAGTATAATCCTCATCTATTTTTATTTAATCAGTAGCTTAAAAATTCATATGAAAATAGATGAATAGGCCTTCCTCAAATAAATCTAAAAAGATTTGCGATGATCAATATCTCATTTTTTAAGTAATGAAATGTAGCTGATTATGCCTAACTTAAATCAATCTGGCATTAGAAATACTGTTCCATTGAATATTATACCTTAAATTGGTATTATCAGCTATTATAATTATGATAATTAATGTTACGTGTGTAGAAGTTGACGAAGGAGTTGATACAACACTGAGCTAAAGAGAAGTTGACTTTCTTCTTGGCTAGACATACAGGAAATCAGATTCCTTCTGGTAAAAAGGAAAAAGGAGTGCATTAGTATGTATGGCTTGTAAAAGTAACATATCCCCCCCCCTTATAAGGCAAAGGATAATTATATTTTGTGTATTTTTATTGTTTTCACTTTTGTTTTCATTTAAGCAATAGATTAAAAATTCACATGAAATCAGATGAAAATGCCTTCTTCAAATAAATGTGAAAAATTTGTGATAGACAATACTTAATTTTTTAACTAATGAAATGTAGCTAAATATGCATAACTTAAAATAATATACTATTAGAAATACTGTTCGACTGAAAATTATACCTCATATTGGTATTAGCAGCTAGAATAATTCGGATACTTAAGATTAAATTGAAGTATGATAATAAATATAATCCTCTTTGTTTTGTGCATAAGAGAATGCCAACTCTCTAAAGTCATTTACCTCAATATTATTATTTTCTGTTTTTAGGGATACGCCATCACCGAGCCAGATGTAAGTATAATCATTATCTATTTTCATTTAATCAATTTCATATGAATTTCTAAGTTTAGAAATTCATATGAAACCAGGTGAGAATTCCTTCTTTCAATAAATGTGAAAGGATTTATAATAAAAATCTTTTGATTTTTTTAATTAATGAAATGTAGATAATTATGCATAACTTAAAATATTCTGTGATAAGAAATACTGTTTGATTGAAAATTTTAGTTAAATTGGTATTATCAGCTTTTATAATTAGGTTAAGGAATATTAAATGAAGTATGATAATAAATATAATCCTCTTTGTGTTGCGCATATGAGAATGTCAACTGTCTAAGATCATTTACATCAATATGATTATTTTCTGTTTTCAGGGATGCATCTTCTTAGAGCCAGAAGTGAGTATGATCAGCATCTATTTGCATTTAATCAATAGATTAAAAATTCATATGAAACCAGATGAAAATGCCTTCCTTGAAAAAACGTAAAAGATATTTCATTTTTTTAACAAATGAAATGCAGATAATTATGCATAATTTAAAATAATCTGCCATTTGAAATACAGTTCTATTGAATATCATACCTTAAATTGGTATTATCACCTAGTATAATTAGGATAATTGAGATTAAAATGAATTATGGAAATAAATATAATCCTCTTTGTGTTGCACATAAGAGAATGACGACTCTCTGAGTTCATTTACATAAATATGTTTATTTTTTGTTTTCAGAGATACTTCATCACAGAGCCAGAAGTGAGTATGATCATTATCTTTTTGCATTTAATCAATAGCTTAAAAAATCATATGAAACTAGATGAAAATGCCTTCCCTGAATAAACGTGAACAAAATTGTAATGGATTTTATTTAGTAGGTAATTATGCATTAGAATAATCTACTACTAGAAATACTGTTTGACTGAAAATTATACTTGTACTGGTATTATCAGCTAGTTTAATTAGGATAATTAAGATAAAAATGAAGTATGAAAATTAATATAATCCTCTTTGTGTTGCACATAAGAGAATGCCAACTCATTGAGATGATTTACTTAAATATGATTTTTTTCTGTTTTCAGGGATACGTCAATACATCAATACGAGAAGTGAGTATAATCATCATATATTCGCATTTAATCAATAGCTTAAACATTCATATGAGAGGGCATGAAAATGCCTTCCTCGAATAAATCTGAAATATTTGTGATGAACTATATTTGATTCTTTTTAACTAATGAAATGTAGCTAATTATGTATAAATTAACATAATCTCTCATTAGAAATACTTACCGATTGAATATGATATCTTACATTGGTATTATCAGCTAGTATAATTAGGATAATCAAGATAAAATTAAGTATGATAATAAATATAATCCTGTTTGAGAGAGTGCCAACTCTCTGATATGATTTATATCAAAATGATTATTTTCTTTTTCAGGGTTTTGTCATAACAGAGGCAGATGTGAGTATAATCATCATCTATTTTCATTTAATAAATATCTTTAAAATGCCTTACTTGAATAAATGTGAAATATTTGTGATGAACAATATTTGAAATGAAGCTATTTATGCATATCTTAATATAATCTGCCATTAGAAATACTTGTTGCATAGCGCCTTCTTCACCGGCACTAAATAATTATAATGTTGCATACCACTTTCTTTAATTCTATTTCTTCGCCGTCTTTAGTATTCTGATCGTCTTTGGTATATCTTCTCTCATCTTGACTTGGTCTGGAATCTCCTAAGGTCTGGACTTTCTTGAGTTGACTTGAGGACTTCGGTCTGGTTTTCTGTTGGTGATTTCTCTCTATCAGAAGCCCTGTGTCATTGTTAGTTTTTAGATAATAAACACAAGACTTCGATTTATTTTGATGTTACTTTATTTTCAATCCCCAATCCAGACATCTGCTGACTAACATAGCGCGCGTGAGTTCCAGTTTAGGCAGAGCATAAAATGGCTAATCGCTCTGCCTGACGTCTAACTGCAAACACGTCCCACGTGACTTCACGTATTTTGGCGGACTTCTGTAATTTTCCATGGAAGGACCCAGCCATGGTATGAAAAGCGTCATCCCATCAGAATTACAGGGGATTGACAATAATCTTATGCCACCGCATAGATTATGTAACATACTGTCCGATTTAATATCATACCTTAAATTGGAATTATCAGCTAGTATAACTAGGATAATTAAGATTAAAATGAAGTATGATAATAAATATAATCCACTTCTCTGAGATCATTTATATCTATTTTCATTTAATCAATAGCTTAAAAGTTCATATGAATTCATATATATATATATATATATATATATATATATATATATATATATACACACACACACATATATATATATATATATATATATATATATATATATATATATAACTTTAAAATTGACTTCTTTAACTCATATTTGGTTGCAGTATTATTGCTGAAAGTTATCAAATTAATAGTAGGAATGACTGAAAGATTAAAAAAAAGCAGAAAAATGAACTATTTTAATAAATATAATCTTCTTTGTGTTGCGCATAAGAGAATGCCAACTCACTGAAGATACTTTCCATCAATTTGATTTTTTTCCTGTTTTCAGGGACCCGTCCTCACAGTACCAGATGTGAGTATGATCATTATCAATTTGCATTCAAGCAATAGCTTAAAAATTCATATGAAACCAGATGAAAATTTCATCCTCGAATAAATGTGAAAGGATTTATGATTAACTATATATGATTTTTTGAACTAATGAAACTCAAAATACTGTTTGATTGAAAATTATTCCTCAGATTGGTATTATATGCCGGTATAATTAGTATAATTAAGATTAAGTAAATCTGAAGACAGATTTAGATAAGAACAACAAATATATATATATATATATATATATATATATATATATATATATATATATATATATATATATAGATATATATATATATATATATATATATATATATATATATATATATATATATATATATATATAGAGAGATATATATAGATATATAGATATATATATATATATAGATATATATAGAGATATATATATATATATATATATATATATATATATATATATATATATATATATATATATATATAGATAGATAGATAGATAGATAGATAGATAGATAGATATTTTATAAAAAAGAAGAAGGTCCGCAGAATGTATTATGTTCTCAGAAAAAAATTTTTTATTCTTTTTATCTAACATATGCGACACGTGTTTCTGATCTGTTGTCTTCTTCAGGCATTGAGTTATTATTTTGGCAGAATATGTCCGATATTTGATAGGTTGTGTGTGTTTCTGCAACTTTTCTATTATAATGGCTGTGTAATAATGGATGAACGCTACGTTATTTTTTTCAATCCTTGCATGCGATTTGCGCGTGACTTGCGTGCGAATTGTGCGCAAAAATTGAGAAAAAATGATGTAACGTTCCACAATCTTTGCGCGTAAGATAGATATATAGATATAAATATAAATATATATATATATAAAAGCAATTGGTAATTTGCTTGAAGCATTGTTGAGTATGTTATGATATATTAATATTTTGAAGGCCAGTACAATGCATATGAAAAATAAAAACAAAAAGATGTTATTTTTGATGAGACAAAAATAACATCTTTTTGTTTTTATTTTTCATACGCATTGTACTGGCCTTCAAAATATTAATATATCATAATATATATATATATATATGTATATATATATATATATATATATATATATATATGTGTGTGTGTGTGTGTGTGTGTGTGTGTGTGTGTGTATACATGTATATATATAAATGACGAGAACGAGTAGTAGCAAGGAATTAGAAGTGGGAGGTAATAACCATTGGTAGTATGAGGTTGTAGGAATGGTAGTGGTTCGAGCGAGCGTTGCAGTAGTGATTTTTTGTGGGAGGGGGGCACAAGTTGTGAGAAGGGGAGGGGCATAGTGGAAGGAGGATAGGCGGAAAATTATAAACATTTGTATATATATATATAAATGTATATATATATTATATATACTAGCAAATATATGCACCCTCCGGTGCAAGTATTTAAGTTTTAATATAATAAAATATTGTATTAAATTAGAAAGGCTAATGAAACTAAATAAGAATACAGATAAAAAGATTTGAAACAGAGGGAGTATAATAAAAGATTTGAAAAGGAGTATAATAAAAAAATGGAACAACTGAAACTTACTCTTCCATCACTCTTGTCTTTCATTGTTATTTTTTCTAATTTAAGTATTTAGTTATAAGAGGAAGTAAAGAATAAAATGACAGTTATTTTATCTTGTTAATGGATTTCATTTAAGATTCATTGAAGAGATGTTTGCTTATATTCATTAAAATAAAACCAAACAGTTAGAAATCAATAATACGAAGCACATATTTATTAAATTCGATTTTTTAATATTAATATGCAAATTAGCCTTCCCGTACACACTGTAAACCGCTATTTTGTTGTATATATAAATATAATTGCATGTTGTCAGTATGTAGACATAGTTAACAGTATTAATAATGTACAACAATTTTATTAATAATTGAGATTTAAATAAAATTAATATCATGGAGAATGTGATGTCAATAACTAAGGAAATTGTGACTTTAGTAGTAATATAGTTTCGGTTACAGACAGAAAAACACACAATCTCCATTATAATAAGATATATGAGTAATTGAGTAAAATAAAAAAACAATAGTAAAAAGTAAAATAGAATTAAAGAAGGAAATAGAAAGATAAGGTGAATAAATAAATAAACTAAATCAAAGGGAAATGCGCTTTTTAGTTGGAATCTGGAATGGATTGATTAAACAATGACTGCTAATAAATGACCGACAGCAAAATATAAGCTAAGCAAGATGTTAATTTATGACCGATTGCCAATTAATTTCCAGAGGGGTATACACAGGACAATAAAAATTCTGTTCTCACCTGTCTTAAAAATAATAAAGAACTCAACACTCGGCATCTGATGATTTAAAGAGATAGAAACTTGCTCTATGCTTCCTGAAATAGGCTTATAGCTAAAAATCTAAATCTTCTCTCATATTACTACTGATAAAACTTCGATCTGTGACTCTGAAAATAAGAACACACATTAAGCTCTGCAAACCACGACACATAAACAAAAAACTTCTACGTCGTAAGCAAGATTTATTCTCTGGTTCTTTGGATTATATATATTGACAAACTAACATCACAAAACGATATTTTTATCTTTTTCCAGGGTGTGCGAATACAGTGGCTGACATCGCCTTTGTACTTGATGATTCTGGAAGTGTATCGCCCAGAAATTTCAGAATTGTTAAGGCATTCACAATCGGAGTTGTTAACGCCATGAACATAGGCTTCAAACAAGTCAGAGTTGCTGTTTTATCGTACAGTTCAACTACAGTCGTTCACTTCCATCTGAGAAGATACGGAAATAAGATGAAATTAGTCCAAGCAATTAGAAGAATCAGATTCCGTGGTGGAGGAACAAACACACATATAGCCCTAAAACGTCTCCGATCCGTCTTTACAAGAAGACAAGGAGATCGAAGCTCCGCTCCAAATATCGCCATTGTTCTCACGGACGGGTTTTCCTCCAATCCAAACGCCGTCAAAACACAGGCTGCCTTACTTAAAAGATCAGGTATCATAATGTTCAGCATTGGTATTGGAAGACGTCTACGAAAATCAGATCTGATTGCAATGGCAAGTAAACCGACATCACAGCATGCATTCACTGTGAGAAACTTTCATACCTTGATGAATATAAAGAATAAGATAGCGACGAAGACATGTAAAGGTAGGTTTATATTTGCTTATTAAGCCTAGTGGGTCTCGAATATTCTTACTAACTCAGTATTAAACATGTTTTGACGTTATTTTACAAAACATATTTATGTAGTAACTCTACAAAATTTTACGAATGCATAAAACTTAGTTACTGATTTGAATCAGTACATATAATTGTAAATATATTCATGAATATTGATTGGTAATATTTTCATGAATGATTATGTGTACTGTTAAATGAACGGAATCTACTACTTCACATTATACTTTTTTATTATACAAAACTTAACACACACACACACACACACACACACACACACACACACACACACACACACACACGCACACACACACACATATATATATATATATATATATATATATATATATATATATATATATAGTATAAGAACATTCGTGTAACTGATGTTTAGAAGCATAAACATTCATGCTCGTTTTAATACAACTCATTAGATGTAATTACTAAATACTGCAAAGCAATTATTGATCAAGATCAAAAGCAAAATGAGGATATTATATGATTTCATAAAACTAATAAACTAAATTGATTTTAATACCTAATAGGTCTACATTCCATTGTTTACAATTCATTATCATACTACACTCAAGTGGGATATATAATTCCCAGCAATATTTTCACTGGTAATTATTAAATTAAAATTTAGAGATTACTGAAAAGATATAAGAAGGAACCATGTTAAATAATATAATCAGCATTGTAACAAAATGAATGTCCACAACTCAATGAGGATTTCTATGAATATCTGTTTTTTCTCTTTTCAGCGGTAAAATTTGCAATAAAACCGGGTGAGTATTATTATACATTTTTTATTTAATCGATGACTTAAAACTGACATGAGCTAAGATCAGACAACTTTCTCCGATTAAATGTGAACAGATTTTGTGATAATATGTGAATGTTTTTGAAATAAGAAAGTGAATCTTATTATGAATGAGTCCCAATAGTCTCTGCTATTAGCAATAATACTCGATTGAAAATAAGTACCTTAATTCTTATGATAGGCTAGTAAAAATACGATGAAGAATTAAGTTGATGCATTTAAGAAATATTAAGACGAGAACTCAAAAGTATATAATAATGATCACTGGTAAGATTGTTATCTAACAAAAAATAATTCTGAGAAATGAATAAAAAAGAAAGAAGAATGTTATTATTGATTAAATGGAATTCTGTGTCCAATGTTTACTTACAGACATCATGAAATAATCTTTTTTCTTTTCCAGTGTGTGCGAATACAGTGGCTGACATCGCCTTTGTACTTGATGATTCTGGAAGTGTATCGCCCAGAAATTTCAGAATTGTTAAGGCATTCACAATCGGAGTTGTTAACGCCATGAACATAGGCTTCAAACAAGTCAGAGTTGCTGTTTTATCGTACAGTTCAACTACAGTCGTTCACTTCCATCTAAGAAGATACGGAAATAAGAGGAAATTAACCCAGGCAATTTATAGAATCAGATTCCGTGGTGGAGGAACAAACACACACATAGCCCTAAAACGTCTCCGATCCGTCTTTACAAGAAGGCAAGGAGATCGAAGCTCCGCTCCAAATATCGCCATTGTTCTCACGGACGGGTTTTCCTCCAATCCAAACGCCGTCAAAACACAGGCTGCCTTACTTAAAAGATCAGGTATCATCATGTTCAGTATTGGTATTGGAAGACGTCTACGAAAATCAGATCTGATTGCAATGGCAAGTAAACCGACATCACAGCATGCATTCACTGTGAGAAACTTTCATACCTTGATGAATATAAAGAATAAGATAGCGACGAAGACATGTAAAGGTAGGTTTATATTTGCTTACTAAGCCTAGTGGGTCTCGAATATTCTTACTAACTCAGTATTAAACATGTTTTGACGTTATTTTACAAAACATATTTATGTAGTAACTCTACAGAATTTTACGAATGCATAAAACTTTACATAATAGGGATATTTCAAAGGGTTAAGACCTAATGGTTATGAATAGCTCTTACTGTAGAAACTTTCATTAATCTTCTAAATATTCCGTGGAATAGTTATTAATACTTGGTCAGAGACTTTTGGAATAACAAAATTAATAATTTTACAAAAGGAAATATATTTCTGTCTTTACAAACATAAATATATGTAATCGTATCATCGATCATTCATATTGAATTTTTATTTCACATATGATAATTTTTATTCGTATTTTAATACACACCAATGTTTGCAAATTAATCATTAATAAGTAGATATTTTAATAAAATTATATTAATCAATAGTCAATTAATCCCTGTGGCAAGAATCCGTTAAAGAACAGAGGAAATGTATTCCTAGGACAATAAGGCATTCTGTAAATGTCTTCAAGGTTTCAAGGGAAAGAACTGTGAAATAGATAAGTAACCGTGATTGATTGCATTCCAGAGTTTTATATTTCTATTATTTCAATACGAGTACGGCATACCGGTTTAGCTCAGTTGGTAGAGCCTACACCCAGAAGCCAAAAGGTTCCGAGTTCGATACTTGCTATCAACAACTCCGTTCATTAGTAGCATAGGTTGGATCTGTGCAGTAAAGTGGGGAGCTGTGATAGGTGTGGCGCACCTCCTCAAACGCAAATACAATGTACTTGGTGTTGCACTAGTGAAAAGGGGAAGTTTTCCTCTCTGTCTGGCTGATAAAGACAATAGGCTAATCTAACTACTTTACTTACCTTACTGCGTGATTAAATCACAGTTAAGAGCGAGGAAACCTGTTTCTATGTCTATCATATTCATAATATCAGCTTACAGGATATAGGTAAACAAGAACCTCACATAGCACACGGTCGTCATTGATTCGTCTTTACAAAAGACAAAGCCATCGAAATAACGCTATTATTTTGTAATGTACGTAGTACGTTCCAATTAAAACCACGTGTACAATAAAGCAATTTCAAGCATATAATAATTTGGAAGAACATAGTATGCAATGATGAATTCAGATTAGCAAATGCACACAGATAATATTACATACACACGAATAGTTACCGATTTGCATATCAGTACATAGAATTGTAAATATATTCATGAATATTGATTTTAATATGAATATTGATTGTTAATATATTCATGAATAATTATGCGTACTGTTAAATGAATGGAATCTACTACTTTACATTATACTTTTTTATTATACGAAACTTGATTTAACACGCGCGCACACCACACACACACGCACACACACACACACACACACACACATATATATATATATATATATATATATATATATATTGTGAAAACACATTCGTGTAACTGATGTTTAGAAGCATAAACATTCGTGCTTGTTTTAATACAAATCATTAGATTTAATTACTAAATACTGCAAAGCAATGATTGATCAAGATCAAAAACAAAATGAGGATATTATATGGTTTCATAAAACTAATAAACTAAATTGATTTTAATACCTAATAGGTCTACATTCAATTGTTTACAATTCATTATCATACTACACTCAAGTGGCATATATAATTCCCAGCAATATTTTCACTGGAAATTATTAAATTAGAATTGAGAGATTACTGAAAAGATATAAGAAGGAACCATGTTAAATAATATAATCAGCATTGTAACAAAATGAATGTCCACAACTCAATGAGGATTTCTATGAATATCTGTTTTTTCTCTTTTCAGCGGTAAAATCTGCAATAAAACCGGGTGAGTATTATTATACATTTTTTATTTAATCAATGACTTAAAACTGACATGAGCTAAGATCAGACGACTTTCTCCGATTAAATGTGAACAGATTTTCTGATAATATGTGAATGTTTTTGAAATAAGAAAGTGAATCTTATTTTGAATGAGTCCCAATAGTCTCTGCTATTAGCAATAATACTCGATTGAAAATAAGTACCTTAATTCTTATGATAGGCTAGTAAAAATACGATGAGGAATTAAGTTGATGCATTTAAGAAACATCAAGACGAGAACTCAAAAGTATATAATAATCATCACTGGAAAGATTATTATTCAACAAAACAATAATTCTTGGAAATAAACTAAAAAAAATAAGTATGTTATTATTGATTACATGGAATTCTGTGTCCAATATTTACTTACAGACATCATGAAATAATTTTCTTTTCTTTTCCAGTATGTGCAAATACAGTGGCTGACATTGCCTTTGTACTTGATGATTCCGGAAGTGTATCGTATAGAAATTTCGAGAAAGTAAAGGCATTCACAATCGGAGTTGTTAATGCTATGAACATAGGCTTCAAACAAGTCAGAGTTGCTGTTTTATCGTACAGTTCAACTACAGTCGTTCACTTCAATCTGGGAAGATACGGAAATAAGAGGAAATTAACCCAGGCAATTTATAGAATCAGATTCCGTGGTGGAGGAACAAACACACACATAGCCCTGAAACGTCTCCGATCCGTCTTTACAAGAAGGCAAGGAGATCGAAGCTCCGCTCCAAATATCGCCATTGTTCTCACGGACGGGTTTTCCTCCAATCCAAACGCCGTCAAATCACAGGCTGCCTTACTTAAAAGATCAGGTATCATCATGTTCAGTATTGGTATTGGAAGACGTCTACGAAAATCAGATCTAATAGCCATGGCCAGCAGACCGATATTACAGCACACATTTACAGTTAGAAACTTTAATGCTTTGAAGAATATAAAGAATAAAATAGCAACGAAGACATGTAAAGGTAGGTGTATATTTGCAGTGGGTCTCGAATATTCTTACTAACCTTGTATTATATACCTTAAATTTACAAACCATATTTATGTAGTAACTCCACAGAAGTCTTCGAAGGCATAACACTTTAAATAATAGGAAATATGTCATTGGTTTTAATACCTAATGTCAATAAAAAAAAACTTACTCTACATACTTATATTAATTTTCTAAATGTTAATAGGCTAGTATTCTCACGTCAAATCGTTATTTATAGTTGTTCAGAGATTTATTGAATAAGAACATCTATAATTTTGCAAAAGGGAAAAAGATATACTGGTATTTTAGAAAAGAAAATTAATGAATTGAGAAGACTATATTCTGAACATGTAAGAAATATGCTATATAGTTCTAAATATCAAATACTAAACTTATATGAATTTATTGATGGTTTACATCAATATACTCAGAAATATAAGGAAGCGCGTGGTGCAATGGTTAAAGTCATGGGAAATGGACTCGTCGCCCCGAGTTCAAATCCTGGACGTGGTAATTGCATTTCACTTAGCGCTAATACCCTTGGGAAAGGTATGAATCCTACTCTCCCTCCAGCTATGGGTAAATAGTAGGTCAGTTTGGGCTCTTTAACCTTGGTTAGGCAACCGGTCTAGAGGAAGGAAGACTCTGAATTCAAACCTGTTAAACTCCGCATAGGATAATTCATATTTGTTCCAAAAGAGAAACAAATTAAACTCTAAAAATAACAATGCTATAGAACATTTAATTCTGTAACGTAAATATTAACAATTAGCTTCATAAACAGTATGAAGTAAGATAGCTGATTTCAATGTGTATTTATTAAGATCATATAATGTGGATAATTGGATATTACGTAAATTTTTTAAATCACCCAATTTTTTCAAACTTATATTAAAGAAGTTTAATGGGTAGATATTTTAATAAAATTACATTTATTATTTTTCAGTTAATCCCTGTGGCAAGAATCCGTGCAAAAACAGAGGAAAATGTATTTCTAAAAAACAACAGGGCCTTCTGTATATGTCTTCAAGGTTTTAAAGGCAAGAACTGTGAAATGGGTAAGTAACCTTGATATATTTCATGCCATATCCTCACATTTCCATCATTTCAATACGAGTACTGCGTGATTGAATTACATTTTTTAGAGAGGGGACATTTGTCTTTATTTCTCGTATTTATAATATCAGATTACAGGGGGAAAGGCGCTAAACATAACATAATATAGCATACAGGCCTGACTGATAAGTCATTGCAAAAAGACAAAGCGATCGAAATGACGCGTACAATAGTGTAATTTCCAGCAAATAATAATCTGCAAGAACTTAAATGCATCTTACTAAGAGGAGATCAGCAAGCAGACATTCAGAAGAAAATACGACCTCACGATTGGCAACAGATTTCTATATCAAAAACTTCATTGTAAATACTAGCAAATATATGCACCCTCCGGGTGCAAGTATTTAAGTTTTAATATAATAAAATATCATATTAAATTAGAAAGGCTAATGAAACTGAATAAGAATTCAGATAACAGATATTTGGAACAGAGGGGATATGATTGAAAAATAGAATACATCGAGAGAAAGACAATTAGATTGAGAGAGGGATATATGTATAAATATACTCATGAAATGCTTGATATTTCCGAATTTACATCTTATTCATTTTCTTTCCAGTTCGACCGCCGAATCCATGTGCTCAGAACCGTTGTAGAAATGGTGGTACGTGTAGAGCGTTGGGCAGTAAATATAAATGTATATGTGTAAAAGGCTTTATTGGAAGAAATTGTGAAAGACGTAAGCACATTATCATATTCATCCTTTTTGTTGTTTTTTCTTTTCTGATTTCACTAACAAAATGTATAATTAATGGCGTATATATTTAAACCATTTTATACCTATTATAAATACCCCCCACATATATATTTATATATAGATATTAAAGCTTATGAATGTAATAAATTTGCAGGAGTACCCGATTGTGTGTGCAGAGGTTCCGGTGATCCACATTACCAGACATTTGATGGTCAATGGATCCATTTCATGGGAGTGTGTAAATACACGCTCACTATGCCAAAGAAGACGAGCAAATTGCCACAATTTGCAGTAGAAATAAAAAATGAGCACCGTGGTGGAAACACACGTGTCTCCTATACTCGAATGGTTGACCTCAAGCTTAACGGACAAACAATCAGGCTTCATCCCGGAAGTAAACTCAGTGTAAGTAACTTTCAAAAATTAAGATATACAACTTGTATTGCTGGAATTTAAATGAATAGATTATTTGTAAAATGACATTAACTAATGTCAAAACAATATACAGATGTAAGCAGATTTCAAAATCACAGTAATATTACGAATTAGAATATTATATAACGAGTAGTTGAAAATTCATTGTCTGTTATATTATGGCTATATCATAATTTAGTTAAATTGAATAATACCATGACAGAACGGTTGATGAGTAATCAAATTCACATACATAATAGTATGGTAAGCATATATTGATAATAATTGTAACTTACAATTCCTACTGACTAAATTGTATTATTAATTTCCCCATTAGAAAATATACACGGATATTTTCGAGCAGTTTTTGTTTATCTAAATGTTCTTATCTATTCAGGTAAATGGTCAATTAATGAATCCTCCTCTAACGAATTATATGGGATTCAGTGCCGTTTATTCAGCTGGATGGATCAAGGTGACCACTAAGTTTGGTTTAAAGGTTCAATTTGATGGCAGACACCGAGTGATTGTTAGAGTACCAGGCAAATACAGAAACGAACTTACTGGAATATGTGGCGATTGTAATGGCAAGAGAGACGATTATAAGACAAAAGCTGGTGTCAATGTCTCTTGGAATCGAAACAAATATTCTTTAATTGGCCGAAGTTATGAAGTCGCTGATGACAGTGGTAAACCACAGAAGAAGTAAGTACTTTTTATCGAGCGTTAGCACATGATTATTAAATAAATACTTTCAGACAATTCAGGAGTAACATTTTCACGAACATAGGTATTTATATCTCTTCACAGCGTCAGTCTCACATTAGCTTTAACTATATTGTGTAAACAGAGTGTTGCTTTATGATTATGTATATTTAATATCCCCTGTACATATTACAGATATAAGATTTGTCACAAATTCATTCAATTGCATATAATTTAAATTTTGTCTGCACGTGTTTTATACGTTGTCGTCGATTTTCCAATCTAAATAAAACAAAGTAGAATATTCACACACATCAGTGTTGTTAAACATATATAGAACATGCCAATTACTAGATAATCCTCATGGTAAGAACCAATTTAAAAAAGCCACAGATATTTGTAAGATCAGTTTTTTGGAAGCAGATTTTTTCGATTGTGTATAATTGAAGATTGACTTACTTAGTGATGAGACTTGTTTAATGCTTTACTGTATAAGGCCATATAATTGAATGCTAGTCATTTTCGGAGACATAACTATTACACATAATGCATTGGAAGAAAATTTACTTTAATTCAGTTTGCATATTTTCTTCGATATATGTAACAAGACAATGGAATGTCCCCGGTTTTTGTAGTATAGGCACAGGAATTGTGTACAGAATAAATCTAGTTATATTTCTTTGTTATTATATGTGTGGTTGAATCAGGTTTTGATACGTTTTCTTGGATATAAGCCAAAATCCTATTGAAATTAATATATTGCTCGTGATACGATATATAAATCTTTTGAAAGACGAACATTTTGTTTATACCATGATAAACGACACCATGAGAAGCACACTAATGAATATTTATTGTAATCTTTTTCAGATGTAAAGTTGTTGATATTCATCCGCAATGTCATCTCTATAAAGATATCAATTGTGACCTTTTATCAAATAAAAATGGACCATTCGCCGTTTGTCTGAAAAGACTCGGTAGATCTGTGGCTGATTACGTCAAGTCTTGCCACATGGATGCTTGTGCTAACAAGAAGAACCGAGTGGTTTTGAAGACTGTCGTATGTCGAGCGCATGAAGCTCTGGCTAAGAAATGTGATGAATTAAATATACTGATAAACTGGAGAGGTGCAGCTAATTGCCGTAAGTATAATTGATCGGCTTTATCTAAACATCACATAGACATTATAAATGAAAAGACGGAATTTCAATATATACATTACTCGATGGTTGTTAAATATATGGATATTACATTTGATTATCTGAATAAAAATACAATTCTACATATTAGCTGATCTGAAGTTATGTTAACAGCTATTCTGATGGGATTGGTGTATTTGGGTAAAATGTAAATAATTAATTTTCTATTACAGATATTCTATTACGATAAATTTTATGAATGCCTGAAATATGAAACTTTATTATCCCATTTATTTTACTTACGTGTATAGAGTTATATTCTATTATTATCGTACAACGAAATTACATATTATATTTAGGATGTTGTCGAGGATACAAGTCAGCTCATATCTATTAACATTATATATACATTTAAATAATCTAATCATACAGCAACTAATTTTATAAAGTAGGAAATAATATTGAATATTTACCCTCCAGGAATTGATGTGTTTTCAGAGAAATCATTTGTTCTTTATACAAAATAAAAATGTTAAGTTTATTCACCGGTAAACTATAAAAATCACTTTAAAAATTGACGAACAATTTACGAAATTAAGTATCAAATTTATTGATGTATTTCAGATTATCAGAGTATAAAAATTAGATTTTAGTTATTTACTCTAACATTTAAATGGTTATTCTTGTAACAATGAAATGTATGAGGATTTCTTAATATTCCTTTTACATTTTTCACATTTTATTACATTTTCAGCAATGCATTGCAAAAAGAATATGGTCTATGCCTACAAAACTAGTGCCTGTCAGCCATCATGTACTGATCGAAAGCCAGTATGTCGTGAAGGATTTATAGAGGGATGTGTGTGTAAACCTGGCACTATACTCAGCGGAGAGAAATGTGTTCCAATTAGTTCCTGTGGCTGTAGCTATAATGGGATGTACTTAAATGTAATTATGAATTCTCCTTTTTACATTTTTCATTTCAACAAACAGATTGGTGAACGAATAATGAAATGAAAACACATTTCCGAAAATGTAATTAGATAATATCAATAACAAATAAGCAACTATACTTAACTTGTTTCGAAATTAGGATCATAAAATTCAATTATAATCGTAAAATATATTAATTTTAGCCCAAACATATTTAAGACATTGTATTGGAAGTATTAAAATATGATCGGAATCATGATATGATTTATTGTTATTATTTAAGTATTTATTGCTTTCTATTATGTAGGTACGGACAACATTTTTGTTAAATGACTGTTCACAAAGGCTGTTCTGTCAACCTGGAGGTCAAATCAAGTTAATGCCTGGATGCGGGGCGAACACTGTGTGTGCGTTGAAAGGCGGACAGCGGGTGTGCTTATGTAAAGAGGGATTCGAATTGTTTAATGGAATTTGCCGAAGTAATTTGAAATTTTATATTATCTTATTTAGAAGTTTCTTAGGTGTAATTATGTGTTAAACAAAAAAACATTTTCTTGATTACAACATAACTACGTAATTTTATAGACAGACATATTTATCTTTTATTAGGAATATGATAATCTTATGCCAGAATTGAGTCAAATATTCCTGTTTAAATAGCTACAAAGGCTGGTACTAAAGAAGACATAATAAAAACATAATGAACTTTCATCATGTCAATGTCAAGATAAAGTTAATTCTGTAAAGTAGAGATTAACCATTATCTCCATAATCAATAAGGAATAAGAGATATTTTATCATTATGTATATATTTAATTAATGGCACGTGTTTGCTATTATCAATGAAAATTGGTTTAACATTATTATTTATAGATATTTAAATGAAATTTCCTCTATTATAATTTAGTTAATCCCTGTTACAAGAATCCATGCAAGAACCAAGGAAAATGCATTTCTAGAGGAAACAGTGCAATCTGTAAATGTCGTCTTGGTTTCAAGGGAAAGAAATGTGAAGAAGGTAAGTAAATCTTGTAATAATTGCAAGCTTGCTTATCCCAATATTTAAAAATAACTTTAATAGCAATAAGAATGAAAAAATGAGTAAAAATATTAATTCAGTTTTTCAACCATACCGGTATAATAATATTTGATCAATAGGATAAAATTTCAGAATCGTCTCTTAACTAAATACTCGAGAAAGTTAAATAAAGTGGTGTCAGTTCCAAAAAAGATAAGTGTATGAATGATGGAAGAAAATAAAAAAATACGCGCATTTACAGTATATTTTCATACAAGTTTAGCAAAGATTATATTTCATTAGTATATATTTCAAAAGAAATATACAAGAACGTATTTGAGGTGTTAATCCGTCATTTGAGTATTAACTTCTCTTTGAGGTCGTATCACAGTATGAATATATATATGCTACGAATATGCTGGAATTAATTGGACCGTTAAAATTAGGCAGTCTAAAATTTTACATTAAATTCAGCAAAGTAGAAATTAATGCATTTAAATAATAGGGGAAACGGAATTAACCCATTCATATATAATTGATAAATGAGACTTTACTGAATATTCTACTTCCATTTTTAAAAAATTTCTTTAAAGCTAATCCATGTGCCCTGACACCGTGTAAAAATAATGGGAAATGCAATCCCATTGGAACAACATTTAAATGCATTTGCATTGGACGAGCTTATGGTAAACATTGTGAAAATGGTAAGTTCATGTTTTACAAGATTTAAAGATGTTACTTATTAAAAAATGCAGTTATTGTGCAATTCTTTGTTCATTATTGACAGAAGAGTTTAAGTTTCATAGTCTGATTTTCTTAAAATCCAATGGAACTTTTATTTCACGAAAAAAAAAAACAATGAAAGATTAAATAATTAATCACACAAAAACAAACAGAAAGTCAAACACAAACATAAACACAAACACGAACACACATGCACACACACACACACATGCACACACACACATGCATGTAATATACATATATATATATATATATATATATATATATATATATGTATGTATATATATATATATATATATATATATATATATATATATATATCCATGTGTTTGTGTATACATCGAGAGAAAGACAATTAGATTGAGAGAGGGATATATGTATAAATATACTCATGAAATGCTTGATATTTCCGAATTTACATCTTATTCATTTTCTTTTCAGTTCGACCGCCGAATCCATGTGCTCAGAACCGTTGTAGAAATGGTGGTACGTGTAGAGCGTTGGGCAGTAAATATAAATGTATATGTGTAAAAGGCTTTATTGGAAGAAATTGTGAAAGACGTAAGCACATTATCATATTCATCCTTTTTGTTGTTTTTCTTTTCTGATTTCACTAACAAAATGTATAATTAATGGCGTATATATTTAAACCATTTTATACCTATTATATATATATATATACATATATATATTATATATATAGATATTAAAGCTTATGAATGTAATAAATTTCAGGAGTACCCGATTGTGTGTGCAGAGGTTCCGGTGATCCACATTACCAGACATTTGATGGTCAATGGATCCATTTCATGGGAGTGTGTAAATACACGCTCACTATGCCAAAGAAGACGAGCAAATTGCCACAATTGCAGTAGAAATAAAAAATGAGCACCGTGGTGGAAACCACGTGTCTCCTATACTCGAATGGTTGACCTCAAGCTTAATACAATCAGGCCGGCGAAAAAATTTTGCCTCAGCTTGGACACAACAGGCCATAGTTAAATTTTAGTGAGTAACATTTATTAATTATATATAAAATAATTGAACAGAATTGAGTGACAATATAGAGATCTCATTAATATTCAAAATTGCAATAAACTATTTTAATACATTACCATCATGCATCGTAACTTACAATTTTTGGAAATTATTTTATTTTCATTAAAAATATAACGGAGCAGTTTTTGTTTATCTAAATGTTCTTATCTATTCAGGTAAATGGTCAATTAATGAATCCTCCTCTAACGAATTATATGGGATTCAGTGCCGTTTATTCAGCTGGATGGATCAAGGTGACCACTAAGTTTGGTTTAAAGGTTCAATTTGATGGCAGACACCGAGTGATTGTTAGAGTACCAGGCAAATACAGAAACGAACTTACTGGAATATGTGGCGATTGTAATGGCAAGAGAGACGATTATAAGACAAAAGCTGGTGTCAATGTCTCTTGGAATCGAAACAAATATTCTTTAATTGGCCGAAGTTATGAAGTCGCTGATGACAGTGGTAAACCACAGAAGAAGTAAGTACTTTTTATTGAGCGTTAACTCATGATTATTAAATAAATACTTTCAGACAATTTAGTAACATTTTCACGAACATAGGCATTTATATCTCTTCACAGCCTCAGTCTCACATTAGCTTTAACTATATTGTGTAAACAGAGTATTGCTTTATCATTATATATTTTACTAAACTGTTAAATATATCCTGTATATATTACTGATATAAGCATTGTATTACAAATTAATTCAATTACATATTGTAAATTTATCCGCACGTGTGTTATACTTTTTTCGTTAACTTTCTAATCTAAATATAATAAAATAGCATATTCGCACTCATCAGTGTTGTTGAACATATACAGAGCATGCCAACTGGCAGATAATAGATTTCATGAGCCACAATTATTTGCAAGATAATATTTTGTGTGAGCCAGATGTCTGCGAGTGTATGATTGAAGAGTGAGTTACTTCATGATGAGACTAGTTTAATGCTTTACTATATAAGTGTTACGTAGCGGGTATGGTCACAGTACCAAAAGCGATATATGTAGTAGTCGGCTACTAGCGACTACTGGATTTCAATAAACAACAGATACGTATATACAAAGATAGGCCCCGTCTTTATTTTCTTTAGTGTGTGGTTGGTGAGGGTCGTAGAGTTTCACAATGAAAATGCCGGTGGATGGTGAAGAGTGCCGTGTTCACAATGAGTGCCGAAGGGGTGTTTGCTGACGGAAGACGTGAAGTGTCCTTTTTGGCTGCTGGTTGGGTATCTCTGTCCTTCGGCTCGAATCGTCTCGCCTTCATATTGATAGATACGCCTCCGCATCTTTATCTTTTGATCTGATAACGGACATTTGTTATATATTCCTTTATCTTGTCCCTGCTTCCTTGACCGGAAACCCTGTCTTCCGCTTTCTGTTTCTTTTTAAACAATACAACATAAGTTCATATAATTGAAAGCTAGTTATTTTCAAATCCACATAACTATTTTACACAATGTAATATGGCACCAGAAGAAATGTTACTTTACTTCAGTCTGCATATTTCCTTCGATAAATTTAACAGGACAATGGAATGTTCCCGGATTGTGTATTATAGGCACACACATTGTGTACAGGATAAATGCAGTTATATTTCTTTGTTATTATATATGTGGTTGGATTGTGTGTTTGATACGTTTTCTTCAATATAAGCCAACATCCTATTGAAATTAATATACTGCTAGCGATAGGATATAATATAAATCTTTGAAGGGCGAACATTTTGTTGTATGTCATAATAAACGAGACCATGAGAAGAACACTAATGAATATTTATTGTAATATTTTTCAGATGTAAAGTTGTTGATATTCATCCGCAATGTCATCTCTATAAAGATATCAATTGTGACCTTTTATCAAATAAAAATGGACCATTCGCCGTTTGTCTGAAAAGACTCGGTAGATCTGTGGCTGATTACGTCAAGTCTTCACATGGATGCTTGTGCTAACAAGAAGAACCGAGTGGTTTTGAAGACTGTCGTATGTCGAGCGCATGAAGCTCTGGCTAAGAAATGTGATGAATTAAATATACTGATAAACTGGAGAGGTGCAGCTAATTGCCGTAAGTATAATTGATCGGCTTTATCTAAACATCACATAGACATTATAAATGAAAAGACGGAATTTCAATATATACATTACTCAATGGTTGTTAAATATATGGATATTACATTTGATTATCTGAATAAAAATAAAATTCTCATTATTAGCCGATCGGAACTTATGTTAACAGCTATTCTGATGGGATTGGTGTATTTTGGTAAAATGTAAATAATGAATTTTCTATTAGAGATATTCTATTATGATAAATCTCATGAATGTCTAAAAAATGAAACTTTATTATCCCATTTATTTTACTTACGTGTATAGAGCTATATTCTACTATTATGGTGCAAAGAAATACATATCATATTTAGGATGTTGTTGAGGGTACAAGTCAGCTCATATCTATTAATATTATATATACGTTTCAATAATCTAATCATACAGCAACTAATTTTATAAAGTAGAAAATAATTTGAATATTTAATCTCTGTGAATTGATGTGTTTTCAGAGAAATCATTTGTTTTGTATACAAAATAAAAACGTTAAGTTTATTTACCGGTAAACTATAAAAATCACTTTGATAATTAACGAACTTAGATTACGAAATTAAGTATAACATTTATTGATATATTTCAGATTATCAGAGTATAAAAATTAGATTGTAGCTATTTACATTTAAATAGTTTTTCTTGTAAATATGAAATGTATGAGGATTTCGTGATATTCCTTTTACATTTTGCACATTTTTATTACATTTTCAGCAATGAATTGCAAAAAGAATATGGTCTATGCCTACAAAACTAGTGCCTGTCAGCCATCATGTACTGATCGAAAGCCAGTATGTCGTGAAGGATTTATAGAGGGATGTGTGTGTAAACCTGGCACTATACTCAGCGGAGAGAAATGTGTTCCAATTAGTTCCTGTGGCTGTAGCTATAATGGGATGTACTTAAATGTAATTATGAATTCTCTTTTTTTCATTTTTTCATTTCAACAGATTGATGAACGAATAATGAAACATTTCCGAAAATATAATTCGATAATATCAATAACAAAAAAGAAACTATACTTAACATGTTTCGAAATTAGGATCATAAACATTCAATTATAATCGTAAAATATATTAATTTTAAGCCCAAACATATTTAAGAACATTGTATTGGAAGTATTAAAATATGATCGGAATCATGATATGATTTATTGTTATTATTTAAGTATTTATTGCTTTCTATTATGTAGGTACGGACAACATTTTTGTTAAATGACTGTTCACAAAGGCTGTTCTGTCAACCTGGAGGTCAAATCAAGTTAATGCCTGGATGCGGGCGAACACTGTGTGTGCGTTGAAAGGCGGACAGCGGGTGTGCTTATGTAAAGAGGGATTCGAATTGTTTAATGGAATTTGCCGAAGTAATTTGAAATTTTATATTATATTACTTAGAAGTTTCTTAGATGTAATTATGTGTTAAACAAAAAAACTTTCTTGATTACAACATAACTACGTAATTTTATAGACAGACATATTTATCTTTTATTAGGAATATGATAATCTGATGCCAGAATTGAGTCAAATATTCCTGTTTAAATAGCTACAAAGGCTGGGACTAAAGAAGACATAATAAAAACATAATAAACTTTCATCATGTCAATGTCAAGATAAAGTTAATTCTGTAAAGTAGAGATTAACCATTATCTCCATAATCAATAAGGAATAAGAGATAATTTATCATTATGTATATATTGAATTCATGGCACGTGTTTCCTATTATCAATGAAAATTGGTTTAACATAATTATTTATAGATATTTAAATGAAATTTCCTCTATTATCATTTAGTTAATCACTGTTACAAGAATCCATGCAAGAACCTAGGAAAATGCTTTTCTAGAGGAAACAGTGCAATCTGTAAATGTCGTCTTGGTTTCAAGGGAAAGAAATGTGAAGAAGGTAAGTAAATCTTGTTATAATTGCAAGCTTGCTTGTCCCAATTTTTAAAAATAACTTCAATAGCAATAAGAATAAAAAATAAGTAAAAATAATAATTCAGTTTTTCAACTATACCGGTATAATAATATTTGATCAATAGGATAAAATATCAGAATCGTCCCTTAACTGAATACTCGAGAGAGTTAAATAAGGTGGTGTCAGTTCCAAAAAAGATAAGTGTATGAATGATGGAAGAAAATAAAAAGATAAGCGCATTTACAGATCATATATTCCTATTTATCTTGTTGCTTTATTTGCAAAAAATCAATATTTGGAATTTCATCGAATGTCTAATCTTACATACACTTTTCTATTCAATAATATTCTCAAGATTTTACAGATAAATTTCCATACAAGTTTAGCAAAGATTACATTCAATTAGTATATATTTCAAATGAAATATAGAAGAACGTATTTGAGGGGTTAATCCGTCATTTGAGTATTAACTTCTCTTTGAGGTCGTATCACAATATGAATATATATGCTACGAATATTCTGGATTTAATTGGACCGTTAAAAATAAGCAGTCTAAGATTTTACATTAAATTCAGCAAAGTCGAAATTAATGCAATTAACTAATAGGGGAAACGGAATTAACCCATTCATATATAATTGATAAATGACACTTCACTGAATGTTCTACTTGTATTTTTTAAATTTCTTTAAAGCTAATCCATGTGCCCTGACACCGTGTAAAAATAATGGGAAATGCAATCCCATTGGAACATCCTTTAAATGTATTTGCATTGGACGAGCTTATGGTAAACATTGTGAAAATGGTAAGTTCATGTTTTACAAGATTTAAAGATGTTACTTATTAAAAAATGCAGTTTTTGTGCAATTCTTTGTTCATTATTGACAGAAGAGTTTAAGTTTCATAGTCTGATTTTCTTAAAATCCAATGGAACTTTTATTTCACGAAAAAGAACAAAAACAATTAAAGAATGAAATAATCAATCCCACAAAAACAAACACAGTCAAACGCATAAACATAAATACAATCTCGAACACACACGCACACACACATATATGCATAGAATATATATAATATATATATATAATATATATATATATATATATATATATATATTCATATATATATATATAATATATATATATATATATATATATATATATATATATATATATATACATTAGGGACCGGAAAAAAATCGGATACTACTAGTTTAAAAGCGAATTAAGAATAATCAAATCTATTATTTAATGTTGAACTTTGTCTAAATCGATAAGTATTAACATAGTAACCATCATTAAAAAAAGAAAAATATAATTACATATGCAGTTTATTTTTAAAAGATTTAAAACTATTTGTTTTGGTCAATTTCGACGCAATCCGCCATTTTGGCTGTTTTTCAATGGTTTTAGGCGCTTGTTTACAATTTTAACGTAACCTTTGGGATGGAATAATTTTTTATCCAAAATCAGGTAATTATCCGAATTTCTTGAAATTTTCAGTATTGATTTAACAATTAATGAATTTATAATGCATCAGTTATTTTATTTCAAAACATTAATTTAGTATTTTTGCTATGAAAAATTAATATATAAATTTCATTCAAAATAAAAATAATCGGATTTTAAGTTTAAAATTTTCTATTTTCAGATTAAAAAATAAATATCTACTTATTGCAAACCTTATTTTTTCGAAAAAAGTATACATTTTGAAGAAAACTCCATTGAAAATGTACCCCCTCCCTTTTTTTAAGCAGAAAAAACATCGATGTATAATTTTTGCTTTTATAAAATAATAGCCAATTAAATAATTATCGAAATGAGTAAAAAAGAAATCTCCAAAAAATGAACTATTTATAATTTTTTTACATTTTATTTTACGATTTTCGGTATCTATTTTCTCATAGAAGCCCAACCGTAAAAATTTTTTTGTTTCTTCTATTCATAAGTTCAGTCTTTTATCTCAATATTTATACTGTAATTAGTACAATATATGACTAACTTGAAAAACATTTTACCCCAACATAAGGGGTAAAAAATTAAGAGATCTGAAAAAAAGGGGAAAGTTTTGAAATAAAATAAATAATGCATTATAAAGATCATTTATTGATAAATAAACACTAAAAATTTCATTAAAATCCGATAATTCCCTGATTTTTGGTAAATTATTTTCTGTAGGGGGGCTAAAGTCATTTTGTCAAAAACGCATTTTAGGCTCAGTTTATCAGTCCCTAATATATATATATCCATGTGTTTGTGTATACATCGAGAGAAAGAGAATTAGATTGAGAGATGGATCTATTTATAAATATATTCATGAAATACTTGATATTTCCTAATTTACATGTTATTCATTTTCATTTCAGTTCGACCGCCGAATCCATGTGCTCAGAACCGTTGTAGAAATGGTGGTACGTGTAGAGCGTTGGGCAGTAAATATAAATGCATATGTGTAAAAGGCTTTATTGGAAGAAATTGTGAAAGACGTAAGCACATTATCATATTCATCCTTTTTGTTTTTTTTTCGTTTCTGATTTCACTAAAAAATGTATAATTAATGGCCTATATATTTAAACCATTTTATACCTACTATGTATAAACACAAACCCCCACTCACACACACACACACACACACACACACACATATATATATATATATATATATATATATATATATATATATATATATATTAACAATTATGAATGTAACAATTTGCAGGAGTACCCGATTGTGTGTGCAGAGGTTCCGGTGATCCACATTACCAGACATTTGATGGTCAATGGATCCATTTCATGGGAGTGTGTAAATACACGCTCACTATGCCAAAGAAGACGAGTAAATTGCCACAATTCGCAGTAGAAATAAAAAATGAGCACCGTGGTGGAAACTCACATGTCTCCTATACTCGAATGGTTGACCTCAAGCTTAATGGAGAAACAATCAGGCTTCACCCCGGAAGTAAACTTACTGTAAGTAACTTTTAAGAATTAACATATACAACTTGTATTTCTAGGCTTTTCGTTAATAGCATGTTATTGCAATAAAACTATTTAATATCAAAACAGTGTAGAGATTTAAACAGGATTTCAAATAACAGCGTCTTCGGCTCTACTTACCCGGTATTTTGCCGGGGGCAAGTGAGCTCCGGCCGCTTGACCGATAAAATAATTAAGTGTTGAACCGAGGGGGCAATGCCCCAGTCAATACCTAACCGCTTGATTTAAAGGGCAGGGCTGCGTTTATTTCCTACTGTTTGAGGTTCCCCATTGAAGAGGAATGCCGATGGGATCAACGAATTCTTTCACCCACCACCCATCAGCTTAGGCTTGTGGGTGGGCCCACATAAAATGTCCTTGTATCACGCCACCATAATCGGGATGCATGGCAAAAGTCAGTCAATTTGATAATTTTTACATCACAATTGAATGTGTATTGCAATATGGTTGTATAGTTATCTAGTTAATTTCAATAATACTATGAATGATTGAGAGAAGACTCACAGAAAATGGGCATTTCTATTTAGCTAATGGCTTGAAATGTTTCATCATTTGCACATGAGAAAAAACACACGGACACCATTGTATAACTTATGGTGCGCCCTACCTGGGAACACCATATTTGTGCCAGACACAGAGAAACCTTAATAGGATGTAGCCTGATTCTCAGACCTTACTGGAGTGGGCAAGCAAGAGGATAATAGGAATTCTCATTATCGTCTGTGACTGGGTCGAGAGCCACGAAGTTTAGGATTTTGCTATTAAAATTGATTTAATCGGTTTGTCAGAAGAAAGGATGGTTGACCCGTTGACCTCTTAAGTGACACATGCAATTTGGTAAAACAGTCAGAACATTCGAAAAGTTCCACGAGTCTAGAATGTTCCACACCCATTTCTATATAATAAGGAAACCTTAGATTTTACGACAGTTTGTCTGGGGCAGTGGAGTTGGTTTGACAGTCGGGTTGACGGAACTTGCCGAGAGCAGTCGGGGCTGGGAGTTTTGCCGGAGTAGTCATAGGCGAGCGACTGAGTTCCTGAAATCGAGACTGGTGTCACTGATGTGTGAAGCCTGATAATTGGAACGAAGCTAAGAGCATTATTAAAAACATATTTAAGGAAGCCAACTATCTCTCTCTCTCTCTCTCTCTCTCTCAATAACTTGCATTAAGTAAATAAATTGCTGAAAAGCAACTCATTGTCATCCCAATTACTACGTGAAAGAAATACTACGAGATCGTTTATGAATGAGATTCCCCTGCCAAAGATACCCCATGAAGATAGAAAGTTAATTGACCGCAACGAAGAACCACTTGTCTTGTAAGGTGATATCTTTCCCTGACCGTAAAAGAAAAGAGGAAGGGTTCTTTCGTGGGCTTGAATGCTGTCTATTAGATTACTAATTCCAATTGTTAAAATTATTTTACTTATTAAGACAGTTAAAAATATAATCGGTTTCTTTTCGAGCAGTTTTTGTTTATCTAAATGTTCTTATCTATTCAGGTAAATGGTCAATTAATGAATCCTCCTCTAACTAATTATATGGGATTCAGTGCCGTTTATTCAGCTGGATGGATCAAGGTGACCACTAAGTTTGGTTTAAAGGTTCAATTTGATGGCAGACACCGAGTGATTGTTAGAGTACCAGGCAAATACAGAAACGAACTTACTGGAATATGTGGCGATTGTAATGGCAAGAGAGACGATTATAAGACAAAAGCTGGTGTCAATGTCTCTTGGAATCGAAATAAATATTCTTTAATTGGCCGAAGTTATGAAGTCGCTGATGACAGTGGTAAACCACAGAAGAAGTAAGTACTTTTTATTGAGCGTTAGCACATGATTATTAAATAAATACTTTCAGACAATGCACGAGTAACATTTTCACGAACATAGGTATTTCTATCTTTTCACAGCCTCAGTCTCACATTAGCTTTAACTATATTGTGTAAACAGAGTGTTGTGTACAGAATAAATGCAGTTATATTTCTTTGTTATTATATGTGTGGTTGGATTATGTCTTTGATACGTTTTCTTGGATATAAGCCAAAATCCTATTGAAATTAATATATTGCTAGCGATACGATATAATATAAATCTTTTGAAGGGCGAAAATTTTGTTGTATATCATAATAAACAAGACCATGAGAAGCACACTAATGAATATTTATTGTAATCTTTTTCAGATGTAAAGTTGTTGATATTCATCCGCAATGTCATCTCTATAAAGATATCAATTGTGACCTTTTATCAAATAAAAATGGACCATTCGCCGTTTGTCTGAAAAGACTCGGTAGATCTGTGGCTGATTACGTCAAGTCTTGCCACATGGATGCTTGTGCTAACAAGAAGAACCGAGTGGTTTTGAAGACTGTCGTATGTCGAGCGCATGAAGCTCTGGCTAAGAAATGTGATGAATTAAATATACTGATAAACTGGAGAGGTGCAGCTAATTGCCGTAAGTATAATTGATCGGCTTTATCTAAACATCACATAGAAATTATTAATGAAAAGACGGAATTTCAATATATACATTACTCAATGGCTGTCAAATATATGGATATTACATTTGATTATCTGAATAAAAATAAAATTCTCCATATTAGCTGATCGGAAGTTATGTTAACAGCTATTCTGATGGGATTGGTGTATTTGGGTAAAATGTAAATAATGATTTTTCTATTACAGATATTCTATTATGATAAATCTCATGAATGCCTGAAAAATTTTCACTTTATTATCCCATTCATTTTACTTACGTGTGTAGAGCTATATTCTACTATTATGGTATAAAGAAATTACATATTATATTTAGGATGTTGTCGAGGGTACAAGTCAGCTCACATTAACATTATATATACATTTCAATAATCTAATCATACAGCAATTAATTTTATAAAGTAGAAAATAATATTGAATATTTAATCTCTGTGAATTGATGTGTTTTCAGAGAAATCATTTGTTTTGTATACAAAATAAAAATGGTAAGTTTATTTACCGGTAAATTAAAAAAATCACTTTGATCATTGACGAACTTAGATTACGGAATTAAGTATCAAATTTATTGATATATGTGATGAATTAAATATACTGATAAACTGGAGAGGTGCAGCTAATTGTCGTAAGTATAATTGATCCTCTTGATCTAAACATCACATAGACATTATAAATAAAAAGACGGGACTTAAGGGGCCGGGTTAGCTCATTCGGTAGAGCGTTCGGCTAGAAACCACAACGTTCCTAGTTCGATACCGGTCTCCGCCAACTCAGCGTATGAGTAGCACAGGGATATGTGCGGTAAAGTAAGGAGCTGATGGAAGGTGTGGCGCTCCACCTCAGATGCTAAAAACAATCTCCTTGGTCTAGCGCTATTGAAAAGGGGATAGACTCCCTCGCTGACTGGCTGATACCGACTTTAGGCCGCCCCGACGACTTTACTTTTTTTTATATTATACATTATTAAATGGTTATTAAATATCTGTATATTTTATTTGATTGTCTGAATAAAAAAATTCTCAATATTAGCTGATAGGAAGTTAAAAGCTATTCTGATATGATTTTTATATTTGTGTAAAATAAAACATTTAATTTTCTATTTGCCCTCATAATGACAATAATGATTTTAGTCAATATGTCCCATTGTCTTACGATAAATTTCACGAATACCTGTAAAATTAAACGTTATTAACCTATTTATTTTACTGCAGAATAGGTGAGGGTCGGTATCGAACACAGAACCTTGTGGTTCCTAGTCGAACACTCTATTGACTGAGGTCAGAGTACCCGTCAAGATTACTATACTTTTTACATATTGAACTATTTTGCAATAGCTCATAAGTAGAGATATAAAACGTTGTAATAATTAAATTATCATACTATAGTATATCCACAGATCTTGCTAGTAATGAACTATTTAGCAATAGCTTTTAATTGAACGTATCAAATTTGCTGCAAAATAATAATGTTAAGTTTATTTACCGGTAAACTACAAAAAGTTAGTTTGATAAATGAAGAACAATTTAATACATTGGTTACGAAATCAAGTATCCGATTTATGGATATATTTCAGATTATTTGAGCATAAAAATTACATTTAATTATTTTCTGTAATATTCAAATGGATATTCCTGTAAAAATGAAAGACAGGAATGATGAATGCGTTATCTGTGAATTAGTGAAAAAATAGTTTTCATTTTAAAACCACATACATCTATATGGATTTGGTAATATTCCTTTTACATTTGAATTTTCAGCAATGAATTGCCGAAAGAATATGGTCTATACCTACAAAACTAGTGCCTGTCAGCCATCATGTACTGATCGAAAGCCAGTATGTCGTGAAGGATTTATAGAGGGATGTGTGTGTAAACCTGGCACTATACTCAGCGGAGAGAAATGTGTTCCAATTAGTTCCTGTGGCTGTAGCTATAATGGGATGTACTTAAAGGTAATTATGAATTCTCGTTATTTTCATTTTTCCCTTCAAAAAAAGATTTCTGATCGAATAATAAAATGTAACCCCATTTCTGAAAAATGTAATTCGATAATATAAATAACAAATAAGCAACTATACTTAACTTGTTTCGAAACTATGATCATACGTATTTAATTATAATCCTAAAATTTATTAATTGTAAGCCCCAAAATATTTAAGATCATCGTATTTGAACTAATAAAATATGATCAGAATCATGGTATGATTTATTGTTATTATTCAAGTATTTATTGCTTTCTATCATGTAGGTACGGACAACATTTTTGTTAAATGACTGTTCACGAAGGCTCGTCTGTCTACCTGGAGGTAAAATCAAGTTAGTGGCTGGATGCGGCGCGAACACTGTGTGTGCGGTGAAGGACGGACAGCGGGTGTGCTTATGTAAAGAGGGATTTGTATTATTTAATGGAATCTGCCGAGGTAATTTAAAATTTTATATCATTTTACCTTAAAAATTCTGAGACATATCTATATGTTAGCGAAAGGAAGCAGTTTGATAATTCCAGCATTCGTACATAATTATATGAGGTGACATGTGTAATTTTTTATCATGAATTTGTTAATCTATATTTGCTTCAATTGACGTCAAATTTGAATTCAAATATTCCCAACACCACATACGCAACAGATGGAACTATGCGGACAGAATAAAAAAAACAATATACATTTTGATAATATCACTGTCATAAAAAAACTTAATCGTCGAAAATAGATATTAGCTCTTAGCTTCATAGTCCATAAGAAATAAAATAATTTTCTTCAATATGGATATTTGGATGTACACGTTTTATAATCTTTAGTACAAAATTATTCTATTCGTTTGGTTTGTTTTACCGCATATCAACCTCGGTGGGTCATTTAATGCCGACAAATGTGAAATAAATTCATTCTTAATGCATAATACAATTTTGTTAATAAACTCATGTTTTTCTATTCAACCAATATATGGGACCCTAACAGGTACTACCACTCCGGGTCAGAGTGGACCAGGGAGCAATGGTGATGAGGGGTGCTCCACATTCCCCAAACCTCCAAAACTGGAACCTCACCATCAGATATAGTTTAACGTCATTCCCAGGACATGTAGACCCTCAGTCACCGCCTTCTTGCACTCATATGATAAAAAGGGGTTGGGGCTATTTTATTCGTCTTAATTTTTTTTAAACGAATATTGATAATTTATATATTTAGAATTTTCGGATTTATGTACTCTTATTTATTGTTATATACACATTATTACGGCATATATGCGCTCCGGCCTTTTTCATGCGTATCTTGTTGAATTCGGGAACCTGACAAAAACACGTGGATTTGCCGATCCAATATTCCTATTTTTTGTACTGTTTTATTTAGTAAAAGTTAAAGATTTATGCTATCATCGAATGTCTTATCTTACATATTTAATTCAAATATATATAAGATATACCGACTAATTTCTACACAAGTTTTGCGAAACACTATATTCATTAGTACACTAGAATATACATAAGGGTCAAATCCACCATATTGCTGTATCACGATATATATATATATATATATATATATATATATATATATATATATATATATATATATATATATATTAATTAGGAAAACACTGGAATAAAATGAATTGTCAAAATTAAGCATTTCAATGATTTTTAGCTTAATTCTTAAAATTATGAATTAATGCCTTTAAGAATAAACAGAAAGTAAAAGGTGAATTACCTTATTCAAATGATAGAATGTAAGACTAGACTGAATAGTATGCGTTTTTAAATTTTACTGATCATTTAACACACACACACACACACACATATATAAATATATATATATATGTGTGTGTGTGTGTGTCTGTCTGTCTGTCTGTGTGTCTGTGTGTCTGTGTCTGTGTCTGTGATAATAAAAAAAATTGAAGAAAAACGAATAAAGCACAAAACGACTTCATTCAATTGATATTTTGCCTCAGCATGTATACGAATCTTCGTCCGAGGATTTATTCGAGACAATGAGACTACAGTCTATTCATATGGTGAGAAACTTCAACTTCAACTTCAACTTCAACTCCAAGCACGAAGCATTTCTCAAGCCCGCACATTGTAAGAGCTTGCGCCGTTTATGCGAAACTGCGATCATTGCGAACTCAAAAATAATAAAACAACGGTCTAGTTTCTTCCATCTTGTGCCAGCCATGGCGAAATCGTAACTCAAGAGAATAAAATCAAAATAAACAAAGAATAAAGTAGAAAAATATAGGAAAACGCAAAATTCCTAAAATTTCTGAAACACATCAAAGCAAAAATGCCAATCCCTATTCACAACTGTAAAAAAAAAACTGACACTAACTACGGCTCGGCGTTCTTCCTCAAACCCAGACTTTCAATTACCCAGACCCCACCACTTTGAACTCAAAAGCTACCGCGGCCCTGTTGACACTTTTCCCTTCTTTTTCTTTTCTTTTTCTTCACATCTTTACGCATCCGGTCCCCTCTTCTCCCCCCTCCCATTACTTTTTTCATCATATAAAACGACTGTAGTCTCGTTGCCTAAAATAAATCTTCTGACGAAGCTTCGTGTGCTTACAGAGACGAAATATCAATATAGTGAAATTGTTTTGTACTTTATCCGTTTTTCCTCAATTTTCAATCACACTTAGTCGGATTCACCGAATCTGTTACTTCTCCTATATATATATATACATACACACACACACACACACACACACACATATATATATATATATATATATATATATATATATATATATAGAGAGAGAGAGAGAGAGAGAGACTGAGATTGATATTGATAATATATATATTATATATTTGTACATATATACATATATAAAGCATAATATATATAAGAATTTTATTATATATATATATATAGACTGAGATTGAGATTGAGATTGATAATATATACATATATATATATTATATTTGTATATATACACACACACACACACACACACACACACACACATATATATATATATATATATATATATATATATATATATATATATATATATATAGTTAGGTAGCGTTGAGTACTATTTACTTATTTACTTATAGATGTAGCATTCTATATTATCAATATCAATATCAATATCATAATATATATATATATATATATATATATATATATATATATATATATATATCCAGATGTATGGAAAGGGATGTATATATATGTGTTTATATATATATGTGTTTATATATATATATATATATATATATATATATATATATATATATAGAGAGAGAGAGAGAGAGACAGAGACAGAGAGACAGAGACAGAGACAGAGACAGAGAGACAGAGAGAGACAGAGAGAGATTTCAATACAATCTGATTTGATAATTTTCAGTTAATCCCTGTCATAAGAATCCATGCAAGAATAAGGGAAAATGCTTTTCTGTGGGAATGAAACCAATGTGTAAATGTCGTCCTGGCTTCAAGGGTAAGACCTGTGCGCAAGGTACGTATCATTATATTCCTCTTTTTCGTAGCTGAAAAATTGACACTGTATAATTTGTGTGATATTGAATATAACTTTTAAAATTGAGGTTGTGCATGTACAGGCTTCAGAAAAGAGTCTTTATTGTTCCTCATCTTTTGCGTATTTCATAGTGAAATCTTTACCAAAAAAAAAACAAACTATGTAAATATATTTCAATGATCAGTAACAGATTTTACCTTTAATCAGTGCATTTTAACTGTCCCACTTACAAGACGTCTACAATCATAGTATATACACACTAATATTAATATTATTGCTTTGATTTTATTTAAAGCTAATCCATGTGCTTTCAAACCTTGTAAGAATGGTGGACTTTGTATAACCAGTCGAACAACCTTCAAATGCGTTTGTATGGGACAATTTTATGGTAAACGTTGTGAAAAAGGTAAAGTAATGTTTTATAAGATGTTCATATGTTACGTATTAGAAAGTGTAGCTTTTAAGTACGAAGGAGATTCAAAAGTTATCCGCACTTTCACCCGCATATCTTTATTAATGTCACACATCGTTCTGTACACGTGGGCTTATAGATGGTGTAACGTTATAATAGCGATATATATTGTATAGCGGGTCTTGTCAACGTACCTCCAAATTCACAGCACTAAAAAGGTATTCGTTACGCGACGGTCGTCTTGTCGATAAAAAGGTACAACGTGAGAAATATATCGTCACAAGCTGCTTAGCTTTTATTTTCGGGCTCGTCTCGTGGGTTGTATCGGAGGAGAAGGAAAGCAGAGAGAAAAAGAAAGAGAGGACAGTTAAATTACTCTAATCCCATACTAGAGACCAGAGGCCCGTCCGTACCCTAGGCCTCGGAAAGCAAAAAGAGACCGGTCTTTTTCTTCGTCGTTCCTCGTGACCACGTGACTTCCGGTTCCGGTCAAGACCCGAAACTTCCGGTTTGACTTTCCG
>CM042154.1:16033315-16135815 GCA_023376005.1 Doryteuthis pealeii
TTATCTCTATCTGTCTTTATCACACACACTAATTTTATTTTTTGAGACGCGGGCTTTCATAACAAAGTTTTCAATTTTTGTGGCATAGGTCTGCTAAACAGACATTTTGCATGAGTGAATAATCTGTGGTTCGTCTGATCTTAGTTTTCTTCCGGATTCCACTAGTAATGAGACGTTTAAACACCTGGTTTCTGCTCACTGAAATTACTCCGTATAACAGAATAAATATTATTTTCTGGTCGTATAGATAGCAATATGGCTTCGAAAAAAGGTACCTTACTTCAGTCTGCACATTTACTTGAATATACCATGACGATGTAATACTACCAGATTGTGTATTATAGAATAAGCATTGTCTATAGGATGAATGCATTCATATTTAATTTCTATCTTGCCTGCAGTTATATCGATATGTTTTCTTTTATATAAGTTTTAAACCTTTTTTTGTAATTGATGTCTCGTTAGGAACAAAGTATTAAATAAATTTCTAGAAAGATTAATATTTTTTACATACCAAAATAAATATGACTTTGTGGCTATTGAAGTCAGTTAGTCTACTGTTGGTTTTAATAACAGCAGCTAAGTAGAACTCAAGCAGTGTCCAAGACAGTTGGTATAAATAGGAATCAAGAATGATCCATCCATGAATCTGGGTAATTTGGGTGATTCCATTCCTTGAGTTCTGATTGGCTGCTTGACTGTTTTATTTGAATGACATTGTGGAGTCTTATATATACTTTGTCATTTTGCAGTGGACTTTGTAACTATTTGGTTTGTATCTAAGTTACAACCGTTTGTTGCCTTGTCTTCCCAGTTCGACGGTAATTGGAAGTTTAATTATTCTTCAGTGGTAAGCATATTAATGATTACTTATTGTGACCTTTTTTTCAGTTGTAAAGTTGTTAAAGAATTTCCGACATGTCAACACAACAAAGGGGACGTTTGTGGACTTTTATCAAATATGAATGGACCATTTGCCGTTTGTCTGAGAAAACTCGGTAGATCTGTTGAAGATTACGTTAAGTCTTGCAACATGGATGCTTGTGCCAACAAGAAAACCCCCAAAGTTTTGAAGACTGTCGTGTGTCAGGCGTATGAAGCTCTGGCTAAAAGATGTGAAGAATCAAATATATTGATAAACTGGAGAGGTGCAGCTAATTGCCGTAAGTATATTTTTGAGCTGATTTAGGTAAACCAGAAATTAGCATTAAATATAAAGAAATTGAATAAAGGAAAATGAAAAAGAACAACAGAAACGGGCATTTCCCCTGATTCATACATGGTTTGATAAATCTGATTAAGTGCATGTCTATATATATATATATATATATATATATATATATATATATATGTGTGTGTGTGTGTGTGTGTGTGTGTGTGTGTGTGTTTAAAGTTGGGCGTTATTACGAAGCATCTGAAAATAAATGAATGAACTCGATGTTATGGAGTATTGGATTCACTGAATTTTTTATTATTATTTTTTATCATAGATTTTCGGGTTCGTTAGATACCCTTTATCAAATGACTGTTGTTCCTTTTCAACGGATCTTAATATATATATATATATATATATATATATATATATATATATATATATATATATATATATGTCATGAATATCTTTTGGTAATGAATGATAACTTGACTTAGAGCAAAACACTTTTTCTGTCAGACTAAACAGATATATCAAAATTAGATCATATTTATTGTATACTTCAATCTTTCAGCGATGAGGTGTCCAGAGAATATGGTATACGCCTACAAAACTAGCGCCTGTCAGCCATCATGTTCTGATCGAAAACCAATATGTTATGATGGATTTCTAGAGGGATGTGTGTGTAAACCTGGAACTATTCTCAGCGGAGAGAAATGTGTTCCACTTAAGTCCTGTGGCTGTACCTATAATGGGATGTACTTAAATGTAATTATGAATTCTTATGTTTTCATTTTTCATTTCAAAAAACACATTTATGATCAAATAATATAATTAAATTAAGTCTATGTAAGAAAATATATAATTTGATAATGAAAAAACAGTACGTACACTTGATTCGAATCTATGATCATACATACTTTAAAATCCTATAAATCTATTAATTTTAATGCAAACATATTAAAAATCAAAGCCTTCCAAATGTTAATATATGTTCATTATTCATGGTATTATTTTCTCTTTTTTTAAAATTAATTTCTTTTATATTGTTTTCTATTCTGTAGGTGGGGACAACGTTTTTGTCAAATGACTGTTCAGAAAAACTCATCTGCCAGCCTGGAGGTAAAATCAAGTTAGTGCCTGGATGTGGCGCGAACACCATATGTGCGGTCAAAGGTGGAGAACGGGTGTGCTCTTGTAACGATGGGTTCAAATTGTTTAATGGAATCTGCCGAAGTAATTTGATATTTGATTTTATTTTTACTTAGAAATTTCAGAGAAATGATATATACGGGCATCAAATTCTATATGTTATATTGCGGGTTCAAATTCACGGCCCTACTTCGTGTATCTGTATACGTAGCGGGTATATATCTGGTCACGTAGCGAAGTATGTAGTCGGTCTTAAGAAACCACAACACATGGGTATAGTAGGAGTTGACTTTATTTCACACCCTCGGCTGGTGAGTGGCGAGCGTGACAATAGGAATGCCCAAGGGTTGACGATGACTGGCGCTGGTGAAGTGGAAGGGGGTGGACTAACCTCACTGCTCGCTGGCAGCGATGGACCGTGTCGACGGTCGCTCCTTGTGCTCTGTTCGCCGTCCACTGTCTGACTGACCTGGGACCCCTGACTTCCTTTTATATATATCAAACGCCTACGCGCTTTCTTTTGTTATCTTTATCAGCGGACAAATCTATTTCCGAACTTATTGCTACCCATGCTTCTTTGTTCGCTTTACCCGGAAAAAATCCTTTGTTATTTTTTTCGTCTTTTCTTTGTTTCGATTTAACCGGAAGATCCTATTTCCGTTTTCCCCTTCTTTTAAATATCTTCAATATACAACAGAAATACCTACTTTTGGAAGCCAACAAAACATTTTCCTAATTACAACATGACATCGTAATAAATACGTAACTTTGGGCAAAATTAATGATTCCTTATTCAGATCTTTGTATTTATATAATAAATGTGCAAAATTAATGATTCCTTATTCAGATCTTTGTATACATTTATATAATAAATGTGCAAAATTAATGATTTCTTATTCAGATCTTTGTATACATTTATATAATAAATGTGCAAAATTAATGATTCTTATTCAGATCTTGTATACATTTATATAATAAATGTGCAAATTAATGATTCTTATTCAGATCTTTGTATACATTTATATAATAAATGTGCAAAATTAATGATAAATGTGCAAAATTAATGATTCTTATTCAGATCTTTGTATACATTTATATAATAAATGTGCAAAATTAATGATTTCTTATTCAGATCTTTGTATACATTTATATAATAAATGTGCAAAATTAATGATTTCTTATTCAGATCTTTGTATACATTTATATAATAAATGTGCAAAATTAATGATTTCTTATTCAGATCTTTGTATACATTTATATAATAATTCCAAATTCTATTTTTATCAAATTATTAAAGTGGTATTTATAAATAATTTTACACACATTAAATGTACATTTTTAAAGATTATTTGTGAGACATTTTAGTTTTCCTTTCATTTTATTAATTTGATATTTGAATGTTTGCCCTACTCAATTATTTGGTGTAACATTTGCATAAAATATTTTACGTTTTCTTTTGCAGAAGTTATCATACCGCCAGGTAAGTAGAAAAAAACTGTTCTTTAAGTATTTGCCAGTTAGCATAGTAGGTCATTAATAGTGATTTCGATTCTCACTGGGTGACAACATTCTTTTGGCTTCGTCCCGCAACTATATTAGTGTGAGGGGGAAAATATTATTGTCTCTGTTTGATGGGGAATTTAGGATATCTAAGTAAGGTCACACGAATATTTCCCGTACCTCTAAGAGATGTAATACGTATATCTTTCTCTTTTGTTCCCTTCAATATATATAGATTTATTGTCTGGGTAAACATATAGGTTTCTCATTTTGTCTGTTGGAATATATTGTGATTACTTGTCTACTTCTGTGAATTGTGCATATTTATTCCTTTACTTCCTACTGTGCACAATAATATTGTGGTTTTTGTTTCATACTAAGCTTTATATACAAGGGGAGGATTGATATACTTGCGGATCCTAAGCCAAATCCATCAGTTATCCCCACATTCATAGAAATGTTTCGGTATCCATATATATATATATATATATATATATATATATATATATATATATATATATATATGTGTGTGTGTGTGTGTGTGTGTGTGTGTGTGTGTGTATTTAGGCAGCATTTTTTCTTGTAGGCATTTAACTATATATATATATATATATATATATATATATATATATATATATATATATATATATTATATATATATATATATATATATAAGAGAGTTTTATAATTTGCTTGAAGCATTGTGTATATATTGGCTAGGAGGTTGATTTAGAAGGCTATCACAATGCAGGTGTAAAGAAAAAAATAATAATACGGTAACAATTGTGTTGTGTGTTAACCTGTATTTAATTCTTGAATTTTCAAGATAATATCTCTTTTTCAAAAGATCACTGGAATTGAAGCAGTCTAGTTATTGCATTTCTTTTTAAATTTTTTTTTTTGATAATGATGATATCTTTATATAACAGTATTCTCGTAAATACAGTTATATTAGTGTGAGGGGGGAAATATTATTATCTCTGTTTGATGGGGAATGTAGGATATCTAAGTAAGGTCACACGAATATCTCCCGTACCTCTAAGAGATGTAACACGTACATCTTTCTCTTTTGTTCCCTTCAATAAAAAATTGATTTAAAAAGAAATGCCATAACTAGTCTGCTTCAGTTCCAGTGATCTTTTGAAAAAGAGATATTATCTCGAAAATTCAAGAATTAAATACGGGTTAACACACAACACCATTGTTACCGTATTATTGTTTTTTTCTTTACACACACACACACACACACACACACACACATATATATATATATATATATATATATATATATATATATATATATATATATATATATGTGTGTGTGTGTCTGTGTGTCTGTGTGTGTCTGTGTTTGTGGCTGTGTGTGTAAAGAAATTTAAAAAAAAATATCTTGGTTTTATCGGTATCAAACTCAAGTGGTCAGTTCCGCGGTGAAGTATTGTCTAGCAAGGAAGCTTCATTGCGAAACTTTGTAAACCCCATTGCACATTTTCGATCATTTACAGCATTTCAATAAAAAGCAGAAATCGTTTCGTTTTGGAATTGTATTTTATCTTTAAAAGAATAAAAATTTTATATGACGAAAATAAACTATTATTTTCTTTCATCTTCAGTGTTAGATTTAACAAATAAATTATTTCAATGATTTCATATTCAAATGCATAATATAACATAACACATTCAATATCGATGATTTCTAATGGAATTAGTAGTTAAAACGGTCTTAACAATAAAAACAGCCTATCCAATAAATTCCCTATTATTAAATGCGACAAACTAGACAATAGTTGATAAAGGTTTTCATAGAACTTAAAACAAGCAATAAAGTGAATGAATAATTGGGGTCAGTGTGTTGCATTTAATAAATACAGTGGTACCTTAACTTACGAGTTTAATTTCTTCCACTCCTAACTTAATTTTCTTGTATATCAAATCAAATATCCTCATTGAAATAAACTTTTTTTCTTTTACTATTTCTTCATACCACTCTTTCCCTATTTCCTCCTTCCACCTTTCATAGTCATCTCCTTTTATTTCTCTTCTTTCTTTCTTTTTTTTCAATCATTCTTTCTTTCTTTCTTTCTTTCTTTCTTTCTTTCTTTCTTTCTTTTTGTTTCTTTCTTTTCAATCTTTCTTTCTATCTTTTTCTTCATTTTCAATCTTTATCTTTTCATTCTTTCTTTCTTTTTTTTGTTTTTTTTGTTTTCAATCTTTGTTTCTTTGTTTATATCTTTTTTCTTTGTTTCTTTCTTTGTTTCTTCTCTTTTTCAATCTTTCTTTGTTTCTTTGTTTCTTGTTTCTTTCTTCTTTTCCATCTTTCTTTCTTTCTAACTTTTTTCTTTCTTTCTTTTCAATCATTCTTTCTATCTTTTTCATCCTTATTCAATCATTCTTTCTTTTTTCTTGTTTTTCTTTCTTTTCAATCTTTTTTCTATCTTTTTCTTCTTTTTTTCAATCTTTCATTCTTTCTTTCTTTCTTCCTTTTTTATTTTTTCAATCATTCTTTCTTTCTTTCTTTCTTTTTTCATTTCATTATTTTTCATTAAAGGAAAAATTGTATAAAAACATAATAAAACATAATACAGCACATAATGTGTTGTATTATGTTTTAATCCTTATTTTTCTTAAAATAAATTTGTAAACTTAAATGTTTTTAGTGAACTTATTTACATTAGCGTATCTGAAGCTGACTCATATCACAAATTTTAGCACTAAGTAAAAAATCGTCTGAGTGACAACTCGTAACTCGGAAATCTTGTAAGTTGCACCATTCATAAATCAAGATACTACAGTATATTTTCTTGTAACAACTCTTTATATTGATATTAACTCAACATTTCTTTCTTATTTCAGCTCCAATTATTGATCCTAGTTATCTTGGTGAAGGTATGTCGAAAGTTTTATGTTTATATATTCATTCGTATTAAGGACCAGTACATACTATCTCAAATTTATGGACCGGAGGGGGAAAATTCTTAGGAACCCCAACAACGGCGGGTTTTTCATCTTTTCTTTGAATATCAATTCATGAAAATTGACATGTAGCAGGGGGGGTCATATCTTTTATATGAATAATACTTTGGGTCCCGTTTAATAGATTCGGGATGAAACCATGAGACTCTACCACCGACGTTGCATTTGTACAAGTGCATAGCATTGCTTTGCATACGTAACTTTCCAACTTATAATGGTAATGTCGTTTGCACAGTCAATTAAAGTATAACTTCAATGTACAATGGTTAGCCTAAGTGCAAACTGAGTTAAAAACTAGGGTTATTTTTTTTTTCTTACACAGTCACATTTTTCTAATCCTCTGACTGAAATCAATTAATTTTTCGTTCAAGTTAAACTATTCTGTATTTGACTATATGTTTTAGTATTACAAAATTACTTTGATACCTAAAACAGAATTCAAGTTCATTTGAAGTAAATGTGTTCTGCTGTTACAATCTTCATCAAAGATGTTAATATTAAATAGAATACAACAAATAAGAGTTGATTTTAGAGAGTTCGTAAATCTCTAAAAAATCTATAAAAAAGGACAGGAACGCTCATGCCTTTCTAAGGTAAGCAACACAGTTTGTAGAACATATCAAATATCTTCATATCATATAAATAGAAAAAGAAATGAGAAATTATTATACTATTCTCTCTGTTCATTGCATACATGTAAATTACCAACATTTTACTATTGATTTTATTATGCTATTCATGAATGAGTTAATAATAATTTGTATTGATATTCAAACAATTAATTCTTCATTTACTTTTTACAGTTATGCAGATGTTCATTCGCGTCTCAGTAGCCTTCATAAAAGGGAAACCAATCCAGACATTTAGTATGAAACTTCCCAACGATTGTGCTAAAAAATGTCTTTTCAATAAAAAATGCAAGTCGTTTAACTTTGATGAGCTCAGAGAAAAGTGTGAGCTATTCCCTATTAATGCAGAGAAACACACGTTAGTTTCTGGTGATTGTCCCTATAAAGACTACTATCAGCTCATTGGTAAGTCATAGTTTATATGTATTGTCTAATTCAAAGTACGATAAAAATGGTGCTGCCAAAATAAAAAATAAAAATATCTTAATCAGAAGCATACCTATATATAATTACTTCCGTATGATGCTTGTTTTATGACAGATGATGAGGTCCTTTAATTTCCTGTATGTCTCTCTCTTTTTTTCCTTTCCTATTCATCTTGTGGCCGACGAATATAGCCATATCAAAACCTGGCACAATTTATCTGGGCCTATTGATTACATAAGGTAGTTAGTCTGGATCATAAAGTCTTAAAGCATTTTCATTTTCTTTCCCCTGTTTTCACTCAATCTCTTTGTATATATAACCAAACTAAATTCTTCCCTAGATTTCTATATTGGCGTGCCTGCCTTTATATTCTCTTAAGTGAAGTTTGTCGCACAAAATAAGGAAAAAAAAATAAATTCAGATTGATTAATCATCTATACTACTTGAGCATATTCAAGTAAATTAACGAAAGAACTAGATTGTGTTTAAGTATTAATACGTAATTTAGCAGAGCCAATATAACGTTAAAAATGGTGATGAAAATCATTTATGAGTAAAAATTGAAAAAAACAACAACATTTATTGGTAGGAATAACATTTGAAATGATTATTAAATACATTTCACAAACTGAAATCTGATTTATTTAAAAAGAAAACAGATTATATTAATAGAAAAGTAGCACAACAATTAATCATTTTTCTGTCTTTTTCCCCCTATCTATTTAAACTTACATCATTGAAGAATCCAAGAAAATTGTCATCCGAGGAGCCTCAATCTTTACATGCATTCATTTGGCGGAGTATGCATATGTGAACACATTAGCAGACTGTAGGAAAAAATGTCTGGAACACAAATGTAAAGCCATGGAATATTCTGTTAACGATGCAGAGTGCAGCGTTACGCACACCACACGAAAATCATATGGTCTCACTGGGGATGATCAGTTGATCTATTACGGTAAATAAGTTTTATATACCCCAATCGTAAATGTTTTAATTTCTAAAAAAAATCAATGACAAATTTTCCCAAACTTTGGTTTTGGAATTTGTATAATGTAAGTACATGTAAATAACCATGTGATTATGGACATCATTAGCATAATTGATGAAAAGAAACTGTGCAAAGTTTATTAACGAATTTTTATGATGATAGGACAAATCTTAGCCTATTAATTCCTCTGAATTTTGATGATAATATTTATCATTGCTATTTCTTTCAGATGAAGATTAATAATTTACTATAATAACATATACGATAATGACATATATTTCAATGCTTAATGTTAAATAAGTGACATTATAGACATAACAAACTTGGTATCTCCTTACGGCTTAGTAATGAACTGTTTCTAATGCGTATTGTGATGGAATAATAATTGTACATGCATATTTTTGTCCCTATTTTGCAGGAACTCTGGATGTAATTCCCAAACGGCCAAAAATGTTTGCTTGAAGAAAAATGACTGAGATCCTCCTAAACAAAATGCGAATGGAATTATTCTTTGATTTTCTAAAACTCATTTAACGTAATAACTCTTTATTCTGTAAAACTCATTTAACCGAATTATTCTGTATTCTGTCAAATTACTTCAATAAATATCTGAATATTGCATATCAATTTTTTGCATTTTGTTTCCATATGATTTTATTTTCCTTCAATTTTACAAGCATAAAAAATAACTTTTCTATTTAATTGGTATGATTTGAAAGCCGGAGTTAATACATTTTAAATTTTAATTTTTTTTCTGATTCGAAATCAGAAATCTTACTCTCTCACTCCACGCTTATGTCCAAAGCCACAAAAGAGACTCAATTGAAAAACCCTGCTTCTTTAATTGGTTTTCTCAGAACACCAAACACCATCCAACTGCAATGGAGGCATACATGACCAGATCTCGTAATTACTTAAATGGTTGATGAAGTCTGGTGATTTCAGTAACTTTTGTTTAATTGTCATTTTCTCTATTGTGAATCGGAGACGATAAATCTTATTTTATCAGATTTAGCCTAGAGAACGTGATCTTGATCTTTACTACTCGTCTCAGCGTTTTAAAAAAATAACTTACTTAATTATACCACGTGACCATGCGTTTACAATATTACAGAAGGTACAGATATTAATATTGATAACCAAAAAGAAAAAAGGAAAAGAACGTAATAAAGTCTGAGGTATTTTTTTCAAATCTTAATTTGTATCAAATGTTTGTAGCATAAAGTACAGAAAATTCGAAGATTTAGCAATTGTTGCTTTAGTTTGATGGCTATGCAATGTGTTATTCAGTGTATGTCTTTTACTTTGCGCCTGTAAAAGAATTCATCAGAAATCTTCACTGACAGCAGTGTCATGAAATGATCCTTTACAATGTGAAAAAAAATCAGCCTTTATTTAGAAAGTTGCACACTAACTCGTTTAGACATGCTGCATGATTCAAGACAGTGTAAAACGAGAAAGAGTAACTTTGAATGTTTAGCGAGTTGATTTTCAGACACAAAAAGAAGCAGCTGGGTTACTGAGGTGACATACTATTATGACCTGTTAGAAAAAGAGTTCATCTTCCCTTCTGAAGAGATGGTTTGGAGACATAACCAACAATTCAGAGAGAACCTGAAACATGGAAACGCCAAAATAAAAATTAGAATATAAGACTAAATCCTTTTTCAGCTACTTTCGTCAACTGAATAAAAACGACGATAAATGGCTTTCAAGTTCTATCAGGCAAAAAGTGTCAATATGACACCACCAGTCTGGATCATCATCATCATCATCATCATCAGCAGCAGCAGCATGATCATTACCAGACCGCGCAGGCATCACAGATATACATTACTAAGTAAGTCTTCGAATTTTTTATCCTCCATAATTCGATGGACATTTTGTCGAGACCTGTGCCTTTTCTACATTTATTGTTTGTTGGATTTCGTTGAATTTGTCCATTTAAAGTCTTCTAGCTATGAACAATTTTTGGTAATATGTTCCGTGATTTTACGAAGGTTTCCCCGTAGATTTTGGAAGTGTTCTTACCACGTCAAAAGTCTATAATCTTGGATGGCTGATTTTGTCCCCAGAGACAGTGTATTTGGATCTTAGTTTGATTGGTATGTATTAGGCTGCTGCTTCTCAGTGGAAGCTGACAAAGTTTTTATATTCATCATTTAGAGTATGGTTTTCTGATGTCTGCTGAAGAATATCGAACTTGTTTCTGACAATTATCAAAAAGTAATTGCATATATCACTGCTGGAAAATGAGGATCATTTATATCGTACAGATTTACCAGTTTGCTTTTTGTTTCTGTATAGACTCAGACGTAGTTTTGCTGAGAAAATTCTGAGATTGGTTGATACTCATTCAGAAAAAAGTATTCCTCGCAGTTCATAGCGCTGTAATCTAGCGGTATTTTTGTGTTATTTGGGTAGGAGTAGTTCCATAGCTTACTCTTCCTCTTCTGGTATTTGGTGTTTAAGCATACAATCATGTTCTCAATGAAGAACTTGGCTAAAAATTTACCGTTTTATTTGAAGCGTTGTGAAAGAAGAATGTAAGGTTTTCGTTTTGCCTATATAAGCCTTTATGTTTGCTTCAATGATCAGGGCGTTGTGTCTAGGAATATCTGTCAAAGGAAGATAGCTTATTGTAAAATGTGGTGATGTACGTTTCATTGCTGACATTTGTCGGGTTGTAACACGAGAGATCATTGAGCGGGTATTGCTATTAAATGTGGCACACAAGATCTCGGTTGGATTTTCTCTATACTGCTTAGTGATTTTAAAGCAAGAGGACTGAAAAGCATTTGTACACCTTCTATCGCGGTGTAGACGGAACTTCCCCTTGCAGATGACAACACAAATGTTCATTCTGTATCAGTTTCATGATATTTTAGCTCTTTATATATATATATATATATATATATTGATGATATTGTGTGTTATATATATACATAGATATATATATACACACGCGCGCATATAAATATATATAAATATATATATATATATATATATACGCACACGTACAAGCAAAAACACATTCCACATCACGTAAACACGCAAACACGAGAATACAGTTAAAAAAATGCACACATTTGACCATTTACACCATTTCTGTCATTTTCAAGGGAACCGTTTCGTTTACCTGATGAATGCTTTCAACAGGAAACCTCTGGTTGTAATATCGTTCCGAAAAAAAAAATAACAATAAATAAAAGTAAAAACTTATTTGTTACTTCATTGAACTATATATATATATATATGTGAAATAAATGAGAATCTCCGTTAGATGTTATGTGTTAAGTTTCATTTTATTTCATTCAATATTTCGAAGGTACTACCAGACTTCATGTGTTACAAACAGTTGGATAGTTAGCTCCTCAAATTAGAAAACAATATCTCATACTTAGGAAGCAATGCATCGTCTACAGCGGTGTCAATATACACATACAAAAGGCATGGTATCAAGTATTCCTATATTATACTAACAATTTCTACACAATTACGTGGTTGAAAGTAACTATTCCTATTTAATCGTTTGTTTGCACAGTTATATGGTTTCAATGTTCTTGCACGCATACGATGTCTATACTATCATCGATAATTATTGTCGATGAAAATAAAATGACAATGAAAGGGTCACTTTAAACAGGAAGTAAATCCGCTCTGAGAGTGTGTCTTTGTTCCTGTTTTGTGATATCTGGGTTGTCAACTGAATTCAAATAAGTAACCATTTCATTTCTTTTTTTAATATGAGAGTTGTGCTGTTTTATGTGTCTTGCCTGGAGTTGTTTTTAGTTAACATCCAGCCTTTCCCACCTCTATACCATTGCCAAATTTTTATCGTCACAAATGGAGTGTTAGCCATCGTGATCGGTTTTAGGTTTGTGTCATCACCCTCCATCACCGACTTGCAGAGACCAACGTATCCTCCAAAAGAAAAATCATCTGTTATTTGATATATATTCCGCATTCTCCGATTATATTAAAGTTGTTAAACATTGGAGTAAATGCAATGAAATCTGTTATTTTAGATTCCATTTGGAATAAAATGGCAGAATATCATCAAACTTTATATTTTCTATGATGTATACGATCGAGCTGATGAAGCTGTGATTTGCATGACAGAAATACATCTTTAAAAATAGAATGAGATCTAAAAATCAATTTACATTTATTTTTAGTCTATATTTTGCCTGAAAGATACACGAATGAAAGTCATTACTTTGACACTGACACTTCTACTATGACACTGTGGTAAACACATTTAGTTAATACAACTATTTAATATTATTTAGAATAATATTTTGATGTTAAATAGACCCTACAGAAAATATCTATAACACTTCTAAACGTTTCTAAAAAAAAAAAAGAATGATTTCAGAGACCGGGTAAAAAAGAAAACTATTCTTCAAACGTAGTGAATACAACCTATTTTCCCGAAAAACTTGCATAGTGCTAATTGTGTATGATAAGAATAAGATTAGGATGAATTGTTAGATTACAATGATAATATCGTAAAACAACATGAACTGGCTTGAAATATCAGAGAAATAAATCATTAGCTCCTAATTTAAATCCATTTTCTAAAACTTTAATGATTTCTGACTTTTATACAAGAAACAAAGAAAAGAATGGAGTCAAGTACTGTAATGGTTATTGTTGTGAGGTTTTAAGGGGTCAAATAAGAACAAAAACAACGGGTAACGAAAAGTAGAAAAATGTATTAACAGAAAGTAGACAATACAATAGAGAGAGGTGGAAATTACGTCCGACGAACAGAGTTATTGGCACTCGCATTGGCCTGCTCCTAAGCCACAATTATACCTGTTTATTTATAGTAACATGTTGGTGCATTCCATTAGTCAATAGGGTGTATCACCTATAACACCCCCTCCTAAGATTTCACTCCACAGGAGTCTTAATATCTTTTTCTCTTGGGGTTTATGTTGATAAACTCCGTCGCCCTTCGTTTCCTTGAAGAATGGCGTTGTTGAGGGCTGCTTGCGGGGTAGGTAAGGTGAATGTGTCATATATGACATCCATCACCTCCTCCTGATCCGAGGGACCGCTGTTAATATCCTCCGTCAATCGTTTTCTCAATTGATTTAAGTGTCTCTTATGGGAAAACTTGGGACCATCGACAATATGGACCATATTGCCGATCCTCTTCTGTATCTTTCCCAACTCCCAGAAAGACTTGTTATTACGGAACACCTGGAAGTATATTTTCTCACCAGGGAGATACCGCTTCTTTGGCACCGTCGTAGATCTTCCTGGTTTTGTCTGTCTCGGGAGCAATTTGTCGAAAACAGACCTTATCTTACGCGCAAACATTACCTCGGCCGGACATAATGACGAAGGTGTATTTTCGTTCGGCGTAATCCGGTACACCTGCAGGAACTGCTGAAGCGCTTTTTCGGTGGGTGTACCTTTGGCCTTCTTCAGGGCTCTCTTTAGTGTGTCCACAAAACGTTCAGCTTGACTGTTGGACCTCGGGTTGTACGGAGGGATGGTTATGTGATCGATTTGAAACGTATCACAGAATTCTTTGAAGTCTCCGGACGTGAATTGTGTGGCATTGTCCGACACTAAACAGTCTACTACGCCAAAGCAAGCGAACAGTTGGTTCAGCGCGCTTATGGTCATTTCAGTAGTCGGGCTTTTGTATCGAATACTTCCGGCCATTTCGAGAAACTATCAACCACTATTAAATAATAATAACCTTCCAGTGGTACCGCAAAATCGACGTGAATACGTGCCCATGGGCGGTCTGTTTTAGGCCAAGGAGTGAATTTTATTGGGGGAGCCTTAGCTGCTAAAGCACAACCCATGCATTCTTTCACCATGCACTCTATGTCCTTGTCCATGTCCTGCCAATACACGTGCTCCGCATTAAACTTTTCATCCTAGTAATGCCAGGATGACCCATATGAAAATCCTTTAGGGTCCTTTTTTGTAGCATAGCTGGGACGACCACTCGTTCGCTGTATAGCAGTACCCCATCGCATATAGAGAAGGCATCTGGACTTTGTTGGTCTTTTTGTGCTAGCTTTTCCTTCATCTGTATTATGAACTCATCGTTCACTGCCTCCCGTTTTATCTCGTCAAGAGTTACTGGGCGTTCCCTTATCGTGTTGCACAGCGAAGTTTTTAAATCCCTTTCAGTTCGAAGGGAAGCAATCACAGTGTCTTCCAGGGGTTCACCCTGTTTGGGTATCAATCTAGAGAGTCCATCTGCGTGACAGAGTTTCTTAAATGGGAGAAATTCCATGTTGAAATTGTAATTTAGGAGGATCGTCCCCCATCTTTGCAGTCTATTCGCCGTGTGAATAGGCAGACCCTTTTTTGAGCCGAGGATGGTAAGTAAAGGGCTTCATGNATGGGTCTGTATTATTCTGAAGTGTCGACCGGGAATGTAACGGTGGAACTTGGTTACTGCAAATATTATCCCGAGTGACTCCTTTTCAATTTGGGAATAATTTTTCTCCGCTGGAAGAAGGGTTCTTGATGCGGGTATGGGTTTATGTGAACCGTCCAGCATTTTGTGTAAAATGCATGCTCCGATGCCATATGAGCTGGCGTCGCTGGCAACAATAATCTTAGGTCTGGGTTGAAGTGTGTGAGAAACAAGTCCGACGTCAATATTTCTTTGATTTTTTCGAATGCTCTATGGCATTCGGGAGTCCATTCCAGGCCATGTCTTTTTTTAACAGTTCATTTAGCGGGGCACGTAAATCATGCATATTATGAATAAAAGTATGTGTAGTAATTAGCAAATCCTAAAAAACTTTGTAGTGACGAAACATTTTGTGGAGGCATTTCTTTAATGGCTAAAGACCGCTCTGGATCTGGCCGTCTTCTTTCTTTGTCGATTATGTGCCCGAGGTATTTTTTTCTCCATGAAGAAATCGCCACTTAGATCCTTTAGTTTGAATCCGTAGTCCTGAATCTTTTTGAAAACTGTGTGACGTGTTGTTTGTGCTGCTCCATATCTTGACTTTTTATTAAGATGTCGTCCAAGTAGGCGATTGAAAAATCGAGTCCGCCCAGCATCGTATCCATTACTTGTTGAAATATTGCTGGGCGACCTTGATCCCAAATGCCAACCGTTCAAACTTATATAATCCCGATGGGTATTAATACAAAGCAGTTTGGAGCTTTCTTCTTCGACGGGATTTTTTAGATAAGCGTCACTGAGGTCGATTTTTGAAAAATCTTTCCCCACTCATTTTTGTAAATATTTCATTTGGCCCTGGGAGAGGATAGTGGTAATTTTTAAGGGCAGCGTTGAGCCCGTGGAGAAATCGGCGCAAACGCGGATTCATTAGATTCCTTTTTTACGTAGACAGTAGGTGCGGCCACGAGTTATATTCAATTTTTGAAAGAATGCCGGTCTTCTCCAGTCTATCCAGCTCTTTGTTGATCTGTTCTAATGAGGCAAATGGCACATTTCTTTTCTTAAATACTGCGCTAGATATTTCATGTAATGCGAGTTTAGCAGTCATTTTAGTACAACGACCAAGACCATCAGAAAAAAACGTCAGGAAAAGTTTTTTTCATTTCTTCTATTAATTTTTTCTGACTCGACCGTTGAATTTTTTTATTTCCTGGCAAAAAGTGTTAATGGGTGAATTCCACAACTCAAATTTTTGCATAGCGTCTGTGCCGAATAAATTGTTTGTATTTTTAGAACAAACATTCTTAATTTTGGGTTTGCCTGTTTAAAGTTACATTGGTGATAATTTCACCTTCGAATTCGATTTTTCCCCCGTGACAGATCTGGCTATTTTTTTGGTTCTTAACATTGTCGGTTTTACCAAGCTTTTTCCAAGTGTAAGCGTTGATAATCGTTAAGTCTGACCCAAGAATCTAATTGGAGTTTTATGTTTCTGCCTAAAATTTGTACTAGTACATATTTTCTTATGTTACGGCCCTCTTGCTCGACTGACTTTTTCGTTTTTATGCTGCTTCTTCCGGATTTCTTTTCCTTCAGTGAGAGGCCTTGTGCCCAACACGGTCACAATTTAGGCATTTCTTGTTCCGGTACATGCAGTCCCTGTACCAATGAAGGGATCCACACCCAGAGCAAGGATTAGGGGGCAAATAGTCGTGTCTCTTCTTAGGTGAAGAAGGAGTAAATTGTTTTTTTGGGGGGGGAGGTCTGAATTTGTTTCCATCCCGCAATTTTCTAATGTGCCCTATAGCAGACTGTTCAATATTTTTAGAGTCTTTGTTTAAGACTGACAAATCTTTGCGAGTCTTCTGACAATTGTTGCAGGGTCAAGGTTGGCTCGTTTTCCAGCTTATTAATACCCTTCGCCTAATTTCAGCGTCTTTCGCCGATACTAAACCCTGGCAATAAATTAGACATTTAAAATTGTCAGAGCTTAATTCAGACAGCTTAAAATCGTCACAATGTTTATTAACTGTTGACGCAAAGGTAATAATCTTCGCTTTCCTTTCGAATTAAGTTCATGCACTTCCAAAGTTTAAGTGAATAATTGAAGTCTTAGGGCTAAACAATTCTGTTAAGAGTTTGATAGCTTCTGAAACGATAATTCGCTGGTCTTTCGAGGCAAAATATAGTCAACAAATCTGGTGTGCTCCGTCGTACCCAGTTTGCGTAATAGAAGGCGACCTTTTTCGGTCCGTCCAAGTAGAACAATCTGTCGTATATAAGTCCTCGTATCGCCTGTAATACAATTCAAAACTTATATCTCATCTGGTGCGTAAGTTAAAAGTTTCTATCGCTGTCCAGATAGCATTCTGTTTAAACGCTTTCGTTGTCTGTGTTTTGGCCATTATTTTTCAAGGGATCTCTACTCTAGGAGAGATTACTAGGTAGAGTATTGGGGACGAAGTTTTTCGTATTCCTTGTTTAGTGTGGAGCTTTCGGATATCTCCTGGAGGATATCGAATTTATTTCTTACTGTGACAGCGTAGCGATTGCATATATCACTGTTGGCAAGTGTCGACCAGTCGTATCGTACATATTTACTAGTTTGCTTTTTATTTCTACGTAAGCTTAGTCGTAATTTTGCTGTGACTATTCTGTGATCTGAGGATACTCATTCAAAAGAGGAATACGCTTCGCAGTTTATTGTACTATCTATCCATTTTTTGTTTATTAGGATGTAGTCTAGTTGCGCTTTTGTGTTATTTGGGTATGGTATATAATAGTGTTTGCCCTTCCGTTTTTGGAATTTGATGTTTAGGCAAACAAGCCTGTTCTCAGGGAAGAACTCAGCTAGGAGATCACCGTTCCTGTTTGGGGTGTTGTGTAAGCTGAATCTATTATTTTCGTTTCTTCCTATGTATGCATTTATGTCTCCACCAATGATCAGTACGTTATGTTTGGGGGTATGTCTGCATAGGGAGGATAGTCCACTGTAAAACATTTCAATGTCTGTTTCGTTGCTGACATTTGTGGGGCTGTAGCATGAGACTATAGTCATGCAAGGATTGCCATTAAACGTAGCACTCATGATTCTCAGTTGGATTCTTTCTAGGGCTGAGAAGCATTCCTACACCTCATATAGTGGCATTGACGGAGTTTTTCCATGCAGATGCTGACACAAATGTCCAGCCATTTCCAGATTCCTGGTATTTTAGTTCTACATCACTATGGTCAAATCTATGTTCTTGCACACATGATATCTATATTTTTTCGGCTGTGGACGCTGTAAGTTCGGGGAGTTGACCTATCCTTTTTAGTGTTCTAATGTTAAATGTTGCTATCTTGAGTGATTCTTTTACATCTAAGTAGGTTTGTATTGGTTTTGAGTTCTATGTCTGTCTTATTAGATATTGTGGTTAGAATTATGTCTTCAGTAGAGTGTGTGTCTTGTTTGTTTGTGTTGAGAGTGATGTGGTTTAAGTGTGTGATGCATTTGGAACTCCGTAGGTAATTTATCGGCCACTTGGCCGGAGCTCGAGCCTCAGCAGAACGCGTACTTTTAGTGATAGCAGGAAGCACGATGCTGCATGATTCTTCGGCTTTGTGTACTGTCATGAATAGTTTCGGTTGGGTCGAGGTCATAGATATCTATCGGTAGCTGTGAAGTTAACTCATCAATAGGCGCTAGTCTTAGAGATGAGGAGCAGTATTTACCTAACTGAACTGGTTGATCCTGGCCGTTGACTCATTCTGGGTTCCTCTGCCCAGCATCTTGTGATATACGCCGTTGACCTGTTTAGGTTCTTCCGCCGCGTCTCACATACACCATGTTGCTACCCATGGTTTTGTTTTACAAGCCAGTGTGGCATGCAAATTTTTCCAAGAAAAAGGACGGGGAGAGAAGGAGGAGAGAGAATAATTGGGGGGGTGCTAGTTATCTAAGTTTTAACTTAGTATAAGTTCACATATCCCCTCCTAGATAAGGGTTAACGTGGGTGGGGCGTGGACTTTTATTTAATTATTTTTCCTTACATTCGTTTTATAATGAGGCTGTAATAAAGTTACTTTCTATATATTATATTTTCAATGCTACAGTCTTTAAAAATTAATTTAACAAAAATATAAAAATAAACCTTATTTTGTTTCGGGCTGTCCACTTGAAATCGAAACATGTGTGCCCTTCAAGGACCGAAACAAATCTAGTCTTTTATAATGAATTAAACATTCAGGTTGGGGGAAGATAAAGGGATAGGCAGAGAGAGAGAGAGAGAGAGAGAGAGAGAGAGAGAGAGAGAGAGAGAGAAGGGTGGGTACGGTTGGTCAGGGGAATCTTGGGAAAAGTTTAACGAGCTACCGACAATTTACGACACCGACATCATCAGTTGAACTTATTCTAACATGATAGTAGAAAAATGGAAAAAGTATTGCTGATTTACGAACATTTTCAAACACGAAACAAAATTATATTTTGAATGTTACAGTCTTTAAAAATTAATTTAACAAAAATACAAAAATAAACCTTATTTTGTTTCAAGCTCTCGTTAGATAATTGGGATTAAGGAAAAGAGTAGGGTCTGCCAAAATGTAGTCTGTTATTCATTTTAAAAACGAATTAAAATTAATTAGATTATATATTCAAGATCAAATTTTTCTCTAAGTCGAAAAGTTGTAACATAATGAGCATCAGTAAAAAAAGGCGAAATGATATTGTACATGTAATTAATTTTTAATACATTTTAAACTATTTTTTCGTGCGATTTTGCTCAAATATATATTAAACATGGTCGCCATCAAGAATAAGTCGATCTTTTTGGAATACGTTGTTTTGCTATTTCTACAAATAGTCTGATGACTGGATGCTAGTCACAGCCTTCTTGTGAAGGTGAGTATGATGTTCCTTCTACAATGAAGGTTGCAAAAACTGAAACATCATAACGTTGACTTCTCCATCAAGAATAAGTCGATCTTTTGGGAATATGTTGTTTTTCTATTTTATATATATATATATATATATATATATATATATATATATATATATATCTTTTTAGTTTATATTTATTTGCATTGGAACAATTTTGCTACCATTGGTTTCTTGCTGTGTAGCAGTCATCAGGCAATGAAAGTGTTTTGAAAATGTTATAAATATGGCCAAATATGTGGGTTTGGTTAACTGTATTCACGTGTCATTTGTTTGTTTATGTGTTTGTGTGTATAATGTCGGATGAGCCTGTTCTGTTTGTACATCTGTGTATGTTGGCATGCATGCACACATGAAAGTACGTAAGAAGCGTGACGTCATGATCACATCCACGTATGAATGTGCGTGTTCTTGTTTGGTGACGTATGAGGTTTTGTGTAAATCCATATTTTATAAAAATAAATTTAATTTGAATATAAATTACCTCAAATCAAGGAAGTATCCGATTTTAATGAAATTTTCAGTGCTGATTTATCAATAAAGGAATTTTATTCTATTTCAAAACTTTCTGATTTAATTAGGTATTTCTGCTATGGTAAATTAATACATAAAATTCATTTAAAATATAAAGGGTCTAATTTTAAGTTTGAAATTTCATATTTTTAGATTCTAGAAACATATTTTATTTAATAACTACTTTAGTTTATTATCGTTATCTTATATTTTTGTAGATTGAAAATTTAGCCCCCCTCCCTTTTAAACAGAACAAGTATTGATGTATAATTTCTTCTTTTATAAGATGATAGCCAATTAAATAAATTATCGAAATTATAAAAGAAAGTTCTCGAAAAATAATATCTTCAGTTTTTATTTTAAATTCATTTTCCGATTTTCGGTACTTATTTTCTATCATGATATCTCCCTTAATTTTTTTTTTGTTTCTTCTATTCACAACTTCGGTCTTTTGTCTTTTTATTTATACTGTAATTAGTTTCAAAAGTAAATAAACCCACCGATATTTTGCGCCCCCCCCAAAAAAAAAGGGGGGGAATTATCTAAAGATAGGGAAGTTTTGAAATGAAATAACTGATGCATTAAAAAAATTAATTCATTGATAAATCAACACTGAACATTTCATTAAATTGGATAATTCCCTGAATTTTGGTATTTCTTTTTTTTCAATCGGGCGAGGGGGTTAAATTTGTTTTGTAAAGCACGGATTTTTCGGCAAATTTGACTGTGCCTAGAAAAAGAGAGTTTGCAATGTGAACTAAATTTTAAAAAATATATGTATATATACGGCCGGAGAGTTAAAAAAAAAAAAAAAAAAACAAACAAAACATTAAAATCATTTTGTAAAATTTCTAAGAAACGGTTGACCTAGGTATACCCCAAAATTCGGCTACTACGAATTTCAAAAACGAATTAAAATTAATTAAATCAATTATTTAAGGTCAAATTTTCATCTAGGTCGAAAAGTAGTAATATAATGAGTATCAATTAAAAAAAGCAAAATAATATTACACATGTAATTTGTGTTTAATACATTAAACACAATTTTTTCAGTTAATTTTATTGCGTTCGGCCTGAGACGGTGTTTAAAAATGGCTTGTTTACAAAATTAATTGTAACATTCGTGATTGCAAAATAATTTACTAAAACTCAGAGAATTATCCGATTTTAATGAGATTTTCAGTATTGATTTATCAATTAATGAATTTTATAATGCATTCGTTATTTTATTTCAAAAGTTTAAGTATTTCTGCTATTATAAATTAATATATAAAATTCATTTAATATATGACCAGCAACATTTTAAATTCAAAATATCAGTTCTAATATTTGGAAGTGCATAGTGATTATTAGATTCTATTTTTTTTTTTTATAACTACTTTACTTTAGTATCAATCACCCATATTTTTTTGTCCGAAAACTGGAATGGAAATTTAGCGCCCCCACCTTTTAAACGGAAGAAATATTGATGTATATATTTTTCATTTATAGAATAATAGCCAATTAAAAGATTTTCGAAATGAGTAAAAAAAAAAAAAACGAAAATTATTTTTTTAGTTTTTATTTTAATCCTATTTTCCGATTTTCGGTACTTATTTACTATCCGAGCAGATTCTTAAAAAAAACTTTTTTTCGTCTATTCACAACTTCGGTCTTTTGTATTTTTATTTATGCAAAAATTATGCAAAAATTAGTATCAATTACATACATATATACCACACCGATATTTTGCACTCCAAAAACAAGGTGGGGGGGTCAAAGTTAAGAGACCTAGAAACAATCAGAAAGCTTTGAAATAAAATAACTAATGCAATATAAAATTCAATCATTGATAAATCAATATTGAAAATTTCATTAAAATAGGATTATTCCCTGATTTTTGATAATTTTTTTCAAAATTTTATTGAAAAAACAAAACACGGATTTTTCGACGAATTGGGTTGACCTAATTTAAATTGAAATGGATCAGGGAATGTCATTACATTGCTGCTGGTTGTTACATGTGTCTCTCTTAATCACTCTCTCTTTTACTCTCTAGATAAACTAACACATTTAACGAGGGTGTAATCAAGAGAAATATAGAGAGGATAAGAGTGATAGACAAAATCTTATGACAGAGATTGGTCAGTTTTTTCAAATTACAACTAATTAGAACGAATTAAAATGGATTTTTTTTCAAACAAAATGCAATCCTAAACTGAGGAATAATTCAGTATAACTCTCGTGTAATTAAACTAAACAGTAAAAAAGCCTTTAGGGGATAAGAGTTTATTTGCTCAGATTTAGTATGATATATATATATATATATATATATTATATATATATATTATATATATATATATATATATATATATATATATATATATATATAGAGAGTTTCATAATTTGCTTGAAGCATTGTGTATGTATTGGTTAGGAGGATGATTTAGAAGTCTATCACAATGCAGTTTGGAATAAATAAAAAATAATAATACGGTAACAATGGTGTTGTGTGTTGACCTGTATTTTTTATTATTTATTATTTATTATTTATTATTATAAGAAATAATTAAAAAATACAGGTCAACACACAACACCATTGTTACCGTATTATTATTTTTTATTTATTCCAAACTGCATTGTGATAGCCTTCTAAATCAACCTCCTAACCAATATATATATATATATATATATATATATATATATAATATATATATGTGTGTGTGTGTGTGTGTGTGTGTGTGTGTTTCCGGGTTCGATACCTACTCTCGCAGACTCAGCCCATGAGTAGCACAGCTTTGATCTGTGTGGTAAAATGGCGCACTGATGGTAAATTTAGCGCTCTACCGGACACAAAAACAATCTCTCTGGCGTCATTGAAAATGGGCTAGAATCCCTCTCTGGCTGGCTGATATCGACAAAAGCCCACTACGCAGACGTCACTCTTTTACTTACTCGTCGAGGGTTAAAACTTGTCTCACTGAATTCATTTCCTACGACGATAACCATTACACCACGCGCCTCCTCCCATATTTAGATATGCGTGAGTGTGTGCATGTGTGTGTTAGTGTGTGTAGATAGAGATATGCACACAAAGAAAAAAAGGCACACAAAGAAAAAAGGCTTAAAGACCGGGTATTATGGGATTATGGTCCATTTCCACCCGTCCTTTTCCTTAGATGCTGTCGCCTGGATTGGTTAAATTCAGTTCTCGTGTTTATGTATATATATATATATATATATATATATATATATATATATATATTATAAATTTGGAATTGGAAATTTACTAAAATTATATTCGGCGTTGGAAATATTTCTAACTGAAGAATCCTCGGAATGACTATGAACTATTATTCAACTCAAGAATACGCTCTTCGGTATACACAAACATATAAAAATTAATAAGACACATATACGCATATAAATTTACCCACTCGCATTCTAACACGCAAATTAATTTAAAAAAAAACATGCTTATGCTTACGTGCGGTAGAATCTGTGTTGTAAAGAACCAATATGAGAACTGTAAAACAATAAAAATCAAATATAAGATACACAATGTTGTCACAGAAATCAACTTTAAAAATTTAGTTCATAGAATTGAAAATATCAACTGATTACGAACCAAATCTTTACAAATTTAATAAGAATTATCACTATAAATGTGTTAATGATTTCACGGCTCTTAATAGTGTTTTTCTTGTGGGTTAAGATCATATAAACATGTCTGCATTATTATTGTTTTGGAAAAGCACTACGATTTTTTTTATAATGAAACAGATATATTTAACGTTCGGCTATAAAGGATAATTCACAGTCACTCGAAAGCAATAAAGAAATCTAAGACAGCCGGAAAGATATTTAGTTAGGGTCAATCTAAAATGTAAATGGTTTTAAATGTCAAAAATTATTATTGTTTTAGTTGATTTATAAGGCTCTAAAGACTAAGAGGTTGGGTCTTTCAAAGTAATCTTTCATTTGTTAAAACTGTTTATGAGAAAAAGAATATTGATCATCAAAATTAAATATCGTTATTCATTTTCAATGTAATCTTTTATAACCTGTTTTGTTTCTATTTTAATAAATGATTTTAAAGCAATAAATGCAATGTAGCTAATTCTGATATTAAATCAAGAAATTGTCAATGTATATAGCATTCGGCTCTAAATAACCATTCACCATCAGCCAAAATATGCTATAAATTTGATCATTTCAAAATAGAAATTATTTTAAACGTCAAATTTACTTATCCTTTCACTAAATTAATGAGGCTATGAAAACTAAATATTTGGGTATTTTATTTAAATATTTCTTTACAGAACACCCTTTTTAAGACATAATTCTACTCTGTGCTCTGTCAGTGCTCGGACTTATATATATATATATATCATATATATATATCATCATATATATATCACATATTTGCTTTAAGCTCTATCAATTTTAATATCGATCGTACTACATTGAACTTGAGCACGTTCGGAAATGACAGATTATAGGTAGTCCAGAAGAGCTAATTCTGATCGGAAGCTAACGCAGCCAAACCACGGGGATGTTTTTGCTAGTTTTCAGCTTGTATTATCGAACACTATACTGGTATTGAATACGATACGTCAATTACTCTAGGAGAAAATTAAAATATCCAAAACTATTACTCATAGATAAATGTCTACTTTTTGCTTTTATACTAACTAGCAAATATATGCACCCTCCGGGTGCAAGTATTTAAGTTTTAATATAATAAAATATCATGTTAAATTAGAAAGGCTAATGAAACTGAATAAGAATTCAGATAAAATATTTGGAACAGAGGGGGTATGATTGAAAAATAGAACAACTTTGAAAGTAACTCTTCCATCATTTTCCCTTACTCTCGTCTTTCATTGGTAAATTTTCCTAATTTAACTATTTAGTTAAAATAGGAAGTAAAGAATAATATTACAGTTATTTCTTCTTGTTAATGGATTTCTTTTAAGATTTATCCCCGAGATTTTTGCTCATATTCATTTAGATAAAACCAAACAATTAGAAATCAATAATACTAAGCATATATTTATTAAAATCAAATTTTAAAGATCAATATGCAAATTAGCCTTCCCATTCACACTGTAAACCGCTATTTTGTTGTATATATAAATACAATTGCATGTTATTAGTATGTAGATATAGTCAATAGTCTTAATGATGTAAAACAATTTTATTAATAATTGAGGTTTAAATAAAAATAAAATCATAGAGAATATGATGTAAATAACAAAGGGAATTGTGACTTGAATGGTAATATAGTTTCGGTTACAGACAGACAAACCTACAATCTCCATTATAATAAGATGTATTACAAGACTTGTCAACTGTTACTTAATCTCCTGTCACTAAGGCGAGTAGTTAAAGTAAAATATATTCAAGCACACACACACACGGAGATAACTTAATACATTATTTTATACAACTACACACACATATTATATAAGAAAGAGAGAAAGACAAATGAGTTTTCATATAATAGTCTTAATTTTCAAGAACATTGATTTTTTTTATAAGGAAATAGATCTTGGTAATTTTTTAAATCCACAAGATACTACAGTTTAATGTGTGTTTTCTGATTTATAATGTTCTTCTTGTTAAAGTGAAGATTTGCAGAATTATTTGTCAGTTTCTGATAAGCATCATTTCAATATGAAAAGATAACAAGGAATTATATTGTTACATATATTTTTCAAAAATGTTTGTTTGATTCACCTAAGGTAACTTAAGAATTATTACTATTTTTAAATCACCTTAAAATCTTATATATAGAATAAGATACAGATGTTAGTACAAGTCTCAAGACTACTTAATTCATATCATTAATTCATGTTTTTCAAGTAGTAAAACTATAGTCTTTTCTTTGTACATTAGATTTTTTGAATAAAGTAATAATAAGTCAATAAATGCAAGTTGCTTTACAATGATATGTATATTCGCTATTTTAATAATTACTGGAAATTCATTAAAAAATCCTAATTAAAAATGTTCTCAGCAATTTTTATTGAATTTTAATTTAGATCTCCACATTTCCACCCTTAATTGTGGAGCCTAGTTGCATAGTTGCCAAAATATCATAAGGATGGGCATGATCAAAATTAAAAGCACTTCGTATGTACATATAAGAATGAGTATAAGAAATTAGTTTAAGTTATTTTTGAATGCACTGAGCCATAGTTATTTCTAAGCTACTGGTTGATAGAATGCATATGTATGTATGTATGTATGTATGTACGTATGTATGTATGTATGTATGTATGTATGTATGTATGACTTTACGCACTCGTCTATGAATTAATTTTCAGTCAAGTCACGATGTAAGCAACAGTTCTCGTTCGGTCACCGAAGTGATGAACCTGTACAATCTTTAATTGGGTGACTACTTTAGCAACAGCTGGTACTGTTAGCAACCTGAATCCTTTGTTTATCAAAATGATTTGATTCAGCAATAAATGACCCGAAATGAATTGATACGCCGTAAAATAAAATAATCAAAAATAATAAAACAATCTATGAATTCATGTGTCTTATTTATACGTAAATAAAGCAATAGTAAGATTATTTTTAGTTTATGCAGTGGAATGTAAATTAAGATATTATATATAATTACAGTTTTGCTAAATTATTTTCTATCCAAACAGTGGAGTCCATTCACCATAAATTTAAGGAATGAGATTTGTAATTGAAAAATTTATTTACACTTCAATATTTCTATAAATGGACAATGATTAAGAGACTAACAATCAATTCATCAGTAACACAAGTAATAAATAATCAAAGAAAAACACATTATCAATATACAAAAAACGTAAAAAAAACGTAAATGCTAAAAAGAAACGTAAAGAAGAATGCTCTCAGGATCCACTGAAAGGGAAGGAGGATGATGGATCAAATCGGAATGACCGACAACGAACCCGGAATGATAAACGGATCATGACAAATTAATATTGTACGGACTTCTCATGTGTCTGTGGTCGAAAATCCAGTTCCCTAAAAAGAGCAAAGATTCATCGAACAAAAACGGGTAAAACGAAGAAAAGAGCAAGCGGATTTCTTTCAAGAACCGTATAAATATGCAAGGAACATATTTCACCAGCCGAAATCAGTGGTGCTCAAAACAGAGCAGAATGTTCTGTAAAAATATCTGAGAGATACGTACTCTGACACCAAACGACATATCCCGCTAGAACACAATAGTAACCTGTTTTTGCCAGCCGACCCTGGAGTAAAGTTTGATATGAAGCCTCCCACACGTGACGAAATAAAACGCATAATAAACAAAAGTAGAAATAAATCACCTGGCCTGAATGAAATACCTTTCCTGTTATATAAAAATGTCCCAATGTGTTGAAATGCCTACATACTAACCTAAAGCTAACTTGGAAACATACTCATATCAGCGAGCAGTGGATGATTGCGGGTGGGGTGTATATACCCAAGGAACAGAACTCGAGCGACATCAACCAATTCCGTCCAATCACACTCCTCAATGTTGAAGGAAAAATATTTTTCGCAGTTTTGGCATCAAGACTAACCAAATACCTCCTCACAAACAAGTAAATAGATACTTCTGTGCAGAAGGGTGGTATTCCAGGAATAGCTGGTTGCTTGGAGCACTGAAATGGTTGAAACGGCGTAATGGTTACCCGAAAATAATAAGAAGGGATTGCGACCAGACATTGTTCTATTTTCAAGGGCGAACTCTAAGATCATCATGGTAGAATTATCAATATCATATGTGAGCCGGTTAGAACAAAGCCACATTTATAAAACCAACAAGTACGAAGATCTTAAAACAGAACTGGAAAAAGAAGGGTATAGCGTTTTTGTTAGAGCTGTGGAAGTTGTAGCAAGAGGATTCATCGCGAACTCCCTGTACCAATTTCTGGGCCAAGTAGGAATAAAAGTGCGCAAAAGAACCAAGTGCATAAAACGCCTCACAGACATAACGGAAAACAGCTCGATGAGGTTATGGAAAAAAGAAATGTCCCGTGGAACAATTCGCAGTAAAAACGTCATCTCACCACCTGCTCGCGAAAGCGTAATGCGATTCACCCAACATTTCCATGACACGCGCTGTTTAAAAACATCTTTTCGCCGTTATTCAGTTGTATATTTGATTGTACGATACATTGGATATATTCCGTGGGACCTCACATCAGTGGGGGGGGGGGGAAATAAACCGTGAGAAAGAAGGCCTTGAAACGGTGAACATTCTCTCCTGATGATCCAAAACCAAATACAAGACATATCTATAACAAACAAAACAAAAGAATCATGGAATTGAACTTCCCGTCGGTTTTGCTATTAGAATGAAGAGCATTCTACAGCCCGCTCGCCTTATAGTGAGTTTCCATTACTTATCAAGTAACTTTCTTCTTCAAGAAACCTACAAAGAGTTAGATTTGTGGACATTTAATTTTTTACCTTTCAAATAAGCATTCCTATGTGATGGGCAATTGCAAAAAAATGATAAAAATATATATATAAAATCTTACCACATAGTTCCCATATGAGCAGGGTCTTTGCGTTCATTGTTCTAGATTTTTCATATGACAAACTTGCATATGATTGAATTTGCAATGTCTATCCCTCTATATATTTGCATGTTTAAATCGATATTGAATAATTTCATCGATGATTAATTAAAATCGAAACCCAGCTGTCGATTAGTATCTCACGAAATTATGATCTTTCCGCTTAGTAAATACAAAGAATTGAAAGGAATCATATCTTTAACAGGTGTTTTCAATTTAAGAGATATATCTTGTGAGACGCCCATAATAAAGCAAGTTGGCATCGAGGGTGCATTCGCGTGGAAAAAATAATAATTAATATCAAAGTGTAATATCTGTGTGCTTTACAAAGAATCAATTATCACTAGATATCTGTACCCATCGAAATTATATTTATTAAGAATAATGTCTCATTTGCGCCTGTCAAAGATTAGTAATTTATTTTGTGCATTTAGATAGTGTTTTAGTTAATTTTTGAATAAATGTTTATGCATGTGTCTATTCGTCTACTTCTTTTACTGCTAATCATTGGAGTATACCAATGATAAAACTTCTCTTTATAGTATCTGCTGATGGGAACTATTCAGTTGTCATCTAAAAATTTGTCTGAATATATCTTAAAAGCAAATCCTATTATAATGGAGATTGTGTGTTTTTCTGTCTGTAACCGAAACTAAATCACTACTCAAGTCACAATTCCCTTAGTTATTGACATCACATTCACCATGAATTTATTTTAATTCTAACCTCAATTATTAATAAAATTGTTTTACATTATTTATACTGTTAACCATATCTACATATTAATAACATGCAATTATATTTATATATACAACAAAATAGCAGTTTACAGTGTGAACGGGAAGGCTAATTTGCATATTGATATTTAAAATGTGATTTTAATAATATGTGCTTAGTATTATTGATTTCTAATTGTTTGGTTTTATTTTAATGAAATAAACAAAAAATCTCTTTAATTAATCTTAAAGGAGATCCATTAACAAGAAAAATAACTGTCATTTTATTCTTTACTTCCTCTTTTAACTAAATACTTAAATTAGAAAAATGACAATGAAAGACGAGAGTGGTGAAGAGTAAGTTTCAGTTGTTCTATTTTTCGATTATACTCCTCTGTTTCAAATCTTTTATCTGCATTCTTATTTAGTTTCATTAGCCTTTTCTAATTTAATACAATATTTTTATTACATTAAGACTTAAATACTTGCACCCAGAGGGTGCATATTTTGCTAGTGTGTATAAAGTACGTAAGACTTTGTAAGTAGTTCAAACGTCGTCGACCGATTGCTAATAGCCGCCTCTCGGCTCTTTTATTTATACCCATTCTTCCAAGGGCAGACCAGTCCATTCAGACAACACACAGGAGGATATCACTCTACTTATACAGTGTGAATTTAAGGTCTCCTCGCTTAATACACTTTTTTAGCCAATACTTAATGTATGGCCGTATATATTGTAAAAATATAAGTAAAGGAGTAAGAATCTCCGGTAATGTGATTCTATGGGTTTGGGGATGTATAGAAACGAACAGTCGTGCCTAGTTCAACACTGTGTACTCTTCGTCGACCGTTTCCTATCAGATGATAAGTGCACGCAAATTGCAATCCAACTTCCACAAAGCCTAAGCCTATGTTAGCGTCAGACTGAGGTATTGCGACACAGACAAGGATTTTGAAATACATACGTTCACCGAGCATAACGGTTATTGTCAGAGTAAATAGAATCGGCGATCCCAGTTCAAATTCTGAATGAGTAAGTTTGTATTTCACTTTGGAAAGGCATGAATCCACCCATTTCTCACCGAGCTATGGGTAAATAGTAGGACAGGATTTTTTTTTTTAGCCTTGGTAAGATAACCAGACTAGAAAAAAAGGAAAATCGTAATTCAAACCGGCAAAATTTCGCGCAATATGAGGAGTGCATTTTTACGACAGAGATTCCACTCGTATATTGAGGAGATTGGTGCGTAGAAGTTTCAAAATTCGAAATACTAAAGCCTTGAATTACTGCTTATTCTTTCTTGACAGCTATTGTCAAGATATATGTTAAAGGAGAATAACTATCAGTTAGAGAACCACAGTAATATTTAGAAGAAGTATACAGCATCTTTTATCAATCATTGAAAGTATAAAATGAAAAGTTATCTCGCAGTATTCGTATTTTGGCCTCTAATAAACGTTTTATTGTCAATGTAAAACCAATGGCACCGCTGGAGCTATATGTTTGGCCCAAACGAGATTTCGGATTACAAATGTGTCGCAATTTTATTTTTGACTATAGTTTCAATACGGTAGAATTTGATAATAAGTGCTATCTAATATTTCTACAGCAACATTTTCCAATATAATTTTCTTTAGATCTAGTATCATTCATGTAGAAGAAAATTAGCTTGTTATAAATATGATATCTATACTTATACTTATATTGATACTGTGTAATAAAAGTCTGTTTTTAACACAACTTATTCCTGTTGATCGAATAAGGGCAATACGCCCTTATTCGATCAACAGGAATAACATGTAACAGCTGCATCTTGAATCAAATAAATGGGATTAGTACATTGTATAAAATGCACGCTTAAATTATTACATTCACTGGGAAAAAACTTACAAAAAACTGTGTCGAATCTCTAAGTTAGGCCTTGAATGCAAAATATTATTCATTTTTATTGAAGTAAAACGTTATCAGACGTCCCATCAAGATTTTATCTAATCAAAAAATTGAGACAAAGGATAATGTAGCATATGCTTTTGTGCTCCTACAGTTTCACATAATTTACTAAGAATTATTCCATTTTGAAAAGGCACAACTAAATACGTATTTGAAAAATACAGACATTTTCTTGTACATAAATTACCAACTCTCGCTACACTGAGGAGAATATGACATAAAGTTTATTAATTAAGCTGCGGCTTAAGAACAAGCGCTACATGGCACCAAATGAAGATAAAACTTACTATTAAGTGTTGTGATTCAGTTTGTTACCTTTACATCATTTGATGTGACAATAATAATAATAATGTATGATAATAATTAATAGATAAACAATTAGCGATAATAATAATAATAAATAATAATATAATCAACAATAATAATATAACAAATACAATATCTTAGACATTGATATGACTAATTGATGTGTAGTATACGAGACACAGGGAAAAGCCCTTTGTTCAATTAATTTCCTTCTTCTCTACCGGTTCTACAAAGAGTTAAATGCCTAGTCTTCGTATATTACCCATATCTGATAGAGGGAATTAGTCTGGATTCTATACTTTGTCCAATATGATTATTAAACTGTTATAGTCGACACCCTATTGACTAATGGAATGCGCCATAGGTTAACTATAAAAAACAGATAATGTGGCTTGGAGCAGGCTAAGATGAAGTCCAATAATCTCGTTCGTCGGACTAAATTCTCACCTATCTACATTCATGTTCTACTTCTTAAACAATTTTATCTACTATTTCGTACACTTGTTTTCTTGTTCTTATTACCCTTAAAACCCTCACAACAAACANTGGAACTCTGTTACATTGATAAATCGCCGGTGCAGTTTTTCCATCGTGCAACACTATGCTACATCATAGTTTCTAGGGCACCGGCATTGCTGTGAACAAGGGGTGAAGCTGAAAAGTGGCAAACGGATTTCTTGGGGATTTTTTCATTAATCAATCTATTTATCTATCTATATCGGGTATTAAATAGCAAATTGTATGTTGACACTTTGTTAATAAAATGTTGGACGTTATTTAAGCAGATTACATATTTGGATCCTCTAATCAATGATTTTGATTTTTTCTGATTAACACAATAATTATTTAGAATATTAACTGTATATATTGACTAATCAATAATTATCTATGACCTAAATATTTACTGAGTCATTTGGATTAGAGGTCAACAATGCAGTAACAAATAGTTATTATCATTTGGATGTATTAATTCAATTCATATTCTGAAAATAAAAATGTTTATAAATGAACTTCTTTTAAGTAAAGATTGTTCTAACAACGTTAATGTCGATTAAACGTAATCAGAGTGATTGAACATTTAGACGTAGTAAATGAAACTTTACAGTATTCTCCTATATTCAACATAGAATCTATAGATTGGAAAACGTTTTGCAAAACACATTAGAAGTTTCTTAGTAGTCATCTAGGACGCTGAGATATATATTTTACTAGAATCATTTTAGATTATTCAAGATTAAATAAAAGAATCTGTTGAAATTATAAAGACTTTACCTTTATAATGATTCATGATCATCACTGGATTTTCAATAGAATAATCATGTGCATAATAAAATTGTTTTCAATTATAATTTGGTAATAACTTTATTTCGTACATTGTCCTAGATAATTAGTATGAAGTTTTTCACCCTTTTGTCAATCAATTCAAGCAATGTATGAAACCCGATGAAATTTATTAAACCTAATAGCGTTAAATGTTCAGGAAATAGATGTAATAGTTTTTTTAGATATATTTTAATTAGCAAATATATACATACCTGTACATGTCTCTTCGTTACTGTGTTCGCAATACGTCTCAAGTATCAAAGTTCTTAACAATGAATCGAAACTGAGATGCCGGCTGGCTTGCCATGGCTGTCAGTTCTGAAGATCTGAGATTTTTTCCAACACCAATGCTGACCATTGTGACACCTGCTCGTTTCAGTTTGTTGCCTCGATAATGACAGCTTTTGCCGTTTGAAGATTTACCGTCAGTTAAGACAATGGCAATATTTCGTACATTTCGTCGATCCCCACGTTTTGTTATAAATACTTTTTTCTAAGTGTGCGAAGAGCGGAATGAGTCTTCGTGCCTCCACTACGGTATCTCTGATTTTTTTGGATTGCACGAATCAAAGACCTCTTATTATGATATTATTAAGAGGGAAGTTAATCAAAGGTCTTGAACTGAACGTAACAACAGCAACACGTACTTGATCCAGCCTATTTTCAAAGAGCGAACAATGCCGATTGCAAATTCTTAGTTTTCTCAAAATTTTTTTTTGTTACACTTCCAGAGTCATCAAGCAGAAATGCAACGTCAGCCACGGTGTTCCGACATACTGAAAAAAAAAACGAGAAGGAATTCGATTATCAACCAGTAAAATTGTTGTAATGAATATTTAATCGAAAACTCTACATTAGATAGATTATGTTCGGATTTTCATTCTGGCTTCATTCTTTTCACTAATCATAATATTACCGGGTAATATCATGAGTAGATATACGTGATTTGAATAAGTGAATAGGATTTACGTTTAGAACATACTGTTAAATTTTATTTCACATAATAACTACATGCTGAGCAGTCAGACTTACTCTTCGTAAATAGCAATGAATGAAGTTTGATTAAGATCCTGTTTAATTTCAAGTCTTTGGGGCCTTTCCCTCAACATCAACAGGTATAATGACGTCTAAATGCCTGTAGTCGTAGGCTTATCTAACTGTAGCTAAAACGAAAATGGAATCTATGAAGTCAAGTTGTCTCCTAATAATAGTTACAATTTTTTCTATTCTTTTCAAAAGTTTAACATATTCATTGGTGTTGTTTCCTAATGTGTGAACTGATAAGGTATTCTCATGTTGGCTTACATGTGTTTCTAAAACGCAGAGGAAATCAATTCAGAAAATAATACTAACCAGTTCTTACTGTTGGAGGTACTGCTGAAACGAGAGAAATAACATATGAATATAAATCATCGTCTGTGAAGTGGAAACATTTTCATTAGCTTAACACACAAATACTTTGATCTATACAAATGGCTCATTTTTATCTTTTTATAGGTTTTCGTGATTAAAATAACATTGACCCCAACCGATTATGTATGTATGTCATTAATTTTCTTGTTCAAACCAATAAAATATTCACCAGTTTTCTACCAAAATAAAAAGACTTTTTCTATATTGTCAAATTATATGTATTATCAAATTGTATGTTGAACACTTTGTTAATAAAATGTTGGACGTTATTTAAGCAGATTACATATTTGGATCCTCTAATCAATGATTTCGATTTTTTCTGATTAACACAATAATGTATTTAGAATATTAACTGTATATATTGACTAATCAATAATTATCTATGACCTAAATATTTACTGAGTCATTTGGATTAGAGGTCAACAATGCAGTAACATAATAGTGATTATCATTGGAGGTATTAATTCAATTCATATTCTGAAAATAAAAATGTTTATAAATGAACTTCTTTTAAGTAAAGATTGTTCTAACAACGTTAATTGTCGATTAAACGTAATCAGAGTGATTGAACATTTAGATGTAGTAAATGAAACTTTACAGTATTCTCCTATATTCAAAATAGAATCTATAGATTGGAAAAACGTTTTGCAAAACACATTAGAAGTTTCTTAGTAGTCATCTAGGACGCTGAGATATATATTTTACTAGAATCATTTTATGATTATTCAAGATTAAATTAAAAGAATCTGTTGAAATTATAAAGACTTTACCTTTATAATGATTCATGATCATCACTGGATTTTGAATAGAATAATCATGTGCATAATAAAATTGTTTCAATTATAATTTGGTAATAACTTTATTTCGTACATTGTCCTAGATAATTAGTGTGAAGTTTTTCACCCTTTTGTCAATCAATTCAAGCAATGTATGAAACCCGATGAAATTTGATTAAACCTAATAGCGTTAAATGTTCAGGAAATAAGATGTAATAGTTTTTTTTAGATATTATTTTAATTAGCAAATATATACATACCTGTACATGTCCTCTTCGTTACTGTGTTCGCAATACGTCTCAAGGTATCAAAGTTCTTAACAATGAATCGAAACTGAGATGCCGGCTGGCTTGCCATGGCTGTCAGTTCTGAAGATCTGAGATTTTTTCCAACACCAATGCTGACCATTGTGACACCTGCTCGTTTCAGTTTGTTTGCCTCGATAATGACAGCTTTTGCGTTTGAAGATTTACCGTCAGTTAAGACAATGGCAATATTTCGTACATTTCGTCGATCCCCACGTTTTGTTATAAATACTTTTTTTCTAAGTGTGCTAAGAGCGGAATGAGTCTTCGTGCCTCCACCACGATATCTGATTTTTTGGATTGCACGAATCAAAGACCTCTTATTATGATATTTATTAAGAGGGAAGTTAATCAAAGGTTTTGAACTGAACGTAACAACAGCAACACGTACTTGATTCGAGCCTATTTTCAAAGAGCGAACAATGCCGATTGCAAATTTCTTAGTTTTCTCAAAATTTTTTTTTGTTACACTTCCAGACTCATCAAGCAGAAATGCAACGTCAGCCACGGTGTTCCGACATACTGAAAAAAAAACGAGAAGGAATTCGATTATCAACCAGTAAAATTGTTGTAATGAATATTTAATCGAAACTCTACATTAGATAGGATTATGTTCGGATTTTCATTCTGGCTTCATTCTTTTCACTAATCATAATATTACCGGGTAATATCATGAGTAGATATACGTGATTTGAATAAGTGAATAGGATTTACGTTCAGAACATACTGTTAAATTTTATTACACATAATAACTACATGCTGAGCAGTCAGACTTACTCTTCGTAAATAGCAATGAATGAAGTTTGATTAAGATCTAGTTTAATTTCAAGACTTTGGGGCCTGTTCCCTCAACATCAACAGGTATAATGACGTCTAAATGCCTGTAGTCGTAGGCTTATCTAACTGTAGCTAAAACGAAAATGGAATCTATGAAGTCAATAATAGTTACAATTTTTTCTATTCTTTTCAAAAGTTTAACATATTCATTGGTGTTGTTTCCTAATGTATGAACTGATAACGTATTCTGATGTTGGCTTACATGTGTTTCTAAAACGCAGAGGAAATCAATTCAGAAAATAATACTAACCAGTTCTTACTGGGGAAAACGAGAGAAATAACATATGAATATAAATCATCGTCTGTGAAGTGGAAACATTTTCATTAGCTTAACACACAAATACTTTGATCTATACAAATGGCTCATTTTTATCTTTTTATAGGTTTTCGTGATTAAAATAACATTGACCCCAACCGATTATGTATGTATCATTAATTTTCTTGTTCAAACCGATAAGATATTCACCAGTTTTACCAAAATAAAAAGACTTTTCTATATTGTAGTTTATTTATCATACGTACCAGCGCAAGTTTGATATTCTTCCATTATTTCTACACCGCATTCTGTGACAGGGGTGAACTTTGCCAAACGTAATTTCTTGTGATTTTAATTCATCTATCAATTTATCTATCTATATCGGGTATATAATAGCAAATTGTATGTTGAACACTTTGTTAATAAAATGTTGGACGTTATTTAAGCAGATTACATATTTGGATCCTCTAATCAATGATTTCGATTTTTTCTGATTAACACAATAACTTATTTAGAATATTAACTGTATATATTGACTAATGACATATATTTTATTTGTATATATGTTATCATTTCTTTTTTCTGGATGATTTGACATGGGATTACCCATTACTAAAATTATCAATTTGCTTGTATGAATATAAAATGAGATTAGTACTATAGTTTTGCTTTTTAAACCCCTGTAAATATTTATAGTAGATAAACGTATGTTTTATTTGTATATTGTTATTATTTCCAATTTTCAATTTCATAATGAAATGTCGTGCCGATATTGAGCTTTGTATATTGTCAGAATTTTTTAGGCAGTATTATTGATACAAGAAAATGTATTGTTTCTAATTTTTTTCAAATCTAACCAGCCACCAAAATAGTCCTGATCCTTTCTATTCCATTGTGACCTTTATTTTGCTCTATATAAACCTTATTCAAAGGTGGACTGAAACAGTTAAAACATAAAAGTGCAAAATTTTAACTGCTATTGTTACTTCTATTCTGTGCAAAAAAAAACTATCTTTTTGGTACAAATAATGTTCAATATATGTAAAATGATAATAATAGTAACATTTTGTCATTGATGCAGTACCATATTGGAATTTTTCTACCTATTGATCTTGCTATGAAAAAATCAGAAATCATTAATAACTTAAAATTGGTCAAGGACGTTTTTTACAGCATGATTTCATTATCACGACCAAAACAGTTTTCATAAACAAATCTTTAGGACTAAAGATGCCCTAGAAATTATTTTACAGACGAAAATCGATCACAAAAAGTTGCCATTATTCATTTTGATAGATAAAATCGACATAATTCAGCCAATTTTTAAAATTGTAAGCTCAATTTTTTTAGATTGTCTTACTTTAACATAGTCCACACCCAGAAAAATTCGGAAAAATTGAAGTGAGTTTGTGACAATTTTACTTTTTCTGGATGATTTGACATGACATTACTCTCACATGAGCTTTTCAAACGGGGAGGAAATTAATTCAGAAAATAATACTAACCAATTCTTAGTGGAGGATGTACCGCTTAAACGAGAGAAATAACATATGAATATAAATTATCATCTGTGAAGTGCAAACATTTTCATCAGCTTAACACACAAATAATTTTATTCATGAAAATGGATCATTTTTCTCTTTTTATTTGTTATCATTGGTTTTCGACGATTTTTCGGTGATAATATTTCACACAAAAGTTTGTGATTAAAATGACATTGACTTTTACTAATCATGTATGTATAAAATACATTTTCTTCTTCAAACAAATAAGATATTTCCCGACTATTCTACTGAAATAAAAAGACTTTTATTCTATTGTAGTTTATTTATCATACGTTATTGTTACATTATGTTTACGTATAAACCAGTAAAATTGATGTAATTTCATCGGAACTCTATATTATGATTACTTTGAATTTCCATATTGGCTTCATTGATTCCACTAATCATAAAATAACAGGTGACCTTTATGATTAGATTGACAAAGATTTAAGTGAACCAGCTTTATAATTTCAATTTACTTCAAATTACATAAGACATGATAAATCTATGTGAACATTTAGCCAGAGAGGAGATTTACCTCATAGAACGAAGCGAGCTCGAAGGTGCTTTGCTCGCAAGATGAGTGGAAAGCACGAAGGAAAGGAAAATATGGTTGCTTTAGAACTGCAATTTAAAGAAGCGCGATCTCGAAGTCAGGAGATTTAGCCAGAGTACATTTGTACGTATGCAAGTATTTTGAAGTCGCAATAGGTAGAAAGTAGAAAGACAAAGTATTATAAAATGGAGGAATTTATTCTTGATAGTGAAGTCAACTTTCAAACGTTTCGGATTATATGTACATAGAGAAAAGTCTCATAACCGTATTTTGGCCAGCATTCATTGCTACCAAATTCTAAAATGTTTATTGTGTTAATTATCTTATCGCAGGTGAAGTGAACGATCCATCACCGTGAAATAGTCTTAAGATTGTCTTATTTTTCACATAGTAATGATAATTGAACTGGATCTTTGGTACATATCCCGTACTTGGTTAATTTATTACGTTCATGTGTTTAGGCGTGTGATACGCCGGATTTTAATTCGAGAAGTCAACAATAATCGAGAGAAAAAAATATTACATCAAAATTTGGGCAGAAAGAATAATGCAAAAACAGAATATATTTTATAATTTAATATATTTATTCATATATGTATATTTTTTGTTTTTGTTAGATCAATATAATAATAGGAAACTAGAGAATTAAGAATTGCCAATATATATGGATAATGATATGAATAATATTTTATACAAATGTATATAACGAGAAATAGACATTTTTCTAAGAAAACAATTCAAGTTTTACTTATTTGTTTTCAGTCTCTCTTTTTTCTTTTTTTTCTTTTTTCAATTCTTTTATATATATATATGATTTTTTTGTTTCCTTTTCTCTCCATTTTTTTTTTCTTTTTCTCATTTCGGAATATTATATTTCATTCCTCTTCATTAATACGAAGATGAGAGATTTGCGCAGACGATGTTTTCACGGCAATTTTTCTTTTTTTCACCCGTTTTTTTTTCACTCTTTAGTGAGTTATCTCCCTTTTATTACACTCTGTAATTCCTTTTTATTTTTATTTTTATTTTTTCTTATTAATCCGGCAAATAACGTAAAAAAATTAAATAACTATATGCTACAATCAGTCATTAAATTTGCTTTATAATGGAGTTTGAAATATTCTATTTGAAGACGTTATCAATGAACAAATAGATGGATTAGTTTTAATCAAGATAGTCAAAATTAGGGGGCCGGGTTAGCTCAGTCGGTAGATCGTTCGGCTAGAAACCACAAGGTTCCTAGTTCGATAGCGGTCCACGCCAACTGAGCATATGAGTAGCACAGGGATCTGTGCGGTAAAGTAAGGAGCTGATGGTAGGTGTGGCGCTCCACCTCAGATGCTAAAAAACAATCTCCTTGGTCTAGCGCTATTGAAAAGGGGATAGACTCCCTCGCTGACTGGCTGATACCGACTTTAGGCCGCCCCGTTGACTTTACTTTACTTACAGTAACTTGATGCACAATAGGGCAACCCCGAATTCTTTTGTCGAGATCATGAAGGTGACAAACCACACTAGATTGTGAGATACTAAATTTACCTGATACTCTCCGAGTAATTCTAGCCAGATTTAGTTTTGAGCACGACCTCGGAATCTATGGATTCTACCTTACTTTGCCTGATTATCGAGATTCTTTTAACCAGAACGAAATTATTTGAACTGTCTGATTACTGCACTGGGATCAACTGCACATTTACCTCTCGCACAACAAATGGTAGCTTGGCAGCCTTATGGCTCAGTTCTGATTCTTAAAGCATAAATACCCACATTAGACAACATTAACCGTTCATCTTTGTGGCTTTCAGCGCAACAACTACCACGATACTACCAACCACAGTGGGTACCTACCACAACTTCAGTCACATTATCTACGCACAGTAAACTAGCGCATACCAAAATATACCAACATGTCAGACTAGTATATGAAATGTAAAGACGTTTTTATCTTGGCTAATATGTAGGTTTAAGACATAGAGCAAATTAAATCAGAAAATACTACTAACCTTTGATTATTGGAACCATTGCATCTGAAAAGAAAGAAATATATAAATAGAAATCATTGTCTTAATGTTGTAAATATTTTCTTTGGCTAAACACTTTAACAAGTTCATAAAATGAAAGAGTCAATTTTCTGTCTTTAAGTAATTGTTCATAGTTGTGATAATATTGCAGTCAGAATGTGGGATGAAATCGGGATTTTACAATTATGATTTACTTCATGAAATTTTTTGTTAGCAATGGGAAAAATCAAACAACAATTTTTATCACATTTCTGTCTGTTCATATCTACCTATCTATCTATCTATCTATCAATCTCAATCTATTCATATCTATCTATCTATCTATCTATCTCAGTCTGTTCATATTTATCTATCTATCTATCTATCTATCTATCTATCTCAGTCTGATCATATCTATCTATCTATCTATCTATTTATCTATCTCAGTCTGTTCATATAAAAGCAAAGCTTTAAAAACACATCATTCGCCTTCGTGAGGTTTCAAACGACAGCCACTATTAATGACCAATCTCGTCTTATACACACACACACACACACACACACACACATGTATATATATATATATATATATATATATATATATATATGTGTGTGTGTGAGTGGTCTTCCACACGCACACACACATATCCTCATGTCGCGCTTGCAGCACGGATATCCATGACAATCTCTCGCCAACCTTCCCTATCATTCATTGCACCTGGGAGATCCTCTGCGGAGCAACCAGCATCCTCGCATAGCTGTTCAATGTAGGCCCTTGCCGGGCGCCCCACACCTGCATGTCCATGTGTTGGCTTCCACAGGAGAACGTCGCTTATGAGCTCGTCCTTGCTTCTCCAGCAGTCCTGCATGCCCTGTCCGTCTCACTCGGATAGTTTGTGAGATGGGGGGCAAGTGAACGTACAGCTGCCTGCTCGTGGGTTGCTGCTTCCACGACTTGTTCGAAACTGCACGTAGCATTATTGTGTAGCTTCCATCTAGCTTATTCTAAAGACGCTTCGTTAGGGTCCAAGTAGTGCAGCCATATAGCAGCACTGATACAACCACTGCCTGGAAGAACTGTCGCTTCACCTTGTCAGGGAGATCGGACCTCCATATGACTGATAATTTTTTTTTTGTGGCCGACCATGCCTTTGATATTCGTGTATTAACATCACTCTCTGTGGATGAGATATTACTACCTGGGTACATGAATTGTTCTACTGGCTTAAGAGGCGTGCCGTTGGGTGTGGAGATGTTTCCTCTCTTTTTGAAACTCATGAACTCCGTTTCACATAGAGACCTATATTTTCTGTTGCCTCCTCCAAGCTATGTAGCAGTGAGTCAGCCTGTGCCGGTGTATCTGCAAGAAGTGCAAGGTCATCAGCATAGTCTGCATCTGTGACGGTTTGTGTAGGATATCGCCTGCTTCTTACCTTTTTTAGTGTGAAACCTTTTTCTTTTATGGTATCTAATGATGTTTGGAGTACGTAGACTAGGCATATTATAAATATATGTGGTGCCAATGTATCTCCTTGTAGGAATGCAGCGGTGATGTCAAAGAAATATGTGTCGCCATCAGGTGAGCGTACCATCGCTTTAGTGTTTTTGTATAGCATCATTATAGCTGCATCAGTTTCTTTGGGGAGACCATATGCTAGTAGTATTTTTCTATTTTTCCTCTATGTATGGAATCAAATGCCTTGGAAAAATCTACGAATAGTAGCGTTGCCTCTAGAAGTTCATTATATATCTTGGGCGTTATATATCTTGGCTGAAATACTAGTAAGAGTTATGCCTCTGTAGTTTTTAGCGATTCCGAGATCTCCCTTTTTGGGGAATGGGAGGATGCAGCATTTCGTCCATTTATCTATTCTAATTTGTCTAAATACTGCATTGCATAGCCTAAGCAGTATGTCATTGAACTTTCCTATCTTCCATACCTCCGGGGGTATTCCGTCAAGTCCTGCCGCTTTTCTACCTTTTAGTTTCTTTAACACTTGGTTGATTTCATCTGTTGTGAAATCCCCCAGCTTGATATCTAGTTGTTTATCTACAATCTTTTGGGTATTATTTTCTACGATTTTAGGTGGGTTTCTCAGAAGTTTCTGGAAGTGGTCTTTCGATTTCTGGAGTCTATCTTTTTGGCTGGCTGCCTTTAGCTTCGATTTAGAGGTATTCTTCCTACCACTAACTTCATTTACTGTTTGCCATGCTAATCGCGACTGTCTGTCCTCCACCGATTATCCTATATTATTTATTTGTATTTGTATGTATTCTGTTTGTTCTTTTTTGTATGTTTTGGCTAGTTCTATCTGGGCTTTCCTAAGGTTGTGTAGATTGGCATTAGTTGGGTTTGTTTTATTACGTTGGACTGCTTTTTTTATAGATCGTTTCACTTTTCTCTAACTGTTTCTGTATTCCGGGGAGCAGAATGTTTGGCCCTTAGTTTGGTTGGTACGCACTCGGCTGCTGATTCTAGGTGAGTATTGACGAAGTTTTCGTATTCCTTGTTTAGTGTGGAGCTTTCGGATATCTCCTGGAGGATATCGAATTTATTTCTTACTGTGACAGCGTAGCGATTGCATATATCACTGTTGGCAAGTGTCGACCAGTCGTATCGTACATATTTACTAGTTTGCTTTTTATTTCTACGTAAGCTTAGTCGTAATTTTGCTGTGACTATTCTGTGATCTGAGGATACTCATTCAAAAGAGGAATACGCTTCGCAGTTTATTGTACTATCTATCCATTTTTTGTTTATTAGGATGTAGTCTAGTTGCGCTTTTGTGTTATTTGGGTATGTGTATATAAATAGTTTGCCCTTCCGTTTTTGGAATTTGATGTTTAGGCAAACAAGCCTGTTCTCAGGGAAGAACTCAGCTAGGAGATCACCGTTCCTGTTTGGGGTGTTGTGTAAGCTGAATCTATTATTTTCGTTTCTTCCTATGTATGCATTTATGTCTCCACCAATGATCAGTACGTTATGTTTGGGGGTATGTCTGCATAGGGAGGATAGTCCACTGTAAAACATTTCAATGTCTGTTTCGTTGCTGACGTTTGTGGGGCTGTAGGATGAGACTATAGTCATGCAAGGATTGCCATTAAACGTAGCACTCATGATTCTCAGTTGGATTCTTTCTATGCTGTTAAGTGATTTTAGTGCTCGATGGCTGAGAAGTATTCCTACACCTCATATAGTGGCATTGACGGAGTTTTTCCATGCAGATGCTGACACAAATGTCCAGTCATTTCCAGATTCATGGTATTTTAGTTCTACATCACTATGGTCAAATCTATGTTCTTGCACACATGATATCTATATTTTTTCGGCTGTGGACGCTGTAAGTTCGGGGAGTTGACCTATCCTTTTTAGTGTTCTAACGTTAAATGTTGCTATCTTGAGTGATTCTTTTACATCTAAGTAGGTTTGTATTGGTTTTGAGTTCTATGTCTGTCTTATTAGATATTGTGGTTAGAATTATGTCTTCAGTAGAGTGTGTGTCTTGTTTGTTTGTGTTGAGAGTGATGTGGTTTAAGTGTGTGATGCATTTGGAACTCCGTAGGTAATTTATCGGCCACTTGGCCGGAGCTCGAGCCTCAGCAGAACGCATACTTTTAGTGATAGCAGGAAGCACGATGCTGCATGATTCTTCGGCTTTGTGTACTGTCATGAACAGTTTCGGTTGGGTCGAGGTCATCGATATCTATCGATAGCTGTGAAGTTAACTCATCAATAGGCGCTATTCTTAGAGATGAGGAGCAGTATTTACCTAACTGAACTGGTTGATCCTGGCCGTTGACTCATTCTGGGTTCCTCCGCCCAGCATCTTGTGATATACGCCGTTGACCTGTTTAGGTTCTTCCGCCGCGTCTCACATACACCATGTTGCTACCCATGGTTTTGTTTTACAAGCCAGTGTGGCATGCAAATTTTTCAAGAAAGGACGGGGGAGAAGGAGGAGAGAGAATAATTGGGGGGGGGGCTAGTTATCTAAGTTTTAACTTAGTATAAGTCCACATATCCCTCCTAGATAAGGGTTAACGTGGGTGGGGCGTGGACTTTTATTTAATTATTTCCTTACATCGTTTTATAATGAGGCTGTAATAAAGTTACTTTCTATATATTATATTTTCAATGCTACAGTCTGTAAAAATTAATTTAACAAAAATATAAAAATAAACCTTATTTTGTTTCGGGCTGTCCACTTGAAATCGAAACATGTGTGCCTTCAAGGACCGAAACAAATCTAGTCTTTTATAATGAATTAAACATTCAGGTTGGGGGCAGATAATGGGATAGGCAGAGAGAGAGAGAGAGAGAGAGAGAGAGAGAGAGAGAGGGGGGGTACGGTTGGTCAGGGGAATCTTGGGAAAGTTTAACGAGCTACCGACATTTTACGACACCGACATCATCAGTTGAACTTATTCTAACATGATAGTAGAAAAATTGAAAAAAGTATTGCTGATTTACGAACATTTTCAAACACGAAAACAAAATTATATTTTGAATGTTACAGTCTTTAAAAATTAATTTAACAAAAATATAAAAATAAACCTTATTTTGTTTCAAGCTCTCGTTAGATAATTGGGATTAGGGAAAGAGTAGGGTCTGCCAAAATGTAGTCTGTTATTCATTTTAAAAACGAATTAAATTAATTAGATTATATATTCAAGATCAAATTTTTCTCTAAGTCGAAAAGTTGTAACATAATGAGCATCAGTAAAAAAAAAAAGGCGAAATGATATTGTACATGTAATTAATTTTTAATACATTTTAAAGTATTTTTTCGTGCAATTTTGCTCAAATATATATTAAACATGGTCGCCATCAAGAATAAGTCGATCTTTTTGGAATACGTTGTTTTGCTATTTCTACAAATAGTCTGATGACTGATGCTAGTCACAGCCTTCTGTGAAGGTGAGTATGATGTTCCTTCTACAATGAAGGTTGCAAAAACTGAAACATCATAACGTTGACTTCTCCATCAAGAATAGTCTAATATATATATATATATATATATATATATATATATATATATATATATATTATATATATATTATAATTTGGAATTGGAAATTTATTAAATTATATTCGGCGTTGGAAATATTTCTAACTGAAGAATCCTCGGAATGACTATGAACTATTATTCAACTCAAGAATACGCTCTTCGGTATACACAAACATATAAAAATTAATAAGACGCATATAAATTTACACACTCGCATTTAACACGCAAATTAATTAAAAAAAAAAAAACATGCTTATGCTTACGTGCGGTAGAATCTGTGTTGTAAAGAACCAATATGAGAACTGTAAAACAATAAAAATCAAATATAAAATACACAATGTTGTCACAGAAATCAACTTTAAAAATTTAGTTCATAGAATTGAAAATATCAACTGATTACGAACCAAATCTTTACAAATTTAATAAGAATTATCACTATAAATTTGTTAATGATTTCACGGCTCTTAATAGTGTTTTTCTTGTGGGTTAATATCATATAAACATGTCTGCATTATTATTGTTTTGGAAAAGCATTACGATTTTTTTTTATAATGAAACAGATATATTTAACGTTCGGCTATAAAGGATAATTCACAGTCACTCGAAAGCAATAAAGAAATCTAAGACAGCCGGAAAGATATTTAGTTAGGGTCAATCTAAAATGTAAATGGTTTTAAATGTCAAATTATTATTGTTTTAGTTGATTTATAAGGCTCTAAAGACTAAGAGGTTGGGTCTTTCAAAGTAATCTTTCATTTGTTAAAACTGTTTATAAGAAAAAGAATATTGATCATAAAAATTAAATATCGTTATTCATTTTCAATGTAATCTTTATAACCTGTTTTGTTTCTTATTTAATAAATGATTTTAAAGCAATAAATGCAATGTAGCTAATTCTGATATTAAATCAAGAAATTGTCAATGTATATAGCATTCGGCTCTAAATAACCATTCACCATCAGCCAAAATATGCTATAAATTTGATCATTTCAAAATAGAAATTATTTTAAACGTCAAATTTACTTATCCTTTCACTAAATTAATGAGGCTACGAAAACTAAATATTTGGGTATTTTATTTAAATATTTCTTTACAGAACACCCTTTTTAAGACATAATTCTACTCTGTGCTCTGTCAGTGCTCGGACTTATATATATATATATATCATATATATATCATCATATATATATATATCACATATTTGCTTTAAGCTCTATCAATTTTAATATCGATCGTACTACATTGAACTTGAGCACGTTCGGAAATGACAGATTGTAGGTAGTCCAGAAGAGCTAATTCTGATCGGAAGTTAACGCAGCCAAACCACGGGGATGTTTTTGCTAGTTTTCAGCTTGTATTATCGAACACTATACTGGTATTGAATACGATACGTCAATTACTCTAGGAGAAAATTAAAATATCCAAAACTATTACTCATAGATAAATGTCTACTTTTTGCTTTTACTACTATGTAAACTAATTTATGTTAACTGGGCACAGTGACATAGCAAGAAAATATTATATATTCAAGCAAAAGAGAGAAGACAAATGAGTTTTCATATACTAGTCTTAATTTTCAAGAACATTGATTTTTTATAAGGAAATAGATCTTGGTAATTTTTTAAATCCACAAGATACTACAGTTTAATGGATGTTTTCGGATTTATAATGTTCTTCTTGTTAAAGTGAAGATTTGCAGAATTATTTGTCAGTCTCTGATAAGCATCATTACAATATGAAAAGATAACAAGGAATTATATTGTTACATATATTTTTCAAAAATGTTTGTTTGATTCACCTAAGGTAACTTAAGAATTATTACTATTTTTAAATCACCTTAAAATCTTATATATAGAATAAGATACAGATGTTAGTACAAGTCTCAAGACTACTTAATTCATATCATTAATTCATGTTTTTCAAGTAGTAAAACTATGGTCTTTTCTATGTACATTAGATTTTTTGAATAAAGTAATAATAAGTCAATAAATGCAAGTTGCTTTACAATGATATGTATATTCGCTATTTTAATAATTACTGGAAATTCATTAAAAAATCCTAATTAAAAATGTTCTCAGCAATTGTTATTGAATTTTAATTTAGATCTCCACATTTCCACCCTTAATTGTGGAGCCTAGTTGAATAGTTGCCAAAATATCATAAGGATGGGCAGGATCAAAATTAAAAGCACTTCGTATGTACATATAAGAATAAGTATAGTGAAAGAAATAGCTGTATAAGAAATTAGTTTAAGTTATTTTTGAATGCACTGAGCCATAGTTATTTCTAAGCTACTGGTTGATAGAATGCATATGTATGTATGTATGTATGTATGTATGACTTTACGTACTCGTCTATGAATTAATTTTCAGTCAAGTCACGATGTAAGCAACAGTTCTCGTTCGGTCACCGAAGTGATGAACCTGTACAATCTTTAATTGGGTGACTACTTTAGCAACAGCTGGTACTGTTAGCAACCTGAATCCTTTATTTATCAAAATGACTTGATTCAGCAATAAATGACCCGAAAGAAATTGATACGCCGTAAAATAAAATAATCAAAAATAATAAAACAACCTATGAATTCATGTGTCTTATTCATACGTAAATAAAGCAATAGTAAGATTATTTTTAGTTTATGCAGTGGAACGTAAATTAAGATATTATATATAATTACAGTTTTGCTAAATTATTTTCTATCCAAACAGTGGAGTCCATTCACCATAAATTTAAGGAATGAGATTTGTAATTGAAAAATTTTTTTACACTTCAATATTTCTATAAATGGACAATGATTAAGAGACTAACAATCAATTTAATAATAAAAAGAAACAAATTAAACAAAGAACAAAAAACGGGTAAAACGAAGAAAACAAGCGGGTTTCTTTCAAGAACCGTATAAATATGCAAGGAACATATTTCACCAGCCGAAATCAGCGGTGCTCAAAACAGAGCAGAATGTTCTGGAAAAATATCTGAGAGATACGTACTCTGACACCAAACGACATATCCCGCTAGAACACAATAGTAACCTGTTTTTGCCAGCCAACACTGGAGTAAAGTTTGATATGAAGCTTCCCACACGTGACGAAATAAAACGGATAATAAACAAAAGTAGAAATAAATCACCTGGCCTGAATGAAATACCTTTCCTGTTATATAAAAATGTCCCAATGTGTTGAAATGCCTACATACTAACCTAAAGTTAACTTGGAAACATACTCATATCAGCGAGCAGTGGATGATTGCGGGTGGGGTGTATATACCCAAGGAACAGAACTCGAGGGACATCAACCAATTCCGTCCAATCTCACTCCTCAATGTTGAAGGAAAAATATTTTTCGCAGTTTTGGCATCAAGACTAACCAAATACCTCCATAAACAAGTAAATAGATACTTCTGTGCAGAAGGGTGGTATTTGGCTAATGCTTACGGATCAGTACCACACCAGATGATACATTTGTCCCTCCAAATGTACCATGTTCCGATATCCAACATGCTAGCCATTTATTTCGACGGTTTCCTCATGAGATTCACCACAAAAGATTTCACTACTAACTGGACTAAACTTGAGGTGGGAATTGCAATGTGACGTGAAGTTTCCCCAATACTTTTCGTTCTAGCAATGCAGCTGCTTCTAAAAGCGACAGAGAGCCAGGCAGACTTTGTTGAGCTTGGTAGAGATTGGGAAAATGCCACCAGTGAAGGTTTTCATGGATGATACAACAATCTTATCTTCCAAGGAATCTACAACCCGCAAGCTAATAAGCTTTATGGACGACCCGATGATCTGGTGTAGAATGAAATTTAAATCCAAAAAGTTCAGAAGTCTCTCCCTTAGAAAAGGGAAATTAAACAAGATATTATTTCGGAAGTTCCAGTGAAAAGTTTGGTTCGTTGGTATGATGGATCCTTGAAAGATACCAATCAAATGAAGGAGACATCTAAGACACTTCTAGAAGGTCTCTACAAGATTGATCGCTGTTCTCTGCAAGGAAAATACAAGGTATGCTGCCTTCAGCATGCTTTTATTCCAATGCTACTATGGCCCCTCCTTTTATATGGAATTTCTATAAGTGCAGTAGAGTCAATGGAGTCTAAAATAAATAAATATACCTGAAAATGGTTGGATTTACCCCGGGCTTGTCTAATGTCGCACTGTACTGCAGACAAGCAAAATTGAAGTTACCACTCAAGTCAGTTATGGAGGAATTAAAATCCGGGAAAATAAGACTCCAATTGATGCTCGACGACTCTAAGGACAAAACGATCAAATCCTACAAGCCTACGTTAAAAACAGGAAGGAAGTGGAATGTCAGAGACACTATAGTAAGTGCTAAAGACAACCTAGCTTTCAAGGAAGTCATCAGACTCACCCAAACAGGGAGACAAGGTTTAGGGATGTGTGAAAAGCAGTGGTGGTCACAGACTACCGGCAAAGATCGTCGAGACATGGTAATTCAGGAAGTAAGGAACGTTGAGGACAACAAAGACAAATAAAAGGAGTTCAACAGTCCGAACAAGGCCAATGGACAAGCTGGGAGGAGGCATTGCAAAAGTCCATTACTTGGAACGACATCTGGCAGATGGCTCATATCAAGTTAAGCTTTTTAATACGTTCTACGTACGACCTACTTCCGTCAAAGAGCAACCTTGTCAAGTGGAAAAAAAGAAAGCGATCCAACCTGTCCCCTTTGCAAGGATAAACCACAGACACTGGAACATGTCCTCAGTTCCTGTAAAACAGCTCTTGCTAACGGAAGATACACTTGGAGGCACAACAGTGTATTGGTCGAGCTGGTAAGATCTATCCAGAACTTAGTTAGGACTGATACATCTGATTTAACACTGAAATTTGTTACAGAGGGGGAAAAGGCATATGCCGGCTTTAGACAACCAACCTATCATCAAGCTATACTCGGTAAAAACCTTCTTAATTCTGGTGGCGATTGGGAGGTATCTGCGGACCTCCGAGGCTGGCGTAATGGTTAACCGAAAATAATAAGAAGGGATTGCGACCAGACGTTGTTCTATTTTCAAGGGCGAACTCTAATATCATCATGGTAGAATTATCAATATCATATGTGAGCCGGTTAGAACAAAGCCACATTTATAAAACCAGCAAGTACGAAGATCTTAAAACAGAACTGGAAAAAGAAGGGTATAGCGTTTTTGTTAGAGCTGTGGAAGTTGTAGCAAGAGGATTCGTCGCGAACTCCCTGTACCAATTTCTGGGCTAAGTAGGAATAAAAGGGCGCAAAAGAACCAAGTGCATAAAACGCCCCACGGACATAACGGAAAACAGCTCGATGAGGTTATGGAAAAAAGAAATGTCCCGTGGAACAATTCCCAGTAAAAACATCATCTCACCACCTGCTCGCGAAAGCTTAATGCGATTCACGCAACATTTCTATGACACGCACTGTTTAAAAACATCTTTTCGCCGTTATTCAGTTGTATATTTGATTGTACGATACATTGGATATATTCCGTGGGACCTCACATCAGTGAGGGGGGTGCACATAAAACCGTTGAGAGGAAGGTCTTGAAACGGTGCACATTCTCTCCTGATGATCCCAAAACCAAATACATAACATATCTATAACAAACAAAACAAAAGAATCATGGAATTGAACTTCCCGTCGGTTTTGCTCTTAGAATGAAGAGTATTCTACAGCCCGCTCGCCTTATGGTGAGTTTCCATTACTTATCAAGTAACTTTCTTCTTCAAGAAACCTACAAAGAGTTAGATTTGTGGAGATTTAATTTTTTACCTTTCAAATAAGCATTCCTATGTGATGGGCAATTGCAAAAAATGATAAAAATATATATATAAAATCTTACCACATAGTTCCCATATGAGCAGAGTCTTTGCGTTCATTGTTCTAGATTTTTCATATGACAAACTTGCATATGACTGAATTTGCAATGTCTATCCCTCTATATATTTGCATGTTTAATCGATATCGAATAATTTTATCGATGATTAATTAAAATTGAAAGCCAGCTGTTGATTAGTATCTCACGAGATTATGATCTTTCCGCTTAGTAAATACAAAGAATTGAAAGGAATCATATCTTTAACAGGTGTTTTCATGTTATATATCTTGTGAGACGCCCATAATAAAGCAAGTTGGCATCGAGGGTGCATTCGCGTGGAAAAAATAATCATTAATATCAAAGTGTAATATCTGTGTGCTTTACAAAGAATCAAATATCACTAGATATCTGTACCCATCGAAATTATATTTATTAAGAATAATGTCTCATTTGCGCCTGTCAAAGATTAGTAATTTATTTTGTGCATTTAGATAGTGTTTTAGTTAATTTTTTAATAAATGTTTATGCATGTGCCTATTCGTCTACTTCTTTTACTGCTAATCATTGGAGTATACCAATGATAAAACTTTTTTTAGTATCTGCTGATGGGAACTATTCAGTTGTCATCTAAAAATTTGTCTGAATATATCTTAAAAGCAAATCCTATTATAATGGAGATTGTGTGTTTTTCTGTCTGTAACCGAAACTAAATCACTACTCAAGTCACAATTCCCTTAGTTATTGATATCACATTCACCATGAATTTATTTTAATTCTAACCTCAATTATTAATAAAATTGTTTTACATTATTTATACTGTTAACCATATCTACATATTAATAACATGCAATTATATTTATATATACAACAAAATAGCGGTTTACAGTGTGAACGGGAAGGCTAATTTGCATATTGATATTTAAAATGTGATTTTAATAAATATGTGCTTAGTATTATTGATTTCTAATTGTTTGGTTTTATTTTAATGAATATAAACTAAAATCTCTTTAATTAATCTTAAAGGAAATCCATTAACAAGAAAAATAACTGTCATTTTATTCTTTACTTCCTCTTTTAACTAAATACTTAAATTAGAAAAAATGACAATGAAAGACGAGAGTGGTGGAAGAGTAAGTTTCAGTTGTTCTATTTTTCGATTATACTCCCTCTGTTTCAAATCTTTTTATCTGCATTCTTATTTAGTTTCATTAGCCTTTCTAATTTAATACAATATTTTATTACATTAAGACTTAAATACTTGCACCCAGAGGGTGCATATATTTGCTAGTGTGTATAAAGTACGTAAGACTTTGTAAGTAGTTCAAACGTCGGTCGACCGATTGCTAATAGCCGCCTCTCGGCTCTTTATTTATACCCATTCTTCCAAGGGCAGACCAGTCCATTCAGACAACACACAGGAGGATATCACTCTACTTATACAGTGTGAATTTAAGGTCTCCTCGCTTAATACACTTTTTTAGCCAATACTTAATGTATGGCCGTATATATTGTAAAAATATAAGTAAAGGAGTAAGAATCTCCGGTAATGTGATTCTATGGGTTTGGGGATGTATAGAAACGAACAGTCGTGCCTAGTTCAACACTGTGTACTCTTCGTCGACCGTTTCCCATCATGATAAGTGCACGCAAATTGCAATCCAACTTCCACAAAGCCTAAGCTTATGTTAGCGTCAGACTGAGGTATTGCGACACAGACAAGGATTTTGAAATACATACGTTCACCGAGCATAACGGTTATTGTCAGAGTAAATAGAATCGGCGATCCCAGTTCAAATTCTGAATGAGTAAGTTTGTATTTCACTTTGGAAAGGCATGAATCCACCCATTTCTCACCGAGCTATGGGTAAATAGTAGGACAGGATTTTTTTTTTAGCCTTGGTAAGATAACCAGACTAGAAAAAAAGGAAAATCGTAATTCAAACCGGCAAAATTTCGCGCAATTTGAGGAGTGAATTTTTACGACAGAGATTCCACTCGTATATTGAGGAGATTGGTGCGTAGAAATTTCAAAATTTCGAACTAACTAATTATATACCATTTTCCCATAATACTTGCACCCCCAAAAATTTAAACCAATAAACGTTCATTTTTCAAACTACACATCGTACGATATCAACGTTTCTTGTGGAATATCATAAAATTAAAATGGATGATAGTAGATATGATTTATTACCAAACTCTTCCTCATTAAAATTCTATGACAAAAGTATTAATATGCAGCTGTCCAAAAATTAACATTATTTCTGGTTACAAATGTGTCGCAATTTTATTTTTGACTATAGTTTCAATACGGTAGAATTTGATAATAAGTGCTATCTGATATTTCTACAGTAACATTTTCCAATATAATTTTCTTTAGATCTAGTATCATTCATGTAGAAGAAAATTAGCTTGTTATAAATATGATATATCTATACTTATCTATATTGATACTGTGTAATAAAAGTCTGTTTTTAACACAACTTATTCCTGTTGATCGAATAAGGGCGTATTCCATTTAAAGAATGTAACAGCTGCATCTTTAATCAAATAAATGGGATTAGTAGCATTGTATAAAATGCACGATTTAATTACATTCATTTGGGAAAAATACTTATACAAAAAACTGTGTTCGATATTAAAGTTAGGCGTGAATGCAAAATATTATTCATTTTTATTGAAGTAACGTTATCAGAGGTCCCATCAAGATAGTTATCTACATCAAAGAAATTTGAGACAAACGGATATGTAGCATATGTTCTTTTGTGCTCTCTAAGTTTCTATAGATTTTATAAGAATTATCCATTTGAAAGCACAACTAATACGTATTTGAAAAATACAACATTTTTCTTGTGCATAAATTTACCAACTCTTCCTCACGAGGAGGATATGACATAAAGTTTATTTATTAAGCTCGGCTTAAGAACAAAGCCGTAAACATGGGGCACCAAAATGAGAATAAAACTTACTAATAAAGGTTGCTGATTCAGCTTGTTAACCTTTACATCATTTGATGTGACAATAAATAAATAATAATGTATGATAATATAATAATAGATATTAAATTAATGGATAATAATATAAATAAATAATAGATATTAATAAACAATAAATAATATAACATAAATAAATATTAGAATGATAATGAATAATTTGATGTGTTCGTATTAAGAGAACGAGGGGAAAGTCCCTTTTGTTTCAATTCGGAATTTTCCTTCTTCTCTACCGGGTTTCATACAAAGGTTAAATTGCCTAGTCTGTCGTATTATTTACCCATAGCTGATAGGGGAATAGTTGGATTCATACCTTTTCCAATGATTATAACTGTTATAGGTGATACACCCTATTGACTAATGGAATGCGCCAATAGGTTACTATAAATAAACAGGGATAATTGTGGCTTAGGAGCAGGCCAATGTGAGTGCCAATAACTCTGTTCGTCGGACGTAATTTCCACCTATCTCTATTGTATTGTCTACTTTCTGTTAATACATTTTTCTACTTTTCGTTACACGTTGTTTTTGTTCTTATTTGACCTCTTACAACCTCACAACAAACTGGCGACGAAGGATTCGAAGTAACTTACGCAGTTCATCGTTTACAATAACAACACCAGCGAAGCAGGATTCAAAAGACTTCACACACAACTATCGTTTTGTAACGACACAAAACTTGGAAGAGACGATTAAGGATCTCCCAAAAGACTCTAAAAAGAACGTCGTGAAGTAATTGAACCTAAAAAGAAAAAAAAAGTCAACCAAGCTACACTGAAATTCGAAACCGCAGCATCCGGATTACGAGAAAATCGTAGCAGCTCTGCAAAAGAGAACTTTTATAAGAACTCGTCAGTCCAAATAAACAAAAAGCCGTTTTTGTTCAAGGACCTATTAGCAGAGAAAATAACACTTGCTGAAAAAAAAGTAAGTTGTACAAAAAAAACTTTTTTTTCTGGATTCATAACAGATTTTTTTTATTCGGTTTCTCTCTCTCAAACTTTTTTTGGTTCGTTTCACATATTACTAAAATGGAGGATTTTAAGGCACAAATGCTAGAAATAATTAAATACCAGCAACAGCAACAAATTGAGCTTCAAAAGACATTTCAGGAGAGATAGTTACAGACAGAACAAAAATTGATTGAAATACAAAAATCTCAATTAGAACAGCAGACATTACTAGTGAAAGCCATTGAAAATAATGGCCAAAACACAGACAACGAGAACGCGTTTAAACAGAATGCTATCTGGACAGCGATAGAAACTTTTACTTACGCACCAGATGAAGATATAAGTTTTGAATCGTATTACAGACGATACGAGGACTTATATACCACAGATTGTTCTACTTGGACGGACTCGAAAAAGGTCCGCCTTCTATTACGCAAACTGGGTACGACGGAGCACACCAGATTTGTTGACTATATTTTGCCTCGAAAGACCAGCGAATTATCGTTTTCAGAAGCTATCAAACTCTTAACAGAATTGTTTAGCCCTAAGACTTCATTATTCCATAAACTTTGGAAGTGCATGAACTTAATTCGAAAGGAAAGCGAAGATTATTCAACCTTTGCGTCAACAGTTAATAAACATTGTGACGATTTTAAGCTGTCTGAATTAAGCTCTGACAATTTTAAATGTCTAATTTATTGCCAGGGTTTAGTATCAGTGAAAGACGCTGAAATTAGGCGAAGGGTATTAAATAAGCTGGAAAACGAGCCAACCTTGACCCTGCAACAATTGGCAGAAGACTCGCAAAGATTTGTCAGTCTTAAACAAGACTCTAAAAATATTGAACAGTCTGCTATAGGGCACATTAGAAAATTGCGGGATGGAAACAAATTCAGACCTCCCCCCAAAAAAACAATTTACTCCTTCTTCACCTAAGAAGAGACACGACTATTTGCCCCCTAATCCTTGCTCTGGATGTGGATCCCTTCATTGGTACAGGGACTGCATGTACCGGAACAAGAAATGCCTAAATTGTGACCGTGTTGGGCACAAGGCCTCTCACTGCAGGAAAAAGAAATCCGGAAGAAGCAGCATAAAAACGAAAAAGTCAGTCGAGCAAGAGGGCCGTAACATAAGAAAATATGTACTAGTACAAATTTTAGGCAGAAACATAAAACTCCAATTAGATTCTGGGTCAGACTTAACGATTATCAACGCTTACACTTGGAAAAAGCTTGGTAAACCGACAATGTTAAGAACCAAAAAAATAGCCAGATCTGTCACGGGGGAAAAATCGAATTCGAAGGTGAAATTATCACCAATGTAACTTTAAACAGGCAAACCCCAAAATTAAGAATGTTTGTTCTAAAAAATACAAACAATTTATTCGGCACAGACGCTATGCAAAAATTTGAGTTGTGGAATTCACCCATTAACACTTTTTGCCAGGAAATAAAAAAATTCAACGGTCGAGTCAGAAAAATTAATAGAAGAAATGAAAAAAACTTTTCCTGACGTTTTTTCTGATGGTCTTGGTCGTTGTACTAAAATGACTGCTAAACTCGCATTACATGATAATATCTAGCCAGTATTTAAGAAGAAAAGAAATGTGCCATTTGCCTCATTAGAACAGATCAACAAAGAGCTGGATAGACTGGAGAAGACCGGCATTCTTTCAAAAATTGAATATAACTCGTGGGCCGCACCTACTGTCTACGTAAAAAAGGAATCTAATGAAATCCGCGTTTGCGCCGATTTCTCCACGGGGCTCAACGCTGCCCTTAAAAATTACCACTATCCTCTCCCAGGGCCAAATGAAATATTTACAAAAATGAGTGGGGGAAAGATTTTTTCAAAAATCGACCTCAGTGACGCTTATCTACAAATACCCGTCGAAGAAGAAAGCTCCAAACTGCTTTGTATTAATACCCATCGGGGATTATATAAGTTTGAACGGTTGGCATTTGGGATCAAGGTCGCCCCAGCAATATTTCAACAAGTAATGGATACGATGCTGGGCGGACTCGATTTTTCAATCGCCTACTTGGACGACATCTTAATAAAAAGTCAAGATATGGAGCAGCACAAACAACACGTCCACCAAGTTTTCAAAAAGATTCAGGACTACGGATTCAAACTAAAGGAATCTAAGTGCGATTTCTTCATGGAGAAAATAAAATACCTCGGGCACATAATCGACAAAGAAAGAAGACGGCCAGATCCAGAGCGGTCTTTAGCCATTAAAGAAATGCCAGCTCCACAAAATGTTTCGTCACTACAAAGTTTTTTAGGATTTGCTAATTACTACCATACTTTTATTCATAATATGCATGATTTACGTGCCCCGCTAAATGAACTGTTAAAAAAAGACAAGGCCTGGGAATGGACTCCCGAATGCCATAGAGCATTCGAAAAAATCAAAGAAATATTGACGTCGGACTTGTTTCTCACACACTTCAACCCAGACCTAGAAATTATTGTTGCCAGCGACGCCAGCTCATATGGCATCGGAGCATGCATTTTACACAAAATGCCGGACGGGTCACATAAACCCATTGCCCACGCATCAAGAACCCTTCTTCCAGCGGAGAAAAATTATTCCCAAATTGAAAAGGAGTCACTCGGGATAATATTTGCAGTAACCAAGTTCCACCGTTACATTCCCGGTCGACACTTCAGAATACAGACAGACCATAAGCCCTTACTTACCATCCTCGGCTCAAAAAAGGGTCTGCCTATTCACACGGCGAATAGACTGCAAAGATGGGGGACGATCCTCCTAAATTACAATTTCAACATGGAATTTCTCCCATTAAGAAACTCTGTCACGCAGATGGACTCTCTAGATTGATACCCAAACAGGTGAACCCCTGGAAGACACTGTGATTGCTCCCTTCGAACTGAAAGGGATTTAAAAACTTCGCTGTGCAACACGATAAGGGAACTCCCAGTAACTCTTGACGAGATAAAACGGGAGGCAGTGAACGATGAGTTCATAATACAGATGAAGGAAAAGCTAGCACAAAAAGACCAACAAAGTCCAGATGCCTTCTCTATATGCGATGAGGTACTGCTATACAGCGAACGAGTGGTCGTCCCAGCTACGCTACAAAAAAGGATCCTAAAGGATTTTCACATGGGTCATCCTAGCATTACTAGGATGAAAAGTTTAATGTGGAGCTACGTGTATTGGCAGGACATGGACAAGGAAATAGAGTGCATGGTGAAAGAATGCAAGGCTCCCCCAATAAAATTCAGTCCTTGGCCTAAAACAGACCGCCCATGGGCACGTATTCACGTCGATTTTGCGGGACCACTGGAGGTTATTATTATTTAATAGTGGTTGATAGTTTCTCGAAATGGCCGGAAGTATTTCGATACAAAAGCCCGACTACTGAAATGACCATAAGCGCGCTGCACCAACTGTTCGCTCGCTTTGGCGTAGTAGACTGTTTAGTGTCGGACAATGCCACACAATTCACGTCCGGAGACTTCAAAGAATTCTGTGATACGTTTCAAATCGATCACATAACCATCCCTCCGTACCACCCGAGGTCCAACGGTCAAGCTGAACGTTTTGTGGACACACTAAAGAGAGCCCTGAAGAAGGCCAAATGTACACCTACCGAAAAAGCGCTTCAGCAGTTCCTGCAGGTGTACAGGATTACGCCGAACGAAAATACACCTTCGTCATTATCTCCGGCAAGATAAGGTCTGTTTTCGACAAACTGCTCCCGAGACAGACAAAACCAGGAAGATCTACGACGGTGCCAAAGAAGCGGTACCTCCCTGGTGAGAAAATATACTTCCAGGTGTTCCGTAATAACAAGTCTTTCTGGGAGTTGGGAAGATACAGAAGAGGATCGGCAATATGGTCCATATTGTCGATGGTCCCAAGTTTTCCCATAAGAGACACTTAAATCAATTGAGAAAACGATTGACGGAGGATATTAACAGCGGTCCCCGGATCAGGAGGAGGTGATGGATGTCATATATGACACATTCACCTTACCTACCCCGCAAGCAGCCCCTCAACAACGCCATTCTTCAAGGAAACGAAGAGCGACGGAGTTTATCAACATAAACCCCAAGAGAAAAAGATATTAAGACTCCTGTGGAGTGAAATCTTAGGAGGGGGTGTTATAGGTGATACACCCTATTGACTAATGGAATGCACCAACAGGTTACTATAAATAAACAGGGATAATTGTGGCTTAGGAGCAGGCCAATGCGAGTGCCAATAACTCTGTTCGTCGGACGTAATTTCCACCTCTCTCTATTGTATTGTCTACTTTCTGTTAATACATTTTTCTACTTTTCGTTACCCGTTGTTTTTGTTCTTATTTGACCCCTTAAAACCTCACAACAATAACCATTACAGTACTTGCCTCCATTCTTTTCTTTGTTTCTTGTATAAAAGTCAGAAATCATTAAAGTTTTAGAAAATGGATTTAAATTAGGAGCTAATGATTTATTTCTCTGATATTTCAAGCCGGTTTATGTTGTTTTACGATATTATCATTGTAATCTAACAATTCATCCCAATCTTATTCTTATCATACACAATTAGCACTATGCAAGTTTTTCGGGAAAATAGGTTGTATTCACTACGTTTGAAGAATAGTTTTCTTTTTTACCCGGTCTCTGAAATCATTCTTTTTTTTTTTTAAACGTTTAGAAGTGTTATAGATATTTTCTGTAGGGTCTATTTAACATCAAAAGATTATTCTAAATAATATTAAATAGTTGTATTAATTAAATGTGTTTACCACAGTGTCATAGTAGAAGTGTCAGTGTCAAAGTAATGACTTTCATTCGTGTATCTTTCAGGCAAAATATAGATTAAAAATAAATGTAAATTGATTTTTAGATCTCATTCTATTTTTAAAGATGTATTTCTGTCATGCAAATCACAGCTTCATCAGCTCGATCGTATACATCATAGAAAATATAAAGTTTGATGATATTCTGCCATTTTATTCCAATTGGAATCTAAAATAACAGATTTCATTGCATTTACCCCAATGTTTAACAACTTTAATATAATCGGAGAATGCGGAATATATATCAAATAACAGATGATTTTTCTTTTGGAGGATACGTTGGTCTCTGCAAGTCGGTGATGGAGGGTGATGACACAAACCAAAAACCGATCACGATGGCTAACACTCCATTTGTGACTATAAAATTTGGCAAGGGTATAGAGGTGGGAAAGGCTGGATGTTAACTAAAAACAACTCCAGGCAAGACACATAAAACAGCACAACTCTCATATTAAAAAAAAAATGAAATGGTTACTTATTTGAATTCAGTTGACAACCCAGATATCACAAAACAGGAACAAAGACACACTCTCAGAGCGGATTTACTTCCTGTTTAAAGTGACCCTTTCATTGTCATTTTATTTTCATCGACAATAATTATCGATGATAGTATAGACATCGTATGCGTGCAAGAACATTGAAACCATATAACTGTGCAAACAAACGATTAGGAATAGTTACTTTCAACCACGTAATTGTGTAGAAATTGTTAGTATAATATAGGAATACTTGATACCATGCCTTTTGTATGTGTATATTGACACCGCTTTCTGTAGACGATTCATTGCTTCTTAAGTATGAGATCTTGTTTTCTAATTTGAGGAGCTAACTATCCAACTGTTTGTAACACATGAAGTCTGGTAGTACCTTCGAAATATTGAATGAAATAAAATGAAACTTAACACTTAACACCTAACGGAGTTTCTCAATTATTTCATATATATATATATATATATATATATATATATATATATATATATATAGTTCAATGAATTAACAAATAAAAGGTTTTGCTTTTATTTATTATTTTTTTTATTTTTTTATTTATTTCGGAACGATATTACAACCAGAGGTTTCTTGCTGAAAGCATTCATCAGGTAAACGAAACGGTTCCCTTGAAAATGACAGAAATGGTGTAAATGGTCAAATGTGTGCGTTTTTTTAACTGTATTCTCGTGTTTGCGTGTTTACGTGATGTGGAATGTTTTTTTGCTTGTACGTGTGCGTATATATATATATATATATATTATATATATTATATGCGCGTGTATGTGTGTATATATCTATGTATATATATAACACACAATATCATCAATATATATATATATATATATATATTATATATAGAGCTAAAATATCATGAAACTGATACAGAATGAACATTTGTGTTGTCATCTGCAACAGGAAGTTCCGTCTACACCGCGATAGAATGTGTACAAATGCTTCTCAGTCCTCTTGCTTTAAAATCACTAAGCAGTATAGAGAAAATCCAACCGAGATCTTGTGTGCTACATTTAATAGCAATACCCGCTCAATGATCTCTCGTGTTACAACCCGACAAATGTCAGCAATGAAACGTACATCACCACATTTTACAAAAAGCTATCCTCCCTTGACAGACATTCCTAGGCACAACGCCCTGATCATTGGAGGAAACATAAAGGCTTAGATAGGCAAAAACGAAAACCTTACATTCTTCTTTCACAACTCTTCAAATAAAACGGTAAATTTTTAGCCAAGTTCTTCATTGAGAACATGATTGTATGCTTAAACACTAAATACCAGAAGAGGAAGAGTAAACTATGGAACTACTCCTACCCAAATAACACAAAAATACCGCTAGATTACAGCGCTATGAACTGCGAGGAATACTTTTTTCTGAAGGAGTATCAACCAATCTCAGAATTTTCTCAGCAAAACTACGTTTGAGTCTATACAGAAACAAAAAGCAAACTGGTAAATCTGTACGATATAAATGATCCTCATTTTTCAACAGTGATATATGCAATTACTATTTGGTAATTGTCAGAAACAAGTTCGATATTCTTCAGCAGACATCAGAAAACCATACTCTAAATGATGAATATAAAAACTATGTCAGCTTCCACCGAGAAGCAGCAGCCTAATATATACCAATCAAACTAAGATCCAAATACACTGTCTCTGGGGACAAATTTCGCCAATACAGAAATCGAGGGAAGAATTTAGTTTGGTTATATATACAAAGAGATTGAGCGAAAACAGGGGAAAGAAAATGAAAATGCTTTAAGACTTTGTGATTCAGACTAACTACCTTATGTAATCAATAGGCCCAGACAAATTGTGCCAGGTTTTGATATGGCTATATTCATCGGCCACAAGATGAATAGGAAAGAAAAAAAGAGAGAGACATACAGGACATTAAAGGACCTCATCATCTGTCATAAAACAAGCATCATACGGAAGTAATTATATATAGGTATGCTTCTGATTAAGATATTTTTATTTTTTATTTTGGCAGCACCATTTTTATCGTACTTTGAATTAGACAATACATATAAACTATGACTTACCAATGAGCTGATAGTAGTATTTATAGAGACAATCACCAGAAACTAACGTGTGTTTCTCTGCATTAATAGGGAATAGCTCACACTTTTCTCTGAGCTCATCAAAGTTAAACGACATTTTTTATTGAAAAGACATTTTTTAGCACAATCGTTGGGAAGTTTCATACTAAATGTCTGGATTGGTTTCCCTTTTATGAAGGCTACTGAGACGCGAATGAACATCTGCATAACTGTAAAAAGTAAATGAAGAATTAATTGTTTGAATATCAATACAAATTATTATTAACTCATTCATGAATAGCATAATAAAATCAATAGTAAAATGTTGGTAATTTACACGTATGCAATGAACAGAGAGAATAGTATAATAATTTCTCATTTCTTTTCCTATTTATATGATATGAAGATATTTGATATTTTCTACAAACTGTGTTGCTTACTTTAGAAAGGCATGAGCGTTCCTGTCCTTTTTTATAGATTTTTTAGAAATTTACGAACTCTCTAAAATCAACTCTTATTTGTTGTATTCTATTTAATATTAACATCTTTGATGAAGATTGTAACAGCAGAACACATTTACTTCAAATGAACTTGGATTCTGTTTTAGTTATCAAAGTAATTTTTGTAATACTAAAACATATAGTCAAATACAAAATAGTTTAACTTGAACGAAAAATTAATTGATTTCAGTCAGAGGATTAGAAAAATGTGAATGTGTAAAAAGAAATAACCCTAGTTTTTAATTCAGTTTGCACTTAGGCTAACCATTGTACATTGAAGTTATATTTTAATTGACTGTGCAAACGACATGACCATTATAAGTGGGATAGTTACGTATGCAACGCAATGCTATGGACTTGTACAAATGCAACGTAGGTGGTAGAGTCTCATGGTTTCATCCCGAATCTATGAAACGGGGCCCAAAGTACATGATGAAAATGTTACTTATGAATTGTTTGAAAGCATTTATCTAATAAGCTTGCGCTAACACTCAATAAAAAGTACTTACTTCTTCTGTGGCTTATCACTGTCATCAGTGACTTCATAACTTCGGCCAATTAAAGAATATTTGTTTCGATTCCAAGAGACATTGACACCAGCTTTTGTCTTATAATCGTCTTTCTTGCCATTGCAATCTCCACAAATTCCCGTTAGTTGTTTTCTGTATGTGCTTGGTACTCTAACAATCACTCGGTGTCTGCCGTCAAATTCAACTTTTAAGCCAAAACTAGAGGTCACCTTGATCCATCCAGCAGAATAAACGGCACTGAATCCCATATAATGTTTTAAGGGAAGAGTCATTAATTCACCATTTACCTGAATAGACAATACGAACATTTATATAAACAAAATCTCCTAGAAAATCATCCGAGTATATTTTCATGTGAGTAAATTTGTAAAAAGATTTTGTCAGTAAAAATTGACAATTACTTTTAATACCAATTTATGCCTAACATAATAGCATGCACATTAACAAGATTACTCAACAACCATACAATTATTTGTTAATAATAAATTAGAAAATGCTGAGTTTAGACCTGAGATATGCAACGACAAAATTCGATTATGGTATTTGATTATTTCATTGCCATTCGATTCCTAACAAATAGCACGGAATGTTATATAATTCATGATAGGAAGATTCATTTGTTCGTCATTGACCTGAATAGATTATATATATAATATATATATATATATATATTATATATATATATATATATATATATATATGTGTGTGTGTGTGTGTGTGTGTCTGTGTCTGTGTCTGTTTGTGTCTGTGTGTAGATGAAGGCCTCATAGAAAGCTATCCTGAAGCATTTTATAATATGGAATTTATCAAACTATTGAAGCCATTTGGTAAATACGAATTCTCAGTTGCTGTCAGTATTGTCAAACATATGTTTTATATTCTCTTATATCAGGTTTACTCCGGCAATATAACATATTTGATATCACTTCACCGAGAATTATTTTTATATTTGAACCTTATGAGGAAACAAAATACTCCGCCAACTATCGTTCATCAACAAATAAAATGTTTTACGCAATTAGGACTATTTTTTGCATAAAACCTTTGAATAAAACAATTATATGTAAAATAGTATTGTGCACAATTGAAAAATGAAAGCAGATTCCTCATGCAAATATCGATGTTAAAAGATTATTACAAATCAATTTACACAGACAGACACATAATCTATCTATCTCTTTATCTATCTATCATATATATATATATATATATATATATATATATATATATATATATATATATATATATATATATGTATGTATGTGTGTGTGTGTGTGTGTGTGTGTGTGTGTCTGAGTCGGATCAAAGAGGAGTATCTGTGCACCCGAACTCTGGTCAAAATGTGCCTCTCCAGATCTTCTGTCTGTAAACAGAATTCATTATCAATACCATAAGAATTTGATTGAATATATATAAAAAAATATTTTCTATTCTATATGATAATGGAAAACTAATTACTTTTATAATAGAAGTTGGATTTTATTGTAAACACCAAGTTTATATTTACTCAACTGGTGATATACCACTATAAATGTATTTACCAACCCCTTCGCTCCAGGTGGATGGGACACACGGTCAATTTATTCAGCAGATTTTAACAGGTGGGAATTCCGATCTTTTCTCCTCCTATACTGGTTGCTATACTAAGGTTAAAGATCCCAGTCTGTCCTACTATTTACCTATAGCTGATGGGAGAATAGTTGGATTCATATATTTCCTAAGGATATTAGCTCCATGTGAAATAGAAACATACTCTTATTAAAGGTCGAAAAAAATATTTCCTATTTTATTAACTTAAATATTTAGTGTCAAATCTAAAAGGACATATTTTACTTCATGCAATGAAGAAAATTCTCACATCACTCAACTTTGTGATGATTAATTAATTCTGGGAATGTCTCTGCAGAGTAATAAGATTTTATAGTTATCGATCAGTGTTCAAATTCAGATAAAGTTGCGTAACTTCCATGGTATAATTCAAATTCACTATATTATTATTTGGCTATATTTTAATAGACAATAATTTGTAAATTTATCAAACTACTAACAATCTGTAATAATCACCGATAGTATCCCTTTTAATTTCCGCGAAAAACTGTTCTTTGTTTTGATATTACCTACATTACAGTAATAAGATATTAAAGAAAAAATCAGCAATAGAAATTATACATCGTAATTCATAATAATTACTTACACTGAGTTTTACTGCCAGGAAGAAGCCTGATTGTTTGACCATTAAGCTTGAGGTCAACCAGTCGAGTATAGGAGACCGTGTGTTACCACGGTGCTCATTTTTTTACTTCTACGCTGAATGTGGCAATTTGCTTGTCTTCTTTGGCATGGTCAGTGTGTATTTGCATGCGCCCATGAAGTGGATCATTTGACCATCGAATGTCTTGTAATGAGGATCACCGGAACCTCTGCACACAATCGGGAGCACCTGAAAATTATCAAATTTATTAGCGTTTATACATATATATATACATATATACAGGTATATATAATATATACAGGTATATATATATATATATAATATATATATATAGAGAGAGAGAGAGAGAGAGAGAGAGAGAGAGTGAGAGAGAAAGAGAGAGAGAAAGAGAAACAATTTTTTATTCAAAATAAAAAAAATTATTCAAAATAACATTTCACTCTGATGGAGGTCGAATCTTCTCTGTGTGCGAAATATTTTCACACAGAGGAACTGACCGAAACACACGTGTAAGTAATATTGATTAAATTCTTCTTTCATTATCCATTCTATTCTTTCTTTCTTGATTCATTTTTCCTCATATACAGGTATATATATATATATATATATATATATATATATATATATATATATATATGAGAGAGAGAGTGAGAGAGAGACAGAGAGAGAGAGTGAGAGTGAGAGAGAGAAATATATGTTTGTGTGTGTGCCGATTTATATGCAAAAATATTAAATAATTATCAAATAAATCATGCAAAAAAAAAATAGAAATTAAATAGAAAATACTTAATATATAAAATCTTGTAAAAATAATCCATGCATTTTATAACTCGATTTAATCGAAGTAATTGCAAGTAAATTGTATTAAATGATTATCTATACCCGTTATCGATTACAATCTTGCAATTGTAAAATTTATCTCGTTCCAATTAGTCATCGATTATAACCATTTCTTACTGACTACATATATCAATTTTAAAAGTTTTATGATTCATATGGTGCAAATTCACATACCAAGAACATTTGATGTTTCATAAAAAAAAAGAAAGAAAAACTGAAACGAAAAAGAAATAAAGGAACAATATGATAATGTGCTTACGTTTTTCGCAAAATTTTCCAAAGAAACCTTTTAGACATGAGCATTTATAGTGTATGCCAAATGATGCGCAAATACCGCCATTTTGACAAGGATTCTGAGCGCATGGTTGTTTTTTGAGGCACTGAATACGAATGAATGTGATGTAACTCAGGAAGTAATAAACTCAAATTATATATAATTATATTATATATATAATATATATATATAATATATAATATATAATTTAAAAAAAAATTTTTTTTAAATTGGGCGTTATTATGAAGCATTAAAAATGTATAAATGAATGAACTCGATATTATGGAGTATTGGATTCACTTATTTTTTAATTATTTTTTTCTCATAAATTTTCAGGTTCGTTAGATCCTTTTGTCAATGTTATTACTGTTTAACGGTTTCTTTGTCTCTGTTGTTATCGACAGTGGCAGCGTCTGTGAAATATTTGTAATAACGGAGAATTCCGATATCTGCGTTTAATCCCTTCACGTGCGTTTGTATTTTAGAAATCCATTTAGTTTCTGATTGTTTTCTAGATTGCGTTGTTGGAATGCGTGTTCTAATAAGAACATTTGAGGTGTGTAAGTTGTGTGATAAGGATATGAGATTTATAGTGGTTTGTGGTTATTTAGTCTTTAGTCTAAAGGGTGTTGATGTTTCTCCCACATATCCACTATTTTCTACATTGTGTGCAGTATATATATATATAATATGTTAGCGCAATCGCATGTTAGGTGTGGCGGATGGATTGTTATGTTTGGTGTAGGTATTTTTAATGGTTTTCCGTATGTTATGTGGCTGCAAAACTATATATATATATATTATATATATTATATATATATAATTTGAGTTTATTACTTTTTCAAAAGATCCAGTGATGTTTTGAAAAAGAGAATATTATCTCGAAAATTCAAGGAATTAAATACAGGTTAACACGCAACATCATTGTTATCGTATTATTATTTTTCTTTACAACCTGCCTTCTAAATCAATCTCCTAACCAATATATACATATATAATATGAGATTAACTCAGGAAGTAATAAACTCAAATTATATATATATATATATATATGTGTGTGTGTGTGTGTGTGTGTGTGTGTGTGTGTGTTCGTGTATATGCCTGTCTGAGTGACTCGGTGTGTTGGGGTGAGTCAGTATGCTTAGTGCGAAACTGACTTTATATTACGTAAGCTCTTTGGAATATAAACAGCAAACTGCATGATAGTTGTATTCTTTGTGCAAAATGAGTCTATCGAGTTTGATTGGTCGTTTGTATCTTTATTTGTTTTTGTTTTTGAATTTTTTTTTTTTTTTTTAAATAATGTTACTTGTATTTTTTCAGATAATGGCTGTATATAATTTAAACTCTGCAAGAAAGATTAAAAAGTATCTGCTTTTATGTTTTATGGAAACCGAGCTCGTCGTGGACGATTTGTTGTGCAGAATCATGACTAATCTGCAGAGAACAAGCAAGCTGATCGATAATAACCCGTCGATTTGCCATCATCATCTCGTAGGCTTGCTGAATCTTCTCATCAAAGGTGGAGGTTGACGGACGTCTTGCTCCCTCTGCGTACACTTTAAAACAACTCTATCCACCCATACACTCACTAAACTCTCCACGTATTTTGATAAATCCGCCGATGAGTTTCAGCCTCTGACACTCCTTCCGACTAGAGAAATCAGGTCACTTTCTTGGTGCATACTTCTAATAGAGCGTCCTTGTTTACACTGTAAGGACAGCAAACAAAATGGCGCTATCACAGACGAACTTTGATCACGTGACCATAACAGAGCCACAACCCTTCCATGCCCGTATCCACAACCTTCAATACTTAGTATCCAGCAACTTTCCATACCCAGTATCCACACCTTCTACCTACCCACTTATCCACATCCACTTTTCCGATGCTCAGTATCCACACCTTTCATAACCTAAGTATCCACTCCTTCAATAACAAGACTGGTTCGTTAATAAAATGACAGTATCCACACCCCTCCATGCCCAGTATCCACAACCCCTTGAGCCATATCCCAGTATCCACCCCTTCCAAGTGCCCAAGTAACATAAACTGACACACCTTCTCATGCCCAGTCACCACTAAATAAATGCACCCTTCATGCCCAGTATCCCACCACCCTTCCATTCCCAGTATCCACATCCCTTTCATGCCCAGTTATCCACACCCGAGTTTCACTGCCCAGTATCACACCCTAACAATACCAGTATCCACATCCCTTCCATGCCCAGTATCCACTTAATACCCATATACATTTATTGTATCCACATTCATGCCAGTATACACTCTTCCATACCAGTATCACACCCCTCATGCAGTATCAATTATCCAGTTTCCACACCCTTCCATGTCCCCAGTATCGCACACCCTTTTCACAAAACAAACAAAACAAACAAAAAAAAAAAAAAAAAGACAAAACAAGAAAGCAACAGAACACAACAAAAAGACACAAGAAAAAAAAGAAAAAACAAGCAAAAACACAAATAACAAATAACACAACAAAATCAAAACAAAAAAAAACGCACACATCACAAAGAAAACAAACAATAAAAAAAAAAAAAATCAGAAGAAAAAAAAACCAACAAAAAAAAAAAACAAAGAAAAACACAAAAAACAATCACAAAAAAAAAAAAAAAAAAAAACAAAAACAATAAAAATAAAAAAAACAAAAAAAAAAAAACAAAAACAAAAAAAAAAAAAAAAAAAACAAAAAAATCAAACAAAAACAGAAAAAAAAAAATACAAAAAAAAACACAAAATCCAATCAGACAGACAAAAAAAAAAAAAATAAGAAAAAAAAACAACAAAAAATCAAAAAAAACAGCGAAAAAAAAAAAAAACAAGACAAACAAGAAACACAAAACAAAATAAAAACAAAACAACACAATAACAAAAAAAAAAAAAAAAGAAAAAAAAAAAAAAAACAATCAACAAAAAAAATCAAAAGCAAACAAAAAAAAAAAAAAACAAATCATAAGAAGTGCACAAAAAAACAAAACAACACAGAAAAAAAAAAAAAAAAAAAAAAAAAAAAAGACACAAAAAAAAAAAACGCGAAAAAGTAAAAAAAAAAAAAAAAAAAAAAACACACATCCTAAAAAAAAAAATACAAAGCACAAAAAGAAAAAAGAGTGTAAAAAAAAAAAAAGTCAAAAAAATACAATAAAAACAAAACCAAAAACACAAAACAGCAAATTAAAAAAAGCAAGAAAAAAAAAAAAAACATCAACACCAAAACAAAAACAAAAAAACAAACAAACATAAAGAACAGAAGAACAAAAAAAACAAACAGAAAAAGGAAACAAGAAAAAAAAAACCAATAAAGAAAACACACAAACAAAAATCAAAAAAAAAAAAAAAAGAAAATAGAAGAAAAACATACAAGAAAAAACAAAAAAAAAAAAAACAACACAAGTTACACACAAAATAAAAAGAAGTAAGTTACAAAATCAATCAAAAAAACAAGAAGGAAGAAAAAACTGAAAATCACAAAAACAACAAAGACATCAGCACAACAAAAAAAAAACACAAAAAAAAAAACAGAAGAAAAACAAAAACAAACAAAAAAAACAAAAAATAGCTTAATCCAAAAAAAAAAACAGTACAAAAAAAAACTAACAAAAACAAAAAAAAAAAGAACAACAGCAACCAAACAGATATACATACAAAAGAAAAAAAACAAAAAACAGAAAAAGAAGAAACAGAAAATTTGCAGAAAAAAAAAACAAAAAAAATAAAAAAAAACGAAATAATACAAAACAACTAACAACAAAGGAATTGCAAAAGTAAAAATAGAAAAAAACAAACCACACATAAAAAAAAACAAAAAAAATCAAAAAAATTACACAAAAAAAGAAAACAAAAAAGAAAAAGAGAAAAAAAAAAAAAAAAGAAACATAAAAATCAAAAAAAAAAAAAAACAAAAAAAGAACAAAAAAAAAAAACAGAACAAATAAAACACAAAACAATCAAAACCAATAAAAAAAAAAAAAAAAAACATTCATAGTACGTGAATTGACGCTAAATGCTAGCGGTGGCCCACAAAAAATGTCCGAGTGGATGTAAAATAATGTCTCGATGAAGAGTTTTCCCACCCCAGTCCAGACCCAAACCCCAATCTGGAAGCGCAACCAAGAGGGACAACCATTACCCTGCCATGCCCAGTATCCACAACTTCCATTCAGTATCCAACATCCTTCCATAACCTCAGTAGTCCCACACCTTCCAGCTGCCGAAGTTGCCCACGATATCCACACCCTTTCATGCCCGAGTATCCACACCCTTCATGCCGGTCATCCAATCGAATACCTTACAAGTGGCCCGAGTATCCTCACCTTCCAGTTAGAATAACCCAGTATCCACAGACTTCCATGCCCAGGTAATTCACACCTTTTCAGCCCAGTGAGTTCGCCACACCCTTCCACAGAGATAGTTCCAGTACACACCCTTGTCAATGCCCAGTATAATACACCCTCAATACCCAGTATCCACATCCTTACAGTCAAACACGCATCATGGCCGCATCACCATTGAAGCCACGAAGGAAAAAGAAGACGATCAAGAGAGCCATCATTGAAGCACAGAGTAGCACGAGATAATGAGCATGACATACGTAGGCAACTCAGAGGTGACAACACGAAACAAAGCTTCATAAGCAGATGTATTGATGAAGGAACGAGACTGGAATGGTAAAAATAGGACTTAAAGTTCATAATAATGAGACTCGTGAAGCGATAATTATAGCAACGGATATTAAATAAGAACGATCAGAGGGAGATACGGAACAACGATATTAACTAGAAGATATGTTGATATACATGTTCGAACACCTCAGAAATATACTCACGCGAAAAGCCAAACTAAAAGACGACCTCATACACTGAGGAAGGTATGGTTATCTCACACAATCACAAGACTCACATGTATCAAGAGGAAGAAAACACAGTAGTGAAACTTTCAACTTGGGATAAATCATAATATACAAGCAAGCGCGATAGTTTCCGAAAACGTCAAGGCACGCATCATTATCCAGTTAGGACATGACAACAACAAAAAAAGGTGGAGAATTCTAATATATAAAATAGAACCTAAATCCGCAGTACCACACCCTTCATGCCCAGTATCCCAACTCTTCCATACCCAGTATCCACACCCTTTCATGCCCCCAGTAAAAAATCTCACACCCTTCCATAACCAGAACAACACCTTAACATGCCCAGTATCCATCCCCTCCGACAACCCCAGTATCCACACACTTCCATTCCAGTATCCCACCCTTTCATGCCCAAGTACTATAAAAATCCACACCTTCCATTAAGAATCGAGAGCCCAAGTATCCACACCCTCATTTACCATATCTCACAATCCTCCATAAACCCTGTATCCACACCCTCCATGCCCAGTAATCCGACCACCCTACAATACCCAGTATCACACTAGATCCTTAACCCGTATCGCACTCCTTACATGCCCATATCCTCCCCTTCCACCATATATCAGCACCCAGTATCCACACCCTTCCATGCCCAGTATTCAGACAAGAAAAACATAAATAGCACCCTTCATGCCAGTATCCACCCCTTTTGCCCATTACCCAGTATCCCACCACAAAGATATGAGAAGAGCCAACACCCTTCATGCCCAGTATCTACACCCTTCAATACCCTATCCACATCCTTACATGCCCAGAATCCACACCCTTTCATGCCCAGTATCCACATCCTTTCATGCCCAGTATTCACACACTCCATTCCCAGTATCCCCACCCTTTCATGCCCAGTATCTACACCCTTCAATACCCAGTCGCACACCCTTCCATTTTCTCCAGTATCCACATCCTTTCATCCCAGTATCCACATCCTTTCATGCCCAGTATTCACACACTTCCATTCCCAGTATCCACACCCTTTCATGCCCAGTATCTACACCCTTCAATACCCAGTATCCCATCCTTACATGCCCAGTAAATCCACACCCTACATGCCCAGTATCCACATCCTTTTCATGCCCATATCACATCCTTTCATGCCCAGTATCCACACACCCTTCATACCCAGTATCTACACCTTCAATACCCAGTATCCACACCCTTCCATGCCCAGTATCTACACCCTTCAATACCCAGTATCCACACCCCTTCCATGCCCAGTATCACATCCTTTCATGCCCAGTACCACATCCTTTCATGCCCAGTATCCACATCCTTCCATACCCAGTATCCACATCCTTACATGCCCAGTATCCACACCCTTGCCCAGTATCCACATCCTTCCATACCCAGTATCCACACCCTTTCATGCCCAGTATCCACACCCTTCCATGCCCACAGTATCCACACCCTTACATGCCCAGTATCCACACCCTTCCATGCTCAGTATCCACACCCTTACATACCCAGTATCCACACCTTTCATGCCCAGTATCCACACCCTCCATGCCATATCACACCCCTTCCATGCCCAGTATCCACATCCTTCCATGCCCAGTATCCACATCCTTCCATGCCCAGTATCCACACAAATATTTTTATAATGCACCTTTATTGTTAAAAAATATATATAAATCTTCATATGTACATTTGAGTTCTGAAACTTTGTTTGAATTCTATCAAAAAACAATTGATATCATCCATATATATATATATATATATATATATTATATATATATATATATATATATATTATATATATTATATATATATATAAACTTTAAACAATCTTTTAAGTTTGGTATTTAAATTTAATTCAATATACTTTATATTTAACTATTTTCTAATTTCATTTTTATCAATCTTTAGATTTGGTTTGTAATTTAAAAAAAAATTATATTCGACGTCGGCTATATTTCTAAACTGAAGAATCCTCTGTGTGACCATGAATTATTATCCAACTCCAGAACAAGCACCTAAGTATACACATATATAGAAAGTTTAAAAGACAAATTTACCATATTCAAATCGACACACACACACACACACGCATAAATTCATAAAAACGTGCTAATGTTTGTGCTTACCTGAGGTACAGCCGGTGTAGCGAAGAATCAATATGAGAACTGTAAAAATAATAAAAAGTAAATATAAAGTAAACAATCTTGTCACGGAAATAAATTTAAAATTTATTCCATTGAATTGAACTCGATAATTTGAAGGCATGATCTCATTACAAATCAAACTTTAAACAAGTTAAGATTATATGAATATTTTTTGTAGTGTTACTGTTTGGGAACTTCTTACTGTGCATCAGACGATATAAATAGGCATTCAACATTACTTGAAAATATTCAAAGAGTCTATACACCTGTCCACATGTCGCTTTTACAGTGTGACTGACATTTGATGTGTGCTTGATGAATCTGGAAGAAAAAGAAGACATTTCTTTGAAACTAAACGATTTACAATTAGTGTTCGCTCTTTGAAAATAAGTTTGAATGAATTCCATGTTACTGTAGTTTCGTTCAATTCAAAACCAGTTAGTGACTTCCGCCTTAATAAATATCATTAAAAAGTTAATGAGATTTGCTAGTTATCTTTTCACGATCATATTTGATGCTGTTTTATGAAAGCGCGTGGTCTAGTGGTTAGAGTCGTAGGAAATGGACTCGTCAATGCGAGTTCAATTCTTAGACCAAGCCGTTGGCATTTCACATGGCACTAATACCCTTGGGAAAGGTATGAATCCAATTCTCCTTCCAGCTATGGATAAATAAAGCAGGGGAGATTGGACTCTTTAAACATAGCTAGGTAACCAGTCTAGAAGGAAAACTCTGAATTCAAACCTGTTAAACTCCGCGTAAGAAATTGATTTTGTGTCGCATCCTACTCGTGCGGAGGGGTTGGTAAATATATATATATATATATATATATATATATATATATATATATATATATTGATGCTGTTTCCTTATTGCTTGAAGTAAATGACATAATAGAAATCCCTGTTTCTCATATACATACTCTTTCACTCACTCACTATATATGTATATATATATATCTTTAACACCACACACACACACTCCCCTCTCTCTCTCTCTCTCTCTCTCTCTCTCTCTCTCTCTCTCTCTCTCTCTCTCTCTCTTGATTAAGAATATCTAAAACGCGGTACGTACTATAGTCACTTCTGTAGAGTAAAAGTCTTTTCATTTTAGCTGGATTACTGTATGATTGTCTCAATTTTTTGATGAGGCTTGATAATTTGTTTTATTTAGATTTTCCGCATTTTTATATACACTAAGAATCGGCCGAAGTACCCTGGACTTTTCTCCACGTGTTTCTTTTCAAACTAAGGAGCCTTCACGGAACTTTGAATCGAACCCCTTATTTAATCCATTGGGGTAGATTTTTTTCTCATTCCGTTTACCATGATTGGACACAAGTGTTATGTCTAGCATTCTATGTTATGTTCACCCGTAGTCAGGACTGAGCCTCCAGATAATCTTCCCTTAAAAATGTATTAACTTAACATAATCGTTACGCCATGTGTCCAACTGGACAATTCAAAATGAAGTTTTGGAACCTATAAACTTAATGTTCTTTATACCTAGAATTTACAGAGATAAGTTTGCAGGTAAAGTCCTGTTTTGCGATCCAGATTTCTTGTCATTGATGTTATGCTTTCTTGGTAATTGATTGGATGGAGGGTGTCTCTTGAGCAGAGTATTTCTCCTTGATACATATCGTAACTACTGGTGGCTTTTTTTACTGGTGTTGTATTCAACACACGAGATTTCTTTGCTGTGTAAGAATGGTGGTAGTTGAAATTGAGATCCAGTCCGTTGAAAGCTTGCTTTCAATACATGGATGAATATTGATGAACATTGATCAATACCACGTGACTTCCGGTCAACACCCGAAACTTCCGGTTGACACTCAATTCTCCGTTCGGGGTCACGCTACGGTCAAACCATCGTTCATCCTGTTTTACTCATCACTATTTTTTAAACCTTTATCATCTCTTACTTATTTCCTTCTTCCTCCTTTTTTAATATAGTAGTTCTAGCTCACAAAAGTCAGGATAATATCCCCATCTTGCTACATGAACTAAATTCTTGCTCTGTGCTAGTAATGAACATATCTGGGTAGAACAATTTGTTGTCATGTTCTTCCTCCATTGTAAACTATACAGATGAATGAAATGAGTTCACATGATCCATTAGTAAATAATCACCTTCCTGATAGGTTCAGAGAATGAATAACATCCACGTATCTAAATCACATTAATAGCTTTAGTGTTATAGATCCTAATGCCATCTCTTCGAAGATATACATTGATCAATACTGAGGACAATGGTGATCTCATAACCCAACCCTCTTCTCTTCGGTATATGTCGGAACCTCTCCCGAAGTAGGTTGTTTCCACCCGGAAAGTCAACATCTCCAGGAGATTAATTATTGGGATACAGGTGCGTTCTTCCAGCGAAGGATCTGCAATTCAGTCTCATCGGTGGGTAGCTTTGTGAATAGACTTAATACATTTATACTCACCATTACTGATTTTGTCAAAGAAATAGATATTCTTGGCGAGGATTTACTCGTTAACAGGAGTGACTATTTCCACAAAGAAGTAGCTCAGTGAATGACATTCTAAACTTCGACAGCAGAAAATGGATCTTAATTGAATACAATCCTTATGAATCTTATGCAAGTCTTATATGTGTGGTAGACGAGTTCAATCCTTGATTAGGCTGTTTGCATATAGCGCTAATGCTCTTAGGAAAAGTATGAATCCAACTATTCTCCTTCCCGCTATATGTCAAATAGTAGGATAGATTGGGCTACCTCGTCATTACAATAAGCTACCACACAGATATATTTTACCACCCACCTGCACGAGCAGGATGGGGCAGTTTCCGTACTGGAGTTAAACAGGTTTGAATTCAGATTTTTCCTTCTCCTAGAGTGGTTGTCTAACCAAGGTGTTAGACAACCAATCTATGAGAAGGAAAAATATGAATTCAAACCTGTCTAACCAATATATATATATATATATATATATATATATATATGATGATGAGTATATATATTTATATGTATTATATATATACATATTCATATATATATGTGATGAAGATAGATATTTATATCTATCCCCGGATGCACTTACGAGTTTGACCTCGAGCTCAGTCTAACAATAATCAAACAACACCTGCAATGATCCTGGTGGAAGACTATATCTGCTAAAGCTCTTTTCATGAGTAACATTGATGGCGTAGATAGGGGAGACTTGCTGCAGGGACAACTGCTTAGTGTTCAATCCAACTTTGGCCTGGCCTTGACTTGCCTGTGCTCAGACCTGAGATCCATGATCTTATTATAATGCAGATTTTGTGTCTGTCTGTAAGCGAAACTACGTTACCCTTAATGTCACAAGAAAAAAGAATAAGGAAGCGAGTTTTCTGATATTTATTCCCAGATGAATATATTATGATAACTACATTATTATAATATAGCACATTAATGCTTCACACTAATGCCCAAACCGGATTATATTTGCTAGTATTAATAACGGAATGTAATAATTCATGCAAGGTCCCTCATATAACATAGCCACCGATGACTGCTATGTATTTAATAGCTGATTAACCGGAGACACAAAAACCCAACTCGCATAGAATTTAGGACCTTCTGTTGTTTTATTCCCCGGCTCAGTTTCTGATGCCGTGAAAGTATGTGGAAATTGATAACGGATACAGTGTACGGAACCAGTTCCTATCATATATTTGAATGATTCAATCGCTCTCTGTTCACGCTATGCTCATCTCGTGAAACTGTTCAGGTACTGATGAAAGATTGCCATATAAAAAAAATGAAGACTTACAACAAATAAGAAAAAGAATAAGGAAAAACATTTTGGTCTTTGATAATTTTTTATTGCTCGAATTACAAAGTATACCCTATTTTATATCTGCTACAATTATTTTCGAAAAACCCAGAAAATCCAAAAAATATCAGCTGTTCACCCGATTATTAGATGATTTCTGAAAAAAAAAAAAGGATTTAAAAAATTAAGTGACCTGAAAAAAAATGAGAAAGTTTTGAAATAAAATACATAATGCATTATAAAGATCATTCATTGATAAATAAACTCTGAAAATTTCATTAAAATCGGATAATTCCCTGATTTTTGGTAAATTATTTTCTGTAGGGGGGGGGGGCTAAAGTCATTTTGTCAAAAACGCAGTTTAGCCTCATTCTGGGTATACATTGTATATAACCAGGGTCGTAAAAACCGAGGGGAGCAGGAGGGACGGTGCTGCCCTCCCGCAATTTTTACCACTTGTAATAATTTTTCTTTATTGTATATTATTAAGAAAAAATCCAGTAAAAATATCACATTTCTTTAAAAGGTGAGGTGGTAAAAAAAATACCTACATTGAGTTGCCGATAAAAATTGGTTGGGGCCTGTAAACTATCTACATTAATTTACCGACAAAAAGTGACAAAATCTCGAATCGGAAAAAGAAAAATATCTAAGTTGGGCCGGAAATTCGCCTGACGTCGGCACGCTAAAATTAAAATAGCGTAAATTAGGATAGGAGAGCGGGACTAATAATTGTTTTAATAAGATAATTGATTAAATGGCAATATTTCAGGTTTGCATTACACTCAGGAAAAATATCATCTGACTTGGACTCACATGAAAAATAGCAATTCTATGAATTTTGTTGTATTTTCAACAATAGTTTTGATGTTTTCATCAGTATTCCCTGTCCATTGAGTTCCAAGTCTTGCCCCCGTTGTATAGTGTAAAAGTCCTTGAAACTTTATAAGAACTAGCAAATATATGCACCCTCCGGGTGCAAGTATTTAAGTTTTAATGTAATGAAATATCGTATCAAATTAGAAAGGCTAATGAAACTAAATAAGAATGCAGATAAAAAATTTGAAACAGAGGGGGATATAATCGAAAAATAGAACAACTGAAACTTACTCTTCCATCACTCTCGTCTTTCATTGTTATTTTTTCTAATTTAAGTATTTAGTTAAAAGAGGAAGTAAAGAATAAAATGACAGTTATCTTTTCCTGATAATGGATTTCATTTAAGATTCATTGAATAGATTTTTGCTTATATTCATTAAAATAAAACCAAACAGTTAGAAACCAATAATACTAAGCATATATTTATTAAAATTACATTTTTAATATCAATATGCAAATTAGCCTTCCCGTTCACACTGTAAACCGCTATTTTGTTGTATATATAAATACAATTGCACATCATTAGTATGTTGATATGGTCAACAGTGGCTTCGGCCTCTGGACCATTGATATAATTAACGGCGTCGATCTCAGGGGGCCATCCCCCCAGGCAACACCTGCCCCCTTGATTTAAAGGGACAGGGCTGGGTTTATTGCCCAGTGCCTGAGGCGCCCCCCTTGAGGGGGAATGCCGACGGGATCGACGCAATTTTTCACCTGCCACTCCATGAGCTTCGGCTTGTGGGTGGTCCCACGTTAATAGGGACTTTGTGCCTGACCCGTACAAGTGGGGTACGCGGTAAATACTATGTAGATATGGTTAACAAATAAATAATGTAAAACAATTTTATTAATAATTGAGGTTAAAATAAGGATAAAGTCATGGTGAATGTGACGTCAATTACTAAGGGAATTGTGACTTGAGTAGTGATTTAGTTTCGGTTACAGACAGAAAAACACACAATCTCCATTATAATAAGATATAGCATCTGGTTACATACATATTACACTGTAAACTTTCTAATGAAAATACATCACTTTCGATAATGGAAAAACTTCAGCTTTATGGGAGAAAATGATAATTGTATGAAATCGACAATGATAACTAAATAATTTCATATGTGGTCAATTTATGGGTCTTCCTAGTTTTACGTTTTTCTTTGTCATCATTTCTTGAATTTTTAAAAAATTATTAATCCTCGTCCACATGTGTATTTTGCGTGAAGTTCTTTTAACGGATTTGTAACACAATCAGTAACTTTACGGTTTCTCAGGAACATATATCCTCGTTAACAACTTTATGGAGAAAAATGAAAACAGAATTATTAAATTCCCTAATAGATGAATAAATTAAGTTTCTTTTCAACAGATTAGACATTAATTGATAAGACATATCAATATATTATTAATTGATTCGACGAATATTAAAAGTATATTATTGAAACTTTCAAAGGTATATACTCTATATATTAATACACTAGTTACTACCTACATTTGTCTCAATTTAATACCTCCCATCCGGAAGGGCATTGTCTCGGTCTGTAATTTACGTTTCTGCGTTAAGAGTTACGTCCCTTAGACCAACTGTGTATTTTTTCTAAACGGGACTATTCTTGCATTTTCACCGCCCTTTTCCGGCTACCATTATCCAGCGGTAAATTCAAGGCTTATCCACACGCGTTCAATTTCTTTTCTGTGTTCTTCCTTAAAGAGAACAGGTACGTCACTTGACTCTCAGTAACATGCTTATTAAATTTTGTAATAGACTTTTACCTTGTGTATCTGACTATATTATTTGACGTTTCGCTGAACCTTGTACACTAAGAAAGATTTTGTAATGTTCACTCCCTTGTCACTCGATTGACTTTCTCTCATAGACTCTGCCCCCCTCGTTTGTACCTTTCTTAACTTCTAAGCCTGTTTGGTGGTGTTATCGTATGTCATTATTATTTCACTGTCTTTATCTATGAACTGCCTCAGTTTTTCTATTAACACCCATCCATTGCCTTGTTCAGACATTGTACCATCCCCTGTGTTGTGGCTCGTTCTATAAACCTGTTTTCTTTCCTATTTCAGTTTTTTACACTTTCTGGTGAAAGGAATAAAGAGATTACCTTATCTACGGTGTTCGTTATTCTATGCCAGAGGGAGTTAGACTACGTGAGACGAAAAGTCGTTCATACACTTTGAAAAAGAGATAAGCGGCGAAGTAGGAGTCGCGATAGGCATCGTAGTTGGGGAGTTGATAATGGGTTTGGGTTGAGGATGGGAGTGGGAATGGGAAGAAGTGGACTGTCAAGTGGTGGTGAATGGAACAGCTCAAAGAGGATATAGATTTATAGAGAGAGTGCGAGTGGAAGTGATAACGCTAATATGTTTCAATGAAATAAGAGAGAGAGAGAATGAAAGAGAGAGAAAGAGAGTTATATCAAAATCAATATTTCAGGTTTGCATTACACTCAGGAAAAATATCATCTGACTTAGACTCACATGAAAAATAGCAATTCTATGATTTTTGTTGTATTTTCAACAACTGTCTTCATCAAGAGAAATGAAAAAAAAAAAACGCAGCATTTTTTAGTGGTGGTCACAGCACCAAACCTCCATTCCGTTTTCGCTCGACCAGCCAAAATAACCAGTTAGTGATTTCAGCATGTTAATTGCTGTTTTCATTACGAGGTGCTCGATAAACTATATCTTGTTACTTCTAACATATGGGGCGAGTTTTTTGTACTTTGTGAACCCGTCTATCTTTCAGCTGCTACCTTATTTTTTATAACCTATATTCGCACATCTTAGCCACTCGCTTACACTGATACATACAAGTAAAAGTAAGTAATGTCGACGGAGTGGCCTATTGTTGGTATTAGCCAGACAACGAGGGAGTCTATCCCGTTTTCACAAGCGCTGGACCAGGGAGATTCTTTTTGCATCTGAGGTGGAGCGTCACATCTACCATAAGTTCCCTAATTTACCGTAAATATCCCTGTGCTACTCATACGTTGAGTTGGCGAGGGCCGGTATTAAACCCGGAACCATGTGGTTCCGAATCGAATGAATCTACCGACTGGGCTAAGGGGATAAAAAGTGTGAGTAGGCAAAATCGCCGGAGATGACAGGGAACACATCGTCAAACATAAGCCAATTAATCAGCGTTAAAATACTCAGACACGGCAGAAACAAGGGAGATAAATATGGTTTTCAAGTCTATTTCTCGAATTATACCTTTATTTGGTATTGTTATAATAGTAATCCACTCTTTCATGAGAGTTACAATGCGAGCAACATAACACTTTTCTACTTCTACTGTGTGTGGCCGGACAAATGGCCGACTGACATTTCATCCCCGGACATTTTCCCGAAGGACATTTCATCGAATGACCCTTTCATCAACGGAAATTTCACGAAAGGAACAATTTACCAAATAGAAATTTTACCGAGAGACATTTCACAGAAAAATTAAAAAAAAAAACCTTATGTTAATTTCATGTCATTATATCAAAATTATTCTAACATTTTTAATCGTTTTGTATTTATTATTTTAGAAATTAGAATAAAAATGTTTTACATTAAAAAAAAAATAGCATTAAGGAAGTTGGAGATTAAAGGATTGTAGACTTTAATTAAACAAACGATGTGATGTGAATCTTAAAGAAATAACGAAAATTTAAATTGCAAATAAATCTATTTCCATAATCTATATAGTTTATTTTTGCATCATATAATTTACATACCCGTAATTTCATAATCAAAATTAAATTTCTGTTTTCGAAAGTTTTTCCATTCCAGCTGTACTGCAGTTAATAATCGAATATTTCTTAATATAAATTCCATAGAAAAATTGTAAACATTTAAAAAAGAATACTTTTCCGGGATATTATATTAATACATTATTATATTATACATTATATATTAATACATTATATATATATATATATATATATATATATATATATATATATTATATATATATATATATATAAAAGGATATGAAAACACACAATATGCTGTTAAAGTGAAAATATTTTACATCATATTTATAGCTAATATTGAACAATATTTCGATTTATACAAATCATCTTCAGAGCTTGTTTTTACTCCGGACTCATTGAGGGAGAAGCTGAAAATAATTTGAATTCAAAAGAGAAAACATAGATGTTCCAAAAAGTCATGCGGTCGTTTCATTATAAGCACATCCGCCATGCGTTTCTCGGTCAGCGACAATAATGTATTAACATATTATCTAACATATTACCGATTCTTACCATAATAGCTCAACTCATCATTGCCCATCAGCTCAAACGAATCTCTGGTAGATTTTGTGATGCTGCATCGTGCTTGTTTTTGGGAATATTCCACTGCTTTACATTCCTGTTGACGGCATTTATTTTTGCAATCTGCTAATGTCTTCACACCTTCAAAACTTAGCAAATTCTTACAAGAAAATATTTCTGCCCCACGGATGAAAATCTCTTTGACGCCTTTGAATAAGAAAAAAATAAAACATTTTTAATGACTTTTATAAACGATATATGTTTATTTAGAATTATATACTTTGTGCCTTAAATACATTTTCAAAATTTTGATAAAGATAGTAGAGGTACTTTTTGCATGTGCAAAATTATCGTAGGTATATAAAGGGAGCAAAGTAATGAACGAGCTATCATTTAAAAATGTTAAAAAATAAATTGACGGACTGTTATTATAAAACCACCAGGCAGGAAACACATGAATGTTTATTCCCTCATCAATTAATTATTATTATTATTATTATTATTATTATTATTATTATAGAGTTTTTCACACCAGCGTTAACTGATGGTTTTCACTGGAGTCTGAGTGACAACAAGTCTCCTCAGGTCTCCAGGACTCTTCTAAGTATTCTATTATTATTATTATTATTATTATTATTATTTCACTCCATTCGAGTTTTTCACACCTGCAGAAGCCGGTGGTTCACTGGAGGCTGAGTGACAGCAAGTCTCCTCAGGTCTCCAGGACTCTTCTGAGTATTCCAGCCGATCTCAATAATGCTATAGTCTGGATGGTCTCGATTCTTCCTCCGATTTTTAATTCATCCAGACTCCTTTCTAACCCCTTTGGGATTGTTCCAAGGGCCCAATCACGATCGGCACGACCTTAACTCTCATGTTCCACTTTTTTTTTTCAGTTCTCTGGCAAGGTCAAGTATTTATCGGTTTTTTTCGTTTTCTTTCATTTTCACTCTGTGATCAGCCGGGACAGCAAAGTCCACGAGATGACAAGTCTTCCTCTTCTTGTCAACCAAGACAAGATCTGGTATTATTATTATTATTATTATTATTATTATTATTATTATTATTATTATTATTATAAAATCGTTTCCTCTCCTAAATGAATGCTTTAAGTTATGCCCAAACCGTGTGAGTTGGTTTTAAAACCGAAACAAGAAAACCGGATGATCAAGCCTAAACATGTGTCAGCTTCTTTCGTCATTCGGACAAAAGCGTCCGTAAGGCTCACCTAAAGAATTACAAAAAGAACACAAGGCAGATTTTACTATACTGAATACTTTTCTTTTTTTCAGTTTATCTGTATATCCATTTTACAATAACGTATCAACACTACTTACCAATAAGCTGATAATATTCATCATATCGATAATCACTCGACTCTAAAGATCGAACCTCAGCATTAATAGAGAGCAGCTCACACCTTTCATTTATTCTATTGAAGTTAAATGATTTACATCTTTTATCGTTCAGACAATGTTGCGCGCAAATTTCAGGAAATGTGGCATGTATCTTTTGGAATGCTGTTTCCTGTAAGAAAGCCACAAAGACACGAGCGAACTTCTTCAAGACTTTTAGATCTGTAAAATAAAATAAAAATGAAAGATGTCCCATTGTAATCAGCTTATATATATATATATATATATATATATATATATATATATATATATATATTGGTTAGGGGGTTGATTTAGAAGGCTATCACAATGCAGTTTGGAATAAATAAAAAATAATAATACGGTAACAATATTATTATTTCTTGAATTTTCGAGGTAATACCTCTTTATCAAAAGAATTGAACTGAAGCAGTACAGCTATGGCATTTCTTCCTAAATGAATTTTTTTTTTTTTTTTTTTGAAAATGACGTTATTTTTGAAATAACTGTATTCCCGTGTGAGCGTGAATGCGTTTATTTTTTTTTTTTTTTGTACGTGTGCGTATGTTGTAATGCGCGTGACATTGAAAATGCGTGTTGGTTGTGACGTTAAGACTGTATCCTAGCGCGGGATTTTGTGCGTGGGTATGTGCGAATGAAAAAGTGTATTTGTGTTTTGTGACGTTTCCTGTTGGATTTTACATCAATTTAATCATTTAATATTATTAATATTATTATTATTATTATTAATATTATCATATTTATTTGTTTATTTACTTATTTATATCTAATTCAATTTATCTTTTTATATTTTATAATATTTTTAAATATATATATATATATATATATATATATATATATATATATATATTTAATTTATTTATTTAATTTTTTTTCCTTAACAACTAGTGTGCAATGGCTTGTGTGTTTGTATGTGTGGGCGAGATGTTGGGCTATAGATTTGAGTGCGTGTTTCGTATTAGTCTTCTCGTTGTAGATTTGTTTCATTAGTAATTCTCCATTGTGCATATATATATATATATATATATATATATATATATATATATATATATATATATATATGTAAAAATGGAAATTGGAAATGAATACGACAATATGAGGAAGAATAAATAAAGAAAAGAAATAATAGAATGGATAATAAAAGATGAATTTAATCAATATCACTTACACATGTGTTTCGGTCAGTTTATCTGTGTGAAAATATTTCGCACACAGAGAAGATTCGACCTTCATCAGAGTGAAATTTTATTTTGAATGAAAAAATTCGTTGGGGAACAACGGAGAAATTTTGGAAATGTTCGAATGGAATTTTTTAAAAATCACATTTGGAACGCTGAAATAGACCGTTAGAATTTTGATATTTGATTTTTCTAGGGGTTATGGTAGAAAATTTTGTATTGTAAAATATATATATATATATATATATATATATATATATATAGAGAGAGAGAGAGAGAGAGAGAGAGAGGGGAGTGAGAGAGAGACAGACAGACATATATAGATATATTTAGATTTGTATCGCGTATCAATAGAGTCAGACGCGCTTTATCATGCCAGTTTATCATCCATGCAAACATCAAATCATCTGACGTTATGAAGAAATGACCGTGAGCTTATATAAGAAAATGAAAAAAGCCAGACATGTGGTTCTAGAAAAAATATCACTCACTTTATTATTGACTTGCAAGGATACCCGGCTTTGCTCGTGAGAATCTACTTCATGTCTAGTTTTATTGTTGTATTGGAATTCAATAACATAAGCAATCCGAAATTTCAAAGATTCAAGGGTACAGATTTCCCAAGAAGATCCCTTGGGACTGTCTTTTTCAGAATGAAATGGTTAGATGAATTATGTACAAATCTTTATTAGAATAATTATATAGAATGTATATATTGTCTATGTATAATATTAATACCAGTAATGTACAAATATCTTTTTGTAAATAAAAAACAATTACTTCATCTAAAATAATTTGTTTGGTTTTATATTGATATTTAAAAATGGTATTTTATGCTTAAATTGTTTTTTGTCAGTAAGGTAAAAAAAACCAACTAAAAACAGATTGATTTTATGAAAAGATAATTGAAAAATTGATTTTCATTAAAGATAATTAAAAAATAAATCGCCCCCTCACTCTCTCTCTCTCTATATATATGTATATATATAATATATATATATATATATATATATATATATATATATATATATAGCAAATATGCACCCTCCGGGTGCAAGTACTTAAGTTTTAACGTAATAAAATATCATATTAAATTAGAAAGACTAACGAAATAAGAATGAAAAAAAAAAAAAGATCTGAAACATTTATACTAAAATCAAAAAATAGAACAACTGAAACTTACTCTTCCACCCCTTCCGTCTTTCATTACTAAATTTTTCTAATTTAACTATTTAGTTAAAATAGGAAGTAAAGAATAAAATTACAGTTATTTCTTCTTGTAAATAATTTTCTTTTAAGATTTATCTCCGAGATTTTTGTTCATATTCATTAGGATAAAACCAAACAATTAGAAATCAATAATACTAAGCACATATTTATTAAAATCAAATTTTAAATATCAATATGCAAATAAGCCTTCCCGTTCATACTGTATGCCGCTATTTTGTTGTATATATAAATACAATCACATGTTATTAGTACGTAGATATGATCAACAGTATTAATAATGTAAAACAATTTTATTCCTAATTGAAGGTTTAAAAGAATGAAACCATGGATAATTTGACGTAAATAATTAAGGCAATTGTGACTTGAGTAGTGATATAGTTTCGGTTACAGACAGAAAAACACACAATCTCCATTATAATAAGATATATATATATATATATTTAAAAGAAAGGAAATGAATCCGACGGTATGAGTATATATAAAAAAAGATATAAAAACACCACAAAATGAATAAAAAGAAAAAATTGATTGTTTTGGAGTTTATAAGAGGGTTTCAAAATATATTGTAAACAAACTTTGCTTAGATAGCCGAACGGCACACGGCAAACTTCTTAAAGTAGTATTTATTCAATAAATATCATATTTCAAAGTGAAAAAACGTTTAATATATATATATATATATATATATATATATATATATATATATATATATATAATTGAAAGAATAAAACGACCGTATTTATTATTATCTATTTCTTATACATTTTTCTTTTTTTGTATAATGTAGATATTAGTAAAATTAAAAATTTTAATGTATTGATTATAAGGTAAATTGAAAATGTTTCATTTTCCGTTGTTTTTCTTTATTCTTTGGTGAAAGAACAACAAGAATCGAATGATTCGAAACAACTATTAAGAGGAAATATTCAAATTGATTAATTGAATTTATGGATTTTTGAAGGTCAGCTCCAAAAACGCAATGCTGGCGTATGTAAGATATATAAAAATTATCTTAAAGAAACAAAATGCCAGCACATATAATTTCTAACTACACCTGTTACGATGCTATAATAGATAAAAAAAAAGATGAATTTAAGATATTTCGAACTTTTTCGTAAATTACAATCAACATCATTTTTTTGAAGATGCATTTATTAAGTATAGTTTTTATAGAAATGTTTTTATCTTTTTTCTTTGACATCGCCGCTGGAGTCCTTCAAGGAGACACACTGGCACCATATATATTTATAATATGTCTAGACTACGTACTCCGAACATCATTAGATACCATAAAAGAAAAAGGTTTAACACTAAAAAAGGCAAGAAGCAGGCGATATCCCGCACAAACAATCACAGATGCGGACTATGCTGATGACCTTGCACTTCTTGCAGATACACCGGCAAAGGCTGAATCACTGCTACATAGCTTGGAGGAGGCAGCAAAGAATATAGGCCTCTATGTGAACTCCGGTAAAACAGAGTTCATGAATTTCAAAAATAAAGGAGACATCTCCACACTCGACGGCAAGCCTCTTAAGCCAGTAGAACAATTCACATACCTAGGTGGTAATATCTCCTCCACAGAGAGCGATGTTAATACACGAATAGCAAAGGCATGGGCGGCCACAAATAGATTATCAGTCATATGGAGGTCCGATCTCCCTGGCAAGCTGAAGCGACAGTTCTTCCAGGCTGTGGTTGTGTCGGTGCTGCTGTATGGCTGCACCACCTGGATCCTGACAAAGCGTCTTGAGAATAAGCTAGATGGGAGCTGCACAAGAATGCTGCGTGCAGTCTTGAATGAGTCGTGGAAACAGCACCCGACAAGGAAACAGCTGTACGGTCACCTGCCCCCCATCTCACAAACTATCCGAGTGAGACGGACAAGGCATGCAGGACACTGCTGGAGAAGCAGGGATGAACTCATAAGCGACGTTCTCCTGTGGAAGCCAACACATGGACATGCAAGTGTGGGGCGCCCAGCAAGGACCTACATTGACCAGTTATGTGAAGATGCTGGCTGCTCCGCAGAGGAGCTTCCAGGTGTAATGAATGATAGGGAGGATTGGCAAAAGATTGTCATGGATGCCCGTGCTGCATGCGCGACAGGATGATGATGATGAATGTACATGCTATCTTCCATTATAGTCTATGCTTTCTTTGTAGCATCTTCTATCATTCCTATCATAGAAATATTCTTCAAAATGTAATAATTTCCCAAATAGTGGACATTTATTTGGGGACAAGCTATCCAGCATCACTGGCCAGTAGAAGCAGCCCATTAGGACCACGTGGGGTCGCTTAAAAATCAAGGATGCAGCGTTGCTTCTCCCCTTTTCACCTGTCGACCTTGTTAAGGCGACAAAGTTCGGAATCTCTCTTTATCCTTGTTGGGTTCAAGGTGGGCTGCTGGGATTCAACAACCCGCGACGGATAAATTCTCAACTTCCTCCACCACCTAGCTCCATCTCGCCAAACCCCACAAGACGAGTAGGCTTAAAACTAGCATACAAGCATCACACAATCAAGAAGGTCAATGAAGTCTGCTACTTTCTCTTCTAGGAGTTAGTGCCTTCGGCAAATGTTACGTACTGACGTTTTCACAGTACCAAATCGATATAAGTTGTATACCCTTTCTTACTTCTTCACTTACTTCTAGTCTTTTCTTCTGGCCGGCTTTGGTTCTATCTTCTAACATCTTGGTCTGGTCTCTTCTAAGGTCTGGTCTTCTATTGAGGACTTCGGGTCTGGTTTCTGTTGGGGATTTCTCCTTATCAGAAGCTGTGTCATTGTTAGTTTTAGGTAATAAACACAAGACTTCGATTTACGTTGATGTTACTTTATTCATAAATCCCCAAACCAGACGTCTGCGCAGATCCTTACATCTTACTAGCTCGGCTTCTAACTCCTAACTGACTGACTGAGTTGCTTACTCCTTAAACCGGAACAGGGTCTTCTAAGCCTTCCGGTTCTCACGATTTATCCCCGGAAAGCAAGGTGAGAGTGGGTCAAGCGTTGTCACTCACTCTCAAGGCCATCAGCTGCACTAATCGCCATAATGATTTATACACTACCTTAAAAATGTATTAGGGATCCAATAATTATGTAACACAAATAACTGCTACTATCAAACTTCGGAATAAAGGCTCCAAGAACTTTTTTCACCTCGAGCAATAGTGAATCAAGGACAAATCCATTAGCAGGCAATGACTGTACAACCTTAACAATACCTAACATACCCTAGATTCACCAAGCTAAAATATTTACGAGTAGCCTTGTCCGACCTAAACTAAACGAAATATTGAAATCTACAACGCTAATCTCTGTTGCATAGCCCCTCTTCGCTACTCTGAATCGTATACGTTGCTGGCATACTGCTTAATGAAATCACAAGGCATGCTGTATGTAGTAGGAGATTTGACTTTTTATTAATTCCCTCGTGGTGCGTGTGAGTGGACGAGCGTTGACAATGGGAACTACTAATGCTGGGATGGTGGAAGGTGGTGGGCGCGCCTCACTGCCCACTGACAGCGATTGACCGCAAGCGTCGTTCAGACTCCTTGTGCTCTGTTCGCCGTCTCCTATCTGACTGTCTACAGACCTCTGACTGCTTAAGTAAGCGCAACCCTATCTATTGTTTTCTTTGTTCAATTTCCTCTTTGTCTAGCTTTCCCGCCAAACGCCCACATATTCATTGTTCTCTAGCGGAACCTTCTAGCTCCAATTCTTCTTTGACTCCTTTATCTATTGTGCATCATTTGTTTTCAATTTCTTTTGTCCTTCCGAATTTTCCGCGCCAAAATAAATTGAAACGATAGTCAATCTGCAACACCTCCACGTTTGGAACTAAGGTTTATATGTGTATATATGCATTGTACATTTTGACGTATACAAACCGTTTTTAGTAGCATTTATATTGTCGTTGTAGCTTGTCTTTTAAACCCCACCGTTTATACTTCTCTCTGCTTGTTAGTTACTTATAATTTATACCTCTATCTCCAAAGGGGCCTCTAAATTTACCATTTATTTTTAATAGATCGTGAATACGCCAAACTATTAGCTGTATTATGGGATCCTAACTTCTGGATTATATTACCTATATATACATTTAAAATACTTATATTACCTATATAATACCTATATTACCTATATATATATACATTTCACATGGCGCTAATACCCTTGGGAAAGGTATGAATTCAATTCTCCCCCCTCCAGCTATGGGCAAATAGCAGGGTAGACTGGACTCTTGAACCATGGCTAGGTAACCATTCTAGGAGAAGGAAAACTCTGAATTAAAACCTGTTAAAATCCGCTTAAGAAATTGACCTTGTGTCACATCCTGTTCGTGCGGGGGGTTGGTAAATATCTATATATACTTTGGGGTTCACGACATGACTTACCTCCCCGAAACGCTTCTGGTTTGGAAAGTCATATTTTAGCTGAGAAAGAAGGTGGCAGGCGTTAATAAGTGGTGGTGTCTCGTTTTTACACGTTGATGTCGTGATTATGGCCGCGCCAATGTAAATTACGCCCACAGAGAAACTGAATATAATGAGTCCGTTTTGGTCATTTCAACACTGGTGACTTTCGCGTGAATGTAGATTATCACTGTGATATGAACGTGTGTAACAAAGAGAGACGTGCGCGTAAGGAACGAGAAACGAACCATTTGATTTAAATACATTTTCCATACCAGTTATTTTCATTATATAATATAAGTTGTTTTCATACCATCTACAAGAGGCACGCTGTTTTTTATGTTGAGAATTAATATAAGTTTTTAGAGAATTCAAATTTGAACTGTTTAGCTTTTATTATAAATATTCTTATTCCTCAATGAAATACTCTATAATATGCCTTTTTAATGATTGTAATTGAACACTTGCATTGTAATCTTGTTAAACTTATAATAACTTCAATGTTCTTACAATTGATTTATTGTTAAGAATTTTCTATCATTTAGATCAAATGGAAATATAATCTAATTTGTTTAGTGTTATAAATAATTTACATAAATTTGGTCTCCAATAAATTCTCATTATTACTTATTTACAGATATTGCTTTCTGTACGATATCATCGGCTGAACTACAAACTAGAATAAAATTAAAGAGTACAATAAGTAAAGTCGTCAGAGCGGCCTAAATTCGGTATCAGCCATTCAGTGAGGGAGTCTATGCCCTTTTCAATAGCGCTAGACCAAGAAGATTGTTTTGGCGTCTGAAGTGGTGCGCCACACCTACAATCAGCTCCTTACTTTACTGCACATATCCCTGTGCTACTCATACACTGAGTTGGCGAGGACCGGTATCAAACTAGAAACCTTGTGGTTTCTAGCCGAACGCTCTACCGACTGAGTTACAATACCAGAATATATTTAAACAAATATGAATGATCAAACTTACCATGACTTGTTAAATTCAGATTTTCTGAGGAAGCTAGAAATAAAAAGAATATTATCATTATTTAATTATTACTCTCTGCTGGATAAAAATGCGTGTGTTGCTTTTATGTGGGTTTCGTCCTCGTTGCATTGTCAGATGGTCAAAAGGCTCATTAATCAAATGTAGCTTGCAGTTAACCTGGTGTCAGCAAAATTAACTCCACTCATGTGCTAACGCCGATGCCTCAAATATCGTTACAATATATTTATATTTTAAAACGTTTATGCATAATGTATTTTTGTAAAAAAAAAAAGATAAAAATAGGAATCTTAATCAGGATTCTAGATTAAAAACATCTTAAAGTTTAACGAAGAAATTATACCCCGTTGAACACTTTTTTGTCAAAGCATAAAACTATCGATATTAGATATCAACATTTCTCACTATAATTATATTTATGCACACTATTTATTTTAAATAAGCGTACATTGTAAAGTTTTATACTTTAGTATTATCTGCGTTATTCGGACTATTGTCTCCATCTTCATTGTTATTTGTACAACGTTATATATCTCTGTGAAATAAAGATTTATTTAGTATATGCTGAGAATAATTTGCATAATGATTTTAACAAAACTCGGTTTAAGAAAATTATTTACTGTTACTGATTTCTAATACCATCATGTTATTCTCAAACATATTAAAAGCAATCATATATATATATATATAATTGTGGTGGAGATGTGAGGAATAAAAGAACAAAACTCAGACAAAAATATGTAGGATATATTTCGCTTAGATTCAAGTAAGCTACTGTGCAACTATAAATAAAAACGTTAATACGTAAAGGAAAATGTTGAAAAGAGAAGAAATTTAACCAAGAATTTAGATGAAACCAGTTTTAAAAATTGGAGAAGATATTCATGTTTTTGGAACTTACGTATACATTTTCCTAGGGACATTTTGTAACCGTTTTTACAAACACATTGTCGTTGTCCACCACTGATTGGACAAATAAAATTTTCAGGGCATCCAGGTTTTTTATCTATTTTATTCACAGCCGTGCAAGTCATCTTTTGAGAACAGTCTTTCAGCAATAAATCTGTCCCGGCCTAAAATATAATAAGAGAAGAACATTTAAATAATTATATATTACATTTTTTTTTTACTTGAAGGCACTTACAACGCATGTATCGCATAAAATTCGATACTTTTTCTTATAGAAAATGAACTTGACAAGTGTAATCCCAGCAAAGGATGGCTTGATGTGTAGAATACCGTACAGACTGTTTCGACTTTATTAAGTCTCATCAGCGGTATATACAAGCTTAATTTCGCTAGGATGGTCAGCTGTGTACTGTGGCCGAGGCGATAAAAGTGTTTCACTAGTGTTTCACTGTGTCTGCTGAAGTCCCAGTTTCGATTTCTGTCGGAGGGAAATCGTTAGTATATACCGCTGATGAGACTTAATAAAGTCGAAACAGTCTGTACGGTATTCTACACATCGAGCCATCTTTGCTGGGATTACACTTGTCAAGTTCATTTTCTATAAGAAAAAGTATCGAATTTTATGCGATACATGCGTTGTAAGTGCCTTCAAGTAAAAAAAAAAAAATTAATATATACTTTATTCAGCAACGTTTCTAAATAAACAAACATCCAAAAAAATCTTATTTAAATAATTGTTTTACAACACCCCATTCAAACGTTACCGTCCGCTAGGGACCTCGAAAACAACGTCACGTGATCAGTTTATGCTATGTTGAAATAACTATTAACATTTCACTTCAACTTTAGAAAATATCTCCCCCGTCAAAAAAACAAAAACAAAACATTACCAGCATAAAAAGTTGTTTCAAAGAAAAACAGTTAATTTAAAGATCAAATTATCCGACTGGAAAAAAAATTACTCACCGTTATATGGAAAAATAAGTAAGAATTCGTTTTTTAGCTGTTGGAGTAATTGTGATATATATATTTACCAACCCCTCCGCACGAACAGGATGCGACACAAGGTCAATTTCTTAAGCGGAGTTTAACTGGTTTGAATTCAGAATTTTCCTTCTCCTAGACCGGTTGCCTAACTAAGGTTAAAGAGCCCAGTCTACCCTACTATTTACCCATAGCTGGAGGGAGAGTAGAATTCATACCTTTCCCAAGGGTATTAGCGCTAAGTGAAATGCAATTACCACGCCCAGGATTTGAACTCGGAGCGACGAGTCCATTTCCCATGACTTTATCCATTACACCACGCGCTTCCTAGTAATTGTGATATAAGGTGTGCTCTAATAACCCACCTGGATTTATAGACTAGCCTAGGTCACGTGGTTTGCTCCTCCAGCCAATCAACAAGCCATACTGCGTGGCTGATACATTACTTAAACACTGATACTTGGCACAGTTCACTTGCAGTCATTGAGGAGAACTTACGACCATTGACGAAGGAACTGAGGACTCTTTACCAGAAGAACCAAAGGATTCATTATCGGAGGACTCTTTACCAAGGATCCACTGGACAAGTGCCCTGTCTTAAGGCCTACAGGATGGCAAAACACATTGTAACATTAGCAACAGTGGGTGTTAATAACGATAAAGCCTGTCGAATGTATATATTAGTTCCATTTGACTAATTTTAAATGCACGGGTGTACGAAATAACAATTGTTTTCTTGTGCATTTTGCAATTGTTGGAATTTTTAGATATAAGGCGCGTGGCAAACGGTCACCTCTAAATATAGACTCACCGACTACCATATGACCAGCGAAGGCAACCTCTTATCCAATCACTGGCAGTCCTCTGCTGCTGCTGTTGTATTTATACTGGCTGATTCTAATCTTAGCTCATTGATACTTGGATCTTCCTGGACGTCTGACCAAAAGGATACTATACCACAGGGCTTATTGACTTACCAAAGGATACTATACCACAGGACTTACTGACTTACCAAAGGATTGCTATAACTCGGGACTTACTTATTTACTTTAAGTTCTTTTACAACTGGCCAAGGATGGCGGCCAGATACTTAACAGCAATAACCGATTATTGTTGGTTTTCACAGATTTTTCAAAGAATTTATTATGCATTTCGTTTCTTTTTTAATGTAGTGATGTTTTGGAATAACTTCTGAATATTTTCTGTTATGCACAAAAACAATGAACTGTAACAGAAAACGCGTCTCGCAGTGAGTTTCACTTTGTGAAAAAATTAAAGATAACCAATTTTCATAGAAATAAAATGTCCTTCCATACATTCTAGGAAGAAAGCATTATTATTCCACAATAAAAATTCAAAATTCTCTTTAAAATTCTAAAATATGTCTCTGATCTGTTTTATGTATTTGACACGGAAATTCCCACATAACACATATATTCTAACACATATACGCGCATTTACACACGATAGAAAAGTAAAATGAAACTAATTACCATTCGATACATTCCCTTATATGTACAGCCACAGGATGTCATAGGCACGCATGTTGTTCCACTAAGAATTGTATCAGGTTTGCATATGCAACCCTCTGTAGGTCCATGAGGGCAAATCGGAGTAGGATCTACACAAGTCGGTTGACAACGGCTGGTACTTTCAGCATAGACTTTATCTTTAGAGCATTTCATAGCTGAGAAATAGATGAAAATTAAAGATATCAACATTTCTGAAAATAAAACTGCAATAAGAAATGTAAGATTATAAGAAATATTCGCAATGCTCTTGGATAAAAATGATTATTTGGCGGACCTGAAATTTCAGACCCCCCCCCCATCTAAAATTTTAAAAAAACATTTTTTTTTTCTTCTTTCAATGGATTATTATCGATTGCACACCAATCCATCAAACTGTGAAAAAAAAAAAATTTTAAGTTATTTATTTTTCGAGTTTTGTGAGGTGCTCAGTTCCCCGTATAAGATTATCGTAAATCTTATCGGAACCGCTAAAAAAAAATTATTTATTTATTTATTTATCCTTCAATGCATTATTATCGATTACACACCAATCTATCAGACTTTTTTTAAAATTCTTGAAAGTTCTTTATTTTTTGAGTTTTTAGGGGTGCTCATTTCCCCGTATAAGTTTATAGTAAACTGATCCCCCATATCGGAAACGCTCGAAAGGAAACTGGCGCAAAGGTGTCAAAGTTAGGGTGGCCCAGAAAAAACAGAACCCAAATTATTTATTTATTTTCCCATTAAACTAACCTTAAACCCCAACCCAAACACCAACCCTAACCCTAACCCTAACCCTAACCCCCTAGTTAAAATTAACAGTTTTATTACAAAATTTGTTGGTTCTGTTTTTCTGTGTCACCTTAATTTTGACACCTTAGTGCAAATTCAGCCCAACTGTTAAGATAGAGCGGTTCCGATATGGGGGATCGATTAACTATAAACTTATACGGGGATGATCACCCCTGAAAACTCGAAAAATAAAGACCTTTTTAGAATTGTTTTTTACAATCTAATAGATTCTATGTAAAGGATAATAATCCATTGAATAAAAAGAAAAGAAATTACAAAGAAAAAGTTCAGGTCCGCCGATTATTTACCTATGTATGAGAATGCTTACTTTGGATTAGAGTATCTATGCACCCACTTTGAAATCAAATCATCGTTCCTTGTAAATTTGACTAGGATTTGAGTGTTGAATCTAATGACTGGATTAGTTTTTAAAAAAAGTATTAAGATATAAAATACGAATCTAGGTAAATTTCTCAAAGTCAATGGCTGGAAGGCAAATTGCTCGAAGTCAGTAGTTCGAAAAATTGTTTCTCAAAAAATCAATTGATTAAAGGACAGATTGCTAAAAAAGTGATAACGCATTTTCTTTTATCTCCCATGTTCAATTATTATTTACCGTTTTGTCATTAATCACCCAAACACAATTTTAAAAAAATCCTTTTTCGCTCACTAAAAAGTTATATCCATTACGCGGGTTCGAGTTTTCCAGAACTAATGATAAAAGAATAAACAAAAGTAAATCAGCGTTATTCGGACTATTGTCCCCATCTTCATTGTTACTTGTACAACGTTTCGGCCGATATGCCCTCCGGCCTTCTTCAGGTATTTCTTTCAATTGGACACATGGTCGAGTGAATAAGGTAGTTAGGTTAAGACAGTTCTAAATGACAGTTATCTCTGGAACCCGAGTTCAATCCTGAGTGAAAGCAGTTAGAAAAATAATTAATTAACACAACTCCTACCACAGCTATGGTTAGCGGAATGAGAACAGGATACCCCCGTCGAATAAATAAAGGGTTAGGTTCAAAATTCCGTGATGGCTCCCGAATACGACAAGAAAGTTTCCGAGTTCGAAAAGAAGGTTCCCGAGTCCGAGAAGGTTCCAGAGTCCGACAAGAAATACCTGAAGAAGGCCGGAGGGAATATCGACCGAAACGTTGTACAAGTAACAATGAAGATGGGAACAATAGTCCGAATAACGCAGATAATACTAATCTTTAAGCCTCATCTCAAATATTCAGAGAAAAAGTAAATCAATAAAGTATTAGAGAAGCATATTCTTCTGATTAACGGTTAATATAATGGTATTGCTGTGGTCATTAAAAGAATTTATTATACGTGTTCAACATTTATTAGCGATCGTTTAAAATACTTCTATCAGCTTTCGAGTAATATATATTTCGATCAATTTATAGTTCTAGTAATAATTTATCGAGCAACTGATTTCGGGAAATTTAACGTATACTATAAAATGTACAGATAAAATCAGTTACTATTCCAAGAAGTGTAAAATCTAACACTTCCTCAGACTTGGGAAACATAAGAGATGAATAAATACTTAATTGATTGTGTACATGATTTTCCTGAGTGAAGATACTTCACTTTGATCCTAGACAGAAATGAATGACAGACAAATAAAGAAAAGAACAAAGAAAAGGAAAAAGTCAGTATTTTCATTATTTAGATATATATTAAAAAAATCGTATCTGAACTTATATTGTTAATCCTAATTATACACACGTCACGTGGAAAGCAGCGGTTTAATTTTATACGGACATAAATAAATAAAACTACTTAAGTTCTTGCCTGTCTATTAAGAACATTATATTGACCAATCTTTTGAAACCCTTTAACCTGCATCATTTTGAATATATTTATACAATTAGAAAATGTGAGTACCATATCATGACACCTTAGAAAGAGTGGGAGAAATTAAATGTTCGTATCTACTCTTCTGTGCCTGATGAATAATATGCTAAATCTAATTTGGTAAAACTTAGAATACACTATTTGATATATGATTGAAACATGCACATTCAAGATATTTTCGCCAATATTCTTGTGTCATTGGTGTGAAAGATTTTGAATTCATATAAACTCAGACTGTTGCATACTGGCATCAAATTCTACATGTTATGTAGCGCCTTCTTCGCTACTCTAAATCGTGTACGTTAGTACTGGGGTTTTCACTGTACCCAAAGCGATGTATGTTAGTAGTCGCTTAATAAAATCTACAACACATGCGTATAGAAGGAGTTTTGACTATTTCTTCTTCTTGGCTGCTGGGTGGCGAGCTTGACAATAGGAATGCCCAAGGGTTGACGATGACTACTACTACCGTTGGGATGACTGGCAATGTTGGGTAAAGGGGTGACTGGTGGCGTCTCACCGCCCTTGGCCGCGACGGACCGTGTCGACTGTCGCTCCTTGTGCTCTGTTCGCCGTCCGCTCTCTGACTGTCTTTTTGACCTGGGATCCCTGACTTCCTTTTATATATATCAAACGCCTATGCGTTTTCTTTTGTTATCTTTATCAGCGGACAAATCAATTTCCGAACTTATTGTTACCCATCCTTCTTTGTTCGCTTTACCCGGAAAAAGTCCTTTGTTACTCTTTTCGTCTTCTCCCTGCCTCGATCCAACCGGAAGACCCTATTTCCGTTTTCACCTTCTTTTAAATATCTTCAATATACAACAAGACAAGAATGTGTTCTGGTTATGATACTACTCTGCTTTAGATTGTGAGTCTTTACTCCTGGAGTTTTTGGAAACGTGGAGTACCCCTTCATTGCCATTAGTCCCTGGTTCTCTCTGACTTGAATAAGTCAAATACATCTGTTTGAAAATTATTATTATCGGATATAAATACTTAATACCATATAATTGTGTGCAAGCAAGTGATTATTAGAGAAAAGTACCCCAGATAAAAATTCAAATGGAACAATAAAAAATATAGTATTGATTATAAAACATTTACAAATTAATCAAATGTCGTTATCAAATTACCCATAAGGGATTGATATGCCATTAAATAAACCAAACAGTTCAATCACGGTGATATAAAATAGGATTTAAAATAATATAAAAGTATTGGCTAAAACATACAAGCTAAACTCAAGATGGAATTTATTTTTTAATTATTTTAAGAATATTCAACTCACGGCAGTTCATTGTAGATCGCCATTTGACTATGATTCCAATTTCTTGACATTTTGTGGCCAGTGCTTCGTAAGATTGACACATTACTGATTTTTGTATTTTCGGTAAGTTTTTGTTGGCGCAAACATCAATGAGGCAAGATTTGTAGCAGTGTTTCGCAGATGAACCCAATCTTCTCAAACATTTCCTGAATGGGCCATTAGGATTGTTTAATTGGTTGCAAACCTTTGTCTCTTCCGTGGTGCAGTTGTTGATAAAATCAACAACTTTGTGACTAAAGAAAATAGAACACAAAAGATAGATTCAACAGCTTTATAATCAAAGCAGTAATAAATACATGGGTATTTCCTAAATAAAGATTTATTAGATTTCATGTTAGGATAATGAAAAAAGCGTTGAGGGTTATATTTATTCTTGGTATGTGATCCTTGAATTTTTGCTAAAGTCAAGCCACTTCAAAATAAGGGCTTCGTCTGGGATCCCAAAGCAAATGGCATGCTGATACTTATAATGAATTACAATTTCAGCTTTTATAAGTCGTCCTAAAACTTTAAGATGAGAGCAAAATGAACAAAAGTAAATACTTTTTTTTTACATTATACATATATTGCATTAACACACTTACATAAACATAGAAATAAACTTATACATAGAGGTATACAGAGGTACACACACTTCAAATGCATAAATGCAATACAATCTTAAATAGCAGTACACGGTATTAAAGGCAGGCCATATGTAAAAGAAGCATCTGTTTTGTATTTACCAATCATGTGACTTAGAAGTGTCATCAAATACTTCATAGCTTTGCCCAATCAAAGAAAATGTATTCAGTCTTTTGGACACGTCGATTCCAGCCTTTGTTTTCAAGTCATCCTTCAGTCCGTTACAATCTCCGCATAATCCAGTTAACTGTTCCCTGTAACTTCCAGGCACTTTGACGTAAATTCGATGGCGACCATCGAACACGACTTGTACCTCAAAATTGGTAGTAACTGTTATCCATCCGCCTGAATAAGTAGCCGATAATCCCATATAATTTGTGAGAGGCAAAGTCATAATTTCACCATTTACCTAAAGAATAGAGAGAGAAAGGAAGTGATTATTCAAGATCAAATACTACACAAAATATTACTTGACAATGAATTTTTATCCCCCCGAATGTAATCTTATTAACTCCCCAATCATTGTTAGTACTGAAAGTACTTTGACTCAACCCCTAATTTAATAGCTAAAGCCTACTATAAATGTGAAATATCATGAAAATTAGTTATTACCTACATACATAACACTCTTTAAAAAAAAAATTCCTTCTCCTCCATCCCCATCAGTGACTATCCGATTATGACCTCTGTCTCATCTTTGGAACCGCCAATTTGAAATCCGGCCACATCATCAGCTTTTCCTGGTTGGTTATGATTCTTGCCAGTTTCTTCTGATTTGTCAATCGACCAAGACGCATCTACAGGATTCTCCAGAAACATTCCACATTCTTTTAATCTATTTTTTACCCGAGTTTAGTTGAAAAGACATAAAAAAATGTTTAATAGCAAAGAAGAAATTATTATCAATAAACAGTTTAGTATATTAAAATGATAATTAATTTTATACTCCTGCATAAAATAAATGCATGTTTCTATCGTTTTCTGTTAGCCATTTCTATTGATACTACACATTATCGAAGGCCAAATGTTTTATAACCTATTCAATTCATTACCATAGAAACAATTTCTTTTATTCATCGGAAGCATGATTGGAACAAAAGGTTATAAAAATAAATGCAAGAAAACAATTACTAAGAGAGGCTGAATTTATTTTAGAATTCGCTCCAACATATGATACTTCAAACATGACATGGAGGAAATATCTAATTGGACACATGGCCGAGTGGATAAGGTAGTTAGGTTAAGACAGTTCTAAGTGACAGTTATCTCTGGAACCCGAGTTCAATTCTGAGTGAAAGCAGTTAGAAAATTAATTAATTAACACAACTCCTACCCCAGCTATGGTTAGCGGAATGAGAACAGGATACCCCCGTGAAATAAATAAAGGGTTAGGTTCAAAGTTCCGTGAGGGCTCCCGAATACGACAAGAAAGTTCCCGAGTTCGAAAAGAAGGTTCCCGAGTCCGAGAAGGTTCCCGAGTCCGACAAGAAATACCCGAAGAAGGCCGGAGGGTATATCGGCCGAAACGTTGTACAGATAACAATGAAGATGGGGACAATAGTCCGAATAACGCAGATAATACTGAGGAAATATCAGCGTGACTAA
>CM042154.1:16138315-16155702 GCA_023376005.1 Doryteuthis pealeii
TTTGAAGCCCCATATCTCCCCCAATTCTCAAGCGAACTCAACCATCTTTTACTATGTGATACTCCTCATCAAACTCTATCAGAAAATCATATTGGTTTGGCACTTTATTTGTACACGAAATTGGCCATTTTTATCCACTCTCAGGGGGATTATCAAGCCTCAAAAGTCACCTAAAACTCCAAATTGAGCACTTTTACACCATCAGTAAATTCAAGGCATTAGAATCCATGAGAAAAAACAATAAAATCGATAACGTACATTTTCATCAAAATACGTAGACTTATAATGGCTGAAAAATGGCATATATTATATAAAATAGATAAGAGAGGAACTCAAACGGATGGATCATAGAACGATGAAATTCATGACAAAGACAGATTCTATGTGACAAGAAAAGACGGAGGAAGAGAACAGGCAGCACTATCGATTGCATGGGTACAGTAATGCAAGGACTTGAAGAATATAAAAAAGAAAACAAACAGAGACCGATTAAAGCAGCTAGGAACTGCAATATAAATAGAAATAACTTAAGGACAAAGAGGAAAACATCAATTAAAAAAAATATTGAAAATAAAAATGGGAAGAAAAACAAAGGTATGAATACTTCAAGTGACAAACTAAGGAAATTGGAAGCGAAACTGAATCTTCCAATAGTAGCACAAAATAATACTATAAGAACCAATTATGTCAATAATACTCAGAAGAATAGCAAGTGTAGTTTATATTCTGACAGAGATGAAACATAAGTTTTATCTGCGTTATTCGGACTATTGTCCCCATCTTCATTGTTATATATGTCCTCCGGCCTTCTTCAGGTATTTCTTGTAGGACTCGGGAACCTTCTCGAACTCAGGAACCTTCTTTTCGAACTCTGGAACTTTCTTGTCGTATTCGGGAGCCATCATGGAACTTTGAACCTAACCCTTTATTTATTCCACGGGGGTATCCTGATCTCATTCCGCTAACCATAGCTGGGGTAGGAGTAGTGTTAATTAATTAATTTTCTAATTGCTTTCACTCAGGATTGATCTCGGGTTCCAGAGATAACTGTCACTTAGAACTGTCTTAACCTAACTACCTTATCCACTCGGCCATGTGTCCAATTCGACAATTGAGTATGAATTCTGGGAACTTATAAACCTAATGTCTTGATTTTGCTAGAATATCTACCTATTTACTTATGTATGATTTTTTACCTAGACTCATATTGTTTTTTGGGGTTTTTTTTTGTACAAATAACAATGAAGATGGGGACAATAGTCCGAATAACGCAGATACTACTAATCTTCAAGCCTCAACTCAAACATTCAGAGAAATAGAGATGAAACAGTTACTTACAAAATAATCGAACACAACTGGCACAAAAATAATACAAGATTGGGCATGATTTAGTGCGAAACGTGATAGACTGTGGATTGGGCAGGAGATTAAAGTTTGACAATACTGACAAATGTTATATGCCCAAACCAGAATACGCCGATGAAAAGAAGATTTATAACATTCTTTGTGACTTTGAGATACAAACGGATCATTCAATGTCGGCCAGAAAACGAGATTGTGTATAAATTAACAATGAATAAAACAAATAGAAAATAGGTTATGAGGAACACAAAAGTTCTACATAAAATTAAAACTGATATTTTACGGACCCTAATGATTTGGTTAAAAAGTAAGAAAGAGCAAATTAAAAACTAATGCTAATTTATTTTCGAATATTAACGTCTGTTAAGTGTATCATATTCAAAATACAGACTCAAATAAAGATTTATTAAAAATAGTTACACAAGATAATATTTTCACCCTATTAGTCATATTTGTTTATTTAAAGTGATCACATTTAAAGTATAAAATCCCAGTATCTGACATACAATGAAAGAATTTTAAAATAATTGCTAATTTGGAAAACATTTCTAAAAAGAAACATGAATTTCTGTTATTTTTTTAAATGATGAAAAAATTTTGTGAAAAAATAAGAAAAAGAAATAAGTGAAAAAAATGTCTTAAAAAGAGCAATAGGTACTTAAAATCTTCCGAAAGTAATGTTTCCGTTTACGAACAAGCACTAAATTTTAAAGGCAAACAAAATGTATTTATCCAAATAATTATCTTTAAAAATGTAAAAAACATTCTCTTAGATATGATAAATTCAGGAAGATTATGTTATCTAATTGAATGAGACGGATACAGGAAGATTTTGGCGCCTACGAGTTTGCTTTTTAGAAAAAAGCAAACTCATAGGCGTCAAAATTTTGAATGGAAACCTTTTTTAAAAAATAACATTTGTCATTTTTTTTTTTTTTACTTAATTGTAAAAATTTCATTAAAATCAGATAATCGATTTTTTTTGTGAAATTTAAAGGGGACACATCCTTGGTTCTAAGCAGGTACGCGTTTTTGATCATACCTACTTGATATAAATCGCTGAAATACCTTGTGGTATTCACTACTTCCAGATTTTTTAAAAATCTTAAGCGTTGTCATTAACATCTTATTATATATATATATATATATATATATATATATATATATATATATATATATGCTTAATTGAAGTCATACCTAATTTTGAAAATTAATTAATGAATTTAGGCGGGAATATATGTTCAAATGTAAGGCTAAACAAGTCGAGAAAATGTCAATGCTTAGCCTTACATTTGAACATATATGCCCGCCTAAATTCATTAATTATTAACTAATTAATTTTCAAAATTAGGTATGACTTCAATTAAGCCCATATCCTCCAAAAATTGTCGGCTTAAAGCCATATAAAAAATAAACACATTTGTTTGTTTACTTACCCTCATATATATATATATATATATATATATATATATATATATATATATATATATATATATATATATACATACATATATATATATATAATATATATACAACATCGTTTGTTTTTTCATTATATCTTATTCATACTGTCGGATTAATTTCCATTTTATTTTCACATACTTGTCCATGAAAAAACTTTACATTTGAATGTTTACCCTTTTTGATGATATCCATTAACACCACGGATTTACCTATAAATGTGGGCTACTTATTTTACAGTTGGATTGTATTACAATAATTTTGATATTCCATATACACTTTTTATACATATTTTACACTTTTCTATGACTTTACATCAGACTTTTTTGAGTCTTATTTCATTACTATAATGCTTCTGATTATTTTCAAAATTGAAAATGAGATTCATTTTATTTTTAAATAAAATTCATTTTATTTTTAAATAAAATTGATATTATTTTTAATACAGACAGCACAATTTTTTTTTTTTGGATTAATTCCAACGTTTGACTAGCAGCGTTCTGTTTTTACTAACGGTCTTTTTCCCGTCTTATATTTTTGTTGATGACCGACCCACGTGCGGTTGATACATTATAATGCAATAGGGTCCTCATATTATATAATATATATATATATATATATATATATATATATATATATATATATATAGTGATTTATGACATAGAGTTTGCCTCTCATGAGATTATCTTTATTAGGAAAAAATATACCATGCGCAGCTCTAGTTTTCTCACCTTGTGATCGCGACGAGTGGGTGAGAATTAATAAGAGCTTAGTTCCAGGGGCCCTTCACCTCAGACAGCACTGTCCCTCATCTACAAGGAGGAAGTGCCAGGTTTATAGCCTGGGGCTTCCCTCAAGGGGAATGCAGACTGAATCTTATCAATTTTTAAATCGTTCCGCGAGATGTTTGCTTCCTGTACGGCAACCACCATTAAACCGACCTTTATATCAAATTTTGATCTCGTAGGAGAGTGAAATGATCTAAAATAATCTTCATACAATGACTGCTATTTACACAGTAGCATTGCAACCAATAAAGCCTTCTCACGATACCACCAGACTTTGTCGGTTTGATGTTACAATATAGGACTGCCATATCCACGTTAATGCGGTTAGAGCTTTCTCCTGAATCTTTTTTAAGTATTTCCTCTTGTCTGGTAGAGAAAGTCCAAGTTTAGACAAAAATGCCGAGGTTGAGTTGGTAATAAATCCCCGACATCCGACTTCAATGGGAAATACATCTGTTATCCATCCGTTTCTGACGCATTGTTCACGTAGGTCTTCATATTTTCCCATAAATAAATACGTATGTTGTCTTCTCATCAAAACGTACATAAATATCATAAAATGAATGCTACTATTTTTGCTGATTTTCTCCATGTACCTAAATAAGATCGGATCAACATTTTAGGTTCAAAATCAACATTATTAGAATATTTCTTTCTCCTTTGTCAAAGATTGGACATTTCTCAAATTTCTCAACCTATTTTCCTGGAGGTCTGGGGAATGTGGAGCACCCATTCATCACTATTGCTCCCTAGTCCACTCTGGCCCGGAGTGGTAGTACCTGTTAGGGTCCCATCTATGGGTTAAATAGAAAAATGTGTTTATAAAAAAATGAGTACCCATTAAGAATGAATTTATTTCAAAACTTTGTTGGCATTAAATGACCCACCGAGATTGATATGTCATAAAAAAACAACCTTTTAATCAATTTGATTATCAGGATACTATGCTATGTGATTTCCTTTGTAGCGTCTTTCAGGCCAATGCAGATTACTTGGTAGTGCACATCTCTCTAACAGGACCCGCCCTGTTGGCTGCGGCGTTAGAATGCACCGACTGCACCTCTGCAGAGGGGTAAGACTCCCCCAATGGGGCCACCTGTTGGCCGTGGGTGGCAACCCGTGATGATTAAGGATAAAGCCCATGTGGATGAGCAGTTAATGACATGCAATACTCCACTTTGGCCCTATCTTGGGCTAGACAGGCGGTTGGAGAGGCCCCCTCCGATCAATCGGCTGGTCACGTCAAGCCCTAGCACCTATATGATTTTCCCAACCCTAATGCCCTTATGGCAAGCCCCAAACCCTTTTTATCATATGGATGCTAGAAGGCGGTGGCTGCGGGTCTACATGTCCTGGGAATGACGTTAAACTCTATCTGATGGTGAGGTTCCAGTTTTGGAGGTTTGGGGAATGTGGAGCACCCCTTCATCACCATTGCTCCCTGGTCCACTCTGATATAATTCTTTTTGATATAATCAAAACTCATTTTAATTATCATTCTTTCAGAATCAACTGGGTGTGAGTAAAACATTTATGTCCACAGAAATTAGGATTCCTATGAATTTCTTATTTAAGAATAAACGTAGATATTATTGATTAAAATATCTCTGCACTTTCGTTTTTCATTCGTTCATATATAATAAAAAAACATAGTTCCCTATGAGAGGTTACAAATTTATTATGGTAAATCAGAAAGCAAATACAACAGTTGGGTATTCAGGGTGTCTCATCGTGGTGTAATCTTTTGCAAGCCAGTCTCACCGATCCAGTACTGCTGAAGAGTGAATTAGATCCTCACAGTATGCCTCATACTAGCAACCTTGTGTCACATCCAACCGATGGTGTACTGGTTGGATAAATACCAAGATGTACTGGTCTTGAAAAATTTCAAGTTTTATCTTTCTTAAACTTTAATCTAATTTCATCATTCCTTATGTGATAATATTATCCAGTCCCAAAACTAAACAAATAAAAGCTGAATCGTTGCTATTGTAAGCCTTTTATGATTAGTATCTGATTTGATCTCCTCAACCCTGAAATATCTGACTTTACTGCATACAGTAAAATAGTACCCATCCTAAAATATCAAGTTTATAGGTTAAAAGGATTAATAAATCAAAGCTGATTAATCTATATTTTTTAATCAAGTTTTAACAAGTTTCTCAAATCTGATTTTTTTCAGTAAACTTTCACAAGAAATCCAACTTTTAAAAAAAAACTGATGATTGGATAAAAAAATCAACATGTTCATTGATAAGTCATCATCACCAAAAATGCTTAATTACTATAAGTTGTTCAGTAACAACTTGCTGATTCTTACTTCACACCTACCTCATTTTTTAATTTTTTTAATTGTTAGATCCCATTCATCATTTTCTCTATTTAAGCCTCAATTACAATCAGATATGAAAAAATATTAAGAGATCTGTAAGTTTATTGCCATTAATCTTTGAAAAAGAAAAGCAACCAAAAAATCTTCACTTATTAACTTGGTTCTGATTCTTACCAACTTTGATAACTAGTATTTTCCTTCTAAATTTTGATTCACACTCACTTGAAAAGGAAAATGACTCCTTACTAATTTGAATACTATCCCCTTTAAGTAGCTCATTTGTCAGCCAACTAATTCTCCTATGCCTTTAACTAATGAAAATTATCAATTGTTATTATAAAAGAGAAAAAAAGGAGCCATTGGTGAAGCTGAGCATACAATCTTGTATGTGCATGAAAAGGAAAGAAAGGGTTGTTTTACTAGAATATTAGGCAGGCTGCTGACACTTTTCCAAAAGGTTGCACATCACCCTCCCTGATTTCTCCTTTTGCAAGCATTCAAATTTCTAACTGAAAATTCATCGCCTGCGCGACTATTATTCTTCATATTCTAACACATGAACGATTCACATGCGCTCAAAACAATGTATTTTATTCTCAGTTATTCATACAGAGCTGACTATCATGGAATAATAATAATAACTGACAAAGAATTATATAATAACTTGAATTTTGAATATTCATTGCATAAACTCACAGTTAAACACCTAATACACAAACAGATGAACGAATACTGACCGTATGGATCACAAGTGTCACGGTGTTTGTTAGCTGACGTCAAAGAAGATTTAACTTGGAAAATGCATGCAATAGTGAAATTAAGACAATATATCAAATTAATTTGTCAGGTGTTCATCGCGAGTTATAAGCCGTAAATCACAACCGTAGATTATCAAACAATCAATCAATCAAACTAGATAGATGGATAGATATAGAGAAAGGGGCAAAGACAGAAAAACAGAGATAGAAAGACGAGAAACAGTTTTAGCAGATAAATTTGCACAGAGTATGCAACCTGACCGTTGTTGATGACTTCTCATCATTGTTTTATTTTGTAGATGATCCTCATCATTTTTTTAATCATACACAAGAACATTTTAACAAAACAATGCAATTGCCCATTCACAAGCAGGTTATGAATATGCTAATAATGAAAATATATATTTACCTTCCGTACAGTCCTTTCCAGAGAATGGGATTTTACAAATACAGATGTATGTTTCTCCCTTACGTTCACACGTGCCACCATTTTTGCATTTGTTATGACAAGGATGAACTACAAAAACAGAAATTTGACATTTTAATTGCATCTTAGTGTTTAAAGTGGATTGATAGAAAACGTGACAATAAATTATTATTCTTTTCAGGGACTAGTGACAAGATGTACACTTTAGTGGAATTTATTTTCTGCAAACTAATGTCAAAAAATTATTCTTTCATGGTCTTAAACTCTTGTTGAAGTAATATTTCTCTTTGACAAAATTTGATCTCAGTAGAGATGAGAAATATTTATATTTTAGATAGAGATAAATCGTTACTTCTCAACCAAGATTAATAAAAACAAAATGGATAAAAAAATCTTAATACAATTCCCCAAATGTAGGTTTGTCAATACATCGATTACGTCATCATTGTCTTTTACCCAATTTCAACCAGAATTTTGGGAATTATTAGAGTCATGCCTGGAAATATCTTAAGCGGAACTTTATTTGTTTTAAATTGAAATCTGTCTCTTATCCTCTGTGTCTTACTGTACCACGCGCTGTAAAAAGATACCCGTTTCACAACGCCTACCCATTCTCTTGGTAATCATTATGAGATGCAGATCTCTCTCTCTCTCTCCTCTCTCTCTCTCTCTCTCTCTCTCTCTCTCTCTCTCTCATGATAAAAATCATCATCCTATGCACTTAGACCTTCCCTGCCAATATCGGATGTTAAATTAATAAGAGAAAACTAATTTAATCTCAGCGGTCGTACGTACAGCCTAAAAAAGTCTAAGAAACCTATTTTTGTAATTGATACTTCTCCGCCAAGTCTGAAAAAAAATAAAATAGAAGACGTCGTGGAGTAATGCTTATCGTCGTAAAAAATGGAAGCGGCGATACGCGTTCAAATCCTGGACGAAGCTCGCTGCATTTACCTGAGCGCTTATACTTTTGGAAACGGTATACATTCGACTATCATCGCTCCAGCTGGGGATAAACAGTTAAACACCTAATATAAAAAGAGATGAACGAATACTGACCGTATGGATCACAAGTGTCACGGTGTTTGTTAGCTGACGTCAAAGAAGGTTTAACTTGGAAAATGCATGCAATAGTGAAATTAAGACAATATATCAAATTAATTTGTCAGGTGTTCATCGCGAGTTATAAGCCGTAAATCACAACAGTAGATTATCAAACGATCAATCAATCAAACAAGATAGATAGATAGATATGGAGAAAGACGCAAAGACAGAAAAAAAGAGATGAAAACATCAAAGAGGAGAAACAGTTTTAGCAGATAAATTTGCACAGAGTATGTAAACTGACCGTTGTTGATGGCTTCTCATCATTTTTTTTTGTAGATGATCCTCATCATTTTTTTAATCATACACAAGAACATTTTAATAAAATAATGCAATTGCTCATTCACAAGCAGGTCATGAATATGCTTATAATGAAAATATATATTTACCTTCCGAGCAGTCTTTTCCAGTGAATGGGGTTTTACAAATACAGATGTATGTTTCTCCCTTACGTTCACACGTGCCACCATTTTTGCATTTGTTATGACAAGGATGAACTACAAAAACAGAAATTTGATATTTTAATTGCATCTTAGTGTTTAAAGTGGATTGATAGAAAACGTGACAATATATTATTATACTTGTCAGAGACTAGTGACAAGATGTACACTTTAGTGGAAAGAACATTTTAATAAAAGAATGCAATTGCCCATTCACAAGCAGGTCATGAATATGCTTATAATGAAAATATATATTTACCTTGCGAGCAGTCTTTTCCAGTGAATGGGGTTTTACAAATACAGATGTATGTTTCTCCCTTACGTTCACACGTGCCACCATTTTTGCATTTGTTATGACATGGATGAACTACAAAAACAGAAATTTGACATTTTAATTGCATCTTAGTGTTTAAAGTGGATTGATAGACAACGTGACAATATATTATTATACTTTTCAGGGACTAGTGACAAGATGTACACTTTAGTGGAATTTATTTTCTGCGAACTAATGTCAAAACATTGTTCTTTCATGGTGTTAAACTCTTGTTAAAGTAATATTTCTTTTTGACAAAATTTGATCTCAGTAGAGATGAGAAATATTTATATTTTAGATACAGATAAATCGTTACTTCTCAACCAAGATTAATAAAAAAAATGGATAAAAAAAATCTTAATATAATTCACCAAATGTAGGTTTTTCAATACATTAATTACATCATCATTGTCTTTTAGCTAATTTCAACCAGAATTTCGGGAATAATTAGAGTCTTGCCAGGAAATATCTTAAGCGGAAATAGATTTGGTTTTAAATTGAAATCTGTCTCTTATCCTCTGTGTCTTACTGCACCACTCGCTGTAAAAAGATACCCGTTTCACAACGCCTACCCATTCTCTTGGTAATCATTATAAGATGCAGATCTCTCTCTCTCTGTCTCTCATCATAATCATCATCATCCTATGCACTTAGACCTTCCCTGCCAATATCGGATGACAAATTAATGAGAGAAAACTAATTTTATCTCAACGGTCGTACCTACAGCCTAAAAAAAAGTCAAAGAAACCGATTTTTTTAATTGATACTTATCCGCCAAATCTGAAAAATAATAAAATAAAAGACGCCGTGGAGTAATGCTTATCGTCGTAGGAAATGGAAGCAGCGATACGCGTTCAAATCCTGGACGAAGCTCGCTGCATTTACCTGAGCGCTTATACTTTTGGAAACGGTATACATTCGACTATCATCGCTCCAGCTGAGGATAAAAAGTTAAACACCTAATACACAAAGAGATGAACGAATACTGACCTATGGTTTTCAAGTGGCACGTAGAAAACGTGACAATATATTATTATACTTTTCAGGAACTAGTGAGAAGATGTACACTTTAGTGGTGTAGAGTAGTACAACGGACTAGATATTGGACCGGGACGCCCTTGGACAGTCACTGGTAGTCACCTGCAAGAATAGACTCTACCATGCACGTGCGGGGCATGGGAGGGAAATAATATAAGCAGGCTTCTTACTCGAAGCCGGCAGTTCACGTTTCGTCGTAGAGCTCTTTACAAGTGGAAAGAACATTTTAATAAAATAATGCAATTGCCCATTCACAAGCAGGTTATGAATATGCTAATAATGAAAATATATATTTACCTTGCGAGCAGTCTTTTCCTGTGAATGGGGTTTTACAAATACAGATGTATTTTTCTCCCTTACGTTCACACGTGCCACCATTTTTGCATTTGTTATGACAAGGATTGGCTACAAAAACAGAAATTTGACATTTTAATTGCATCTTAGTGTTTAAAGTGGATTGATAGAAAACGTGACAATATATTATTATACTTTTCAGGGACTAGTGACAAGATGTACACTTTAGTGGAAAGAACATTTTAATAATATAATGAAATTGCCGATTCACAAGCAGGTCATGAATATGCTAATAATGAAAATATATATTTACCTTGCGAGCAGTCTTTTCCAGTGAATGGGGTTTTACAAATACAGATGTATGTTTTCTCCCTTACGTTCACACGTGCCACCATTTTTGCATTTGTTATGACAAGGATGAACTACAAAAACAGAAATTTGATATTTTAATTGCATCTTAGTGTTTAAAGTGGATTGATAGAAAACGTGACAATATATTATTATACTTTTCAGGGACTAGTGACAACATGTACACTTTGGTGGAAAGAACATTTTAATAAAAGAATGCAATTGCCGATTCACAAGCAGGTCATGAATATGCTAATAATGAAAATATATATTTACCTTCCGAGCAGTCTTTTCCAGTGAATGGGGTTTTACAAATACAGATGTATGTTTCTCCCTTACGTTCACACGTGCCACCATTTTTGCATTTGTTATGACAAGGCTGAACTACAAAAACAGAAATTTGACATTTTAATTGCATCTTAGTGTTTAAAGTGGATTGATAGAAAACGTGACAATATATTATTATACTTTTCAGGGTCTAGTGACAAGATGTAAACATTAGTGGAAAGAACATTTGAATAAAATAATGCAATTGCCCATTCACAAGCAGGTCACGAATATGCTAATAATGAAAATATATATTTACCTTCCGAGCAGTCTTTTCCTGTGAATGGGGTTTTACAAATACAGATGTATGTTTCTCCCTTACGTTCACACGTGCCACCATTTTTGCATTTGTTATGACAAGGATGAACTACAAAAACAGAAATTTGATATTTTAATTGCATCTTAGTGTTTAAAGTGGAATGATAGAATACATGACAATATATTATTATACTTTTCAGGGAATAGTGACAAGATGTACACTTGAGTGGAAAGAACATTTTAATAAAAGAATGCAATTGCCCATTCACAAGCAGGTCATGAATATGCTTATAATGAAAATATATATTTACCTTGCGAGCAGTCTTTTCCTGTGAATGGGGTTTTACAAATACAGATGTATGTTTCTCCCTTACGTTCACACGTGCCACCATTTTTGCATTTGTTATGACAAGGATTGGCTACAAAAATATAAATTTGACATTTTAATTGCATCTTAGTGTTTAAAGTGGATTGATAGAAAACGTGACAATATATTATTATACTTTTCAGGGACTAGTGACAAGATGTACACTTTAGTGGAAAGAACATTTTAATAAAATAATGCAATTGCCCATTCACAAGCAGGTCATGAGTATGCTAATAATGAAAATATATATTTACCTTGCGAGCAGTCTTTTCCTGTGAATGGGGTTTTACAAATACAGATGTATGTTTCTCCCTTACGTTCACACGTTCCACCATTTTTGCATTTGTTATGACAAGGATGAACTACAAAAACAGAAATTTGACATTTTAATTGCATCTTAGTGTTTAAAGTGGATTGATAAAAAACGTGACAATATATTATTATAGTTTTCAGGGTCTAGTGACAAGATGTACACTTTAGTGGAAAGAACATTTCAATAAAAGAATGCAATTGCCCATTCACAAGCAGGTCATGAATATGCTAATAATGAAAATATATATTTACCTTGCGAGCAGTCTTTTCCAGTGAATGGGGTTTTACAAATACAGATGTATGTTTCTCCCATACGTTCACACATGCCACCATTTTTGCATTTGTTATGACAAGGATGAACTACAAAAGCAGAAATTTGACATTTTAATTGCATCTTAGTGGTTAAAGTGGATTGATAGAAAACGTGACAATATATTATTATACTTTTCAGAGACTAGTGACAAGATGTACACTTTAGTGGAAAGACCATTTTAATAAAAGAATGCAATTGCCGATTCACAAGCAGGTCATGAATATGCTAATAATGAAAATATATATTTACCTTGCGAGCAGTCTTTTCCAGTGAATGGGGTTTTACAAATACAGATGTATGTTTCTCCCATACGTTCACACATGCCACCATTTTTGCATTTGTTATGACAAGGATGAACTACAAAAGCAGAAATTTGACATTTTAATTGCATCTTAGTGGTTAAAGTGGATTGATAGAAAACGTGACAATATATTATTATACTTTTCAGAGACTAGTGACAAGATGTACACTTTAGTGGAAAGACCATTTTAATAAAAGAATGCAATTGCCGATTCACAAGCAGGTCATGAATATGCTAATAATGAAAATATATATTTACCTTGCGAGCAGTCTTTTCCAGTGAATGGGGTTTTACAAATACAGATGTATGTTTCTCCCATACGTACACACATGCCACCATTTTTGCATTTGTTATGACAAGGATGAACTACAAAAGCAGAAATTTGACATTTTAATTGCATCTTAGTGGTTAAAGTGGATTGATAGAAAACGTGACAATATATTATTATACTTTTCAGAGACTAGTGACAAGATGTACACTTTAGTGGAAAGACCATTTTAATAAAAGAATGCAATTGCCCATTCACAAGCAGGTCATGAATATGCTAATAATGAAAATATATATTTACCTTGCGAGCAGTCTTTTCCAGTGAATGGGGTTTTACAAATACAGATGTATGTTTCTCCCATACGTTCACACATGCCACCATTTTTGCATTTGTTATGACAAGGATGAACTACAAAAGCAGAAATTTGACATTTTAATTGCATCTTAGTGTTTAAAGTGGATTGATAGAAAACGTGACAATATATTATTATACTTTTCAGAGACTAGTGACAAGATGTACACTTTAGTGGAAAACCATTTTAATAAAATAATGCAATTGCCCATTCACAAGCAGGTCATGAATATGCTAATAATGAAAATATATATTTACCTTGCGAGCAGTCTTTTCCAGTGAATGGGGTTTTACAAATACAGATGTATGTTTCTCCCATACGTTCACACATGCCACCATTTTTGCATTTGTTATGACAAGGATGAACTACAAAACAGAAATTTGACATTTTAATTGCATCTTAGTGGTTAAAGTGGATTGATAGAAAACGTGACAATATATTATTATACTTTTCAGAGACTAGTGACAAGATGTACACTTTAGTGGAAAGACCATTTTAATAAAAGAATGCAATTGCCGATTCACAAGCAGGTCATGAATATGCTAATAATGAAAATATATATTTACCTTGCGAGCAGTCTTTTCCAGTGAATGGGGTTTTACAAATACAGATGTATGTTTCTCCCTTACGTTCACACGTGCCACCATTTTTGCATTTGTTATGACAAGGATGAACTACAAAAACAGAAATTTGACATTTTAATTGCATCTTAGTGTTTAAAGTGGATTGATAGAAAACGTGACAATATATTTTAATACTTTTCAGAGACTAGTGACAAGATGTAAACTTTAGTGGAAAGAACATTTAAATTAAATAATGCAATTGCCCATTCACAAGCAGGTCATGAATATGCTAATAATGAAAATATATATTTACCTTGCGAGCAGTCTTTTCCAGTGAATGGGGTTTTACAAATACAGATGTATGTTTCTCCCTTACGTTCACACGTTCCACCATTTTTGCATTTGTTATGACAAGGATGAACTACAAAAACAGAAATTTGACATTTTAATTGCATCTTAGTGTTTAAAGTGGATTGATAAAAACGTGACAATATATTATTATAGTTTTCAGGTCTAGTGACAAGATGTAAACTTTAGTGGAAAGAACATTTTCAATAAAAGAATGCAATTGCCCATTCACAAGCAGGTCATGAATATGCTAATAATGAAAATATATATTTACCTTGCGAGCAGTCTTTTCCAGTGAATGGGGTTTTACAAATACAGATGTATGTTTCTCCCTTACGTTCACACGTGCCACCATTTTTTTGCATTTGTTATGACAAGGATGAACTACAAAAATATAAATTTGACATTTTAATTGCATCTTAGTGTTAAAGTGGATTGATAGAAAACGTGACAATATATTTATTATACTTTTCAGGGACTAGTGACAAGATGTACACTTTAGTGGAAAGACCATTTTAATAAAAGAATGCAATTGCCGATTCACAAGCAGGTCATGAATATGCTAATAATGAAAATATATATTTACCTTGCGAGCAGTCTTTTCCAGTGAATGGGGTTTTACAAATACAGATGTATGTTTCTCCCTTACGTTCACACATGCCACCATTTTTGCATTTGTTATGACAAGGATGAACTACAAAAACAGAAATTTGACATTTTAATTGCATCTTAGTGTTCAAAGTGGATTGATAGAAAACGTGACAATATATTATTATACCTTTCAGGGTCGAATGACAAGATGTAAACTTTAGTGGAAAGAACATTTAAATTAAATAATGCAATTGCCCATTCACAAGCAGGTCATGAATATGCTAATAATTGAAAATATATATTTACCTTGCGAGCAGTCTTTTCCAGTGAATGGGGTTTTACAAATACAGATGTATGTTTCTCCCTTACGTTCACACGTCCACCATTTTTGCATTTGTTATGACAAGGATGAACTACAAAAACAGAAATTTGACATTTTAATTGCATCTTAGTGTTTAAAGTGGATTGATAAAAAACGTGACAATATATTATTATATTTTCAGGTCTAGTGGCAAGATGTACACTTTAGTGGAAAGAACATTTCAATAAAGAATGCAATTGCCCATTCACAAGCAGGTCATGAATATGCTAATAATGAAATATATATTACCTTGCGAGCAGTCTTTTCCAGTGAATGGGGTTTTACAAATACAGATGTATGTTTCTCCCTTACGTTCACACGTGCCACCATTTTTTGCATTTGTTATGACAAGGATGAACTACAAAAACAGAAATTTGACATTTTAATTGCATCTTAGTGGTTAAAGTGGATTGATAGAAAACGTGACAATATATTATTATACTTTTCAGAGACTAGTGACAAGATGTACACTTTAGTGGAAAGACCATTTTAATAAAAGAATGCAATTGCGATTCACAAGCAGTCATGAATATGCTAATAATGAAAATATATATTTACCTTGCGAGCAGTCTTTTCCAGTGAATGGGGTTTTACAAATACAGATGTATGTTTCTCCCTTACGTTCACACGTGCCACCATTTTGCATTTGTTATGACAAGGATGAACTACAAAACAGAAATTTGACATTTTAATTGCATCTTAGTGTTTAAAGTGGATTGATAGAAAACGTGACAATATATTTTAATACTTTTCAGAGACTAGTGACAAGATGTAAACTTTAGTGGAAAGAACATTTAAATTAAATAATGCAATTGCCCATTCACAAGCAGGTCATGAATATGCTAATAATGAAAATATATATTTACCTTGCGAGCATCTTTTCCAGTGAATGGGGTTTTCAAATACAGATGTATGTTCCTCCCTTACGTTCACCGTTCCACCATTTTTGCATTTGTTATGAACAAGGATGAACTACAAAACAGAAATTTGACATTTTAATTGCATCTTAGTGTTTAAAGTGGATTGATAAAAAACGTGACAATTATTATTATAGTTTTCAGGGTCTAGTGGAGTTAAAATCAGTGTAGATTATATAACTGGAAATTATATAAGATAATCAATGGGGAGTGTTTGTCTTTCTTTCTTTCATTTGATCCATTTCAAATTGCTGGTCAAAATATGTAAAAGCCTGTAACTCATGACTAGAGTCTTTGACTGGAGGCGAGCACCTGGGGGTCTAAATTCCTAATAAGTTACAATTTTTGAGTGGAATTGGTCCTCACTATGCGACCTTGTCCCCAGCTTGATTCTAATATTGGTAATAGCTCCATATCGGAAACCAATTACAATTATCTACATAATAAATTTCGCGTGGTAAGTACGTAATTGTCGGGGTGCCTAAAGCGAGGGAGTATAATGATTAGAAAAGTATAACCCTTCTGCATACAACAATACGTTCATATATTCACCGTACGGTTTCGATTTATGAAGTTAAAAGGTCCAAAATATATGGAATTTTGAAATGTAGAAATAATATTTTTAATTATTTGAGAGACACTCACAGCAAGATAGTTTCTACTATTTTAATAGTTGTGGTAAATGTACACATTTCCCCATGCCGAATTAGGTAAGGGAAAATTTCAACAGCCCTCGTCCAGGTTTAGACTTAGATCGCGATTCTTTCATACATGTCTACCGTTTCTTTGAAGTATCTGTATCCATGCGCTTAAACGGCACAGATATATGGGATTCTTTGCACAGAGTTTAAAAAAAAACAAAAAAAACAATTCAAACTGCGACCTTGTGGTGCTTTCTTTGAATTGGCCCGCCTAATTTCACGTTGTAGTACCCACGTTAAGTCGTCGTGGTGGCATAAAAGTCGGCTCACCAGACGTGAGGGGTTGTCCCTTTTCAAACTAGCGCCTAGACCAAGGAGATTATTCTAGCATCTGAGGTAGAGCGTCCACATCTACAATCACTCTCAATTTACGACAGATCCTGGGCTACTCATACGCTCAGTTGACCGAGGGGCCGGCATCGAACTAGAACCTTGCGATTCCTATGCAAGTGCTCACCGACAAAGCTAAACGTTATTTCACGAGGTAGATACATTTTAAACAATAAGAAACGTTTCAATATAAAGCTCATTTTATATTGAGCCTCTACCAATGATCGCCTTTGGTACAGCCCGTTCCAGCAAAGCTGAACAGTGACACATCCCACTATAGTATATATATATATATATATAATATATATATATATATTATATATATATATGTGTGTGTTGTGTGTGGTGTGTGTTTGTGAGTGTGTGTGTGCTGTGCGTGGGTGTGTGTGATTAAACAAAGGTAGGTCTCCTGT
>CM042154.1:16155802-16235802 GCA_023376005.1 Doryteuthis pealeii
GTGTCTACTGTTATGAGCAATCTTTAGGCTCATAATGAATATTCCAATGCAACTTAAATACCCACGTGTCCACCGTTTGAAATCTTTGGCTCATAATTGAATATTCCAATGCAACTTAAATACCCACGTGTCTTCTGTTTTGAAATCGTTTAGGCTCATAATTGAATATTCCAATGCAACTTAAATACGCACGGGTCTATTGTTTAAAATCTTTGGCTCATAATTGAATATTTTAAAGCAACTTAAATACCCCGTGTCTACTGTTTAAAATCTTTTGGCTCATAATTGAATATTCCAAAGCAACTTAAATACCCACGTGTCTACTGTTTGAAATCTTTTGGCTCATGATTGAATATTCCAATGCAACTTAAATACCCACGTGTCTACTGTTTGAAATCTTTTGCTCATGATTTGAATATTCCAATGCAACTTAATAACCCACGTGTCTACTGTTTAAAATCTTTTGGCTCATAATGGAATATTCCAAAGCAACTTCAATACCCACGTGTCTACTGTTTGAAATCTTTTGGCTCATAATTGAATATTCCAATGCAACTTAAATACCCACGTGTCTACAGTTTGAAATCTTTTGGCTCATAATTGAATATTCCAATGCAACTTAAATACCCACGTGTCTACTGTTTAAAATCTTTTGGCTCATAATTGAATATCAATATTCAATGCTTAAATACCCACGTGTCTACAGTTTGAAATCTTTTGGCACATAATTGAATATTCCGAAACTTAAATACCCACGTGTCTACAGTTTGAAATCTTTTGGCTCATAATTGAATATTCCAATGCAACTTAAATACCCACGTGCTACTGTTTAAAATTTTTGGCTCATAATTGAATATTCCAATGCAACTCATAATTGAATATCCAATGCAACTTAAATACCCACGTGACTACTGTTTGAAATCTTTTGGCTCATGAATTGAATATTCCAATGCAACTTAAATACCCACGTGACTACAGTTTGAAATCTTTTGGCTCATAATTGAATATTCCAATGCAACTTAAATACCCACGTGTCTACTGTTTAAAATCTTTTGGTTCATAATTGAATATTCCAATGCAACTTAAATACCCACGTGTCTACAGTTTTGAAATCTTTTGGCTCATAATTGAATATTCCAATGCAACTTAAATACCCACGTGTCTACTGTTTAAAATCTTTTGGCTCATAATTGAATATTCCAATGCAACTCGCACCCACGTGTCTACAGTTTGAAATCTTTTGGCACATAATTGAATATTCCAATGCAACTTAAATACCCACGTGTCTACTGTTTGAAAATCTTTTGGCTCATAATTGAATATTCCAATGCAACTTAAATACCCACGTGCCTACTGTTTAAAATTTTTTGGCTCATAATTGAATATTCCAATGCAACCAATGCTTAAATACCCACGTGACTACTGTTTGAAATCTTTTGGTTCATAATTGAATATTCCAATGCAACTTAAATACCCACGTGTCTATTGTTTGAAATCTTTTGGCTCATAATTGAATATTCCAATGCAACTTAAATACCCACGTGTCTACTGTTTAAAATCTTTTGGCTCATAATTGAATATTCCGATGCAACTTAAATTAGACACGTGTGTCTACTGTTTGAAATCTTTTGGCTCATAATTGAATATTCCAATGCAACTTAAATACCGTCTAGTTGAAATCTTTTGGCTCATAATTGAATATTCCAATGCAACTTAAATACCCACGTGCCTACTGTTCAAAATCTTTTGGCTCATAATTGAATATTCCAATGCAACTCCTAATTGAATATTCCAATGCAACTTACTACCCACGTGACTATGTTTGAAATCTTTGGCTCATAATTGAATATTCCAAAGCAACTTAAATACCCACGTGTCTACTTTTAAAATCTTTGGCTCATAATTGAATATTATGCAACTTAAATACCCACGTGCCTACTGTTCAAAATCTTTTGGCTCATAATTGAATATTCAATGCAATTGAATATTCCAATGCAACTTAAATACCACGTGACTAATGTTTGAAATCTTTTGGCTCATAATTGAATATTCCAAAGCAACTTAAATACCACGTGTCTACTTTTAAATCTTTTGGCTCATAATTGAATATTCCGATGCAACTTAAATACTCACGTGTCTACTGTTTAAAATCTTTAGGCTCATAATTGAATATTCCAATGCAACTTAAATACCCACGTGTCTACTGTTTGAAATCTTTTGGTTCATAATTGAATATTCCAATGCAACTTAAATACCCATGTGTCTACTTTGTAGGTTAATAGAGAACAGCGATCATTTCCAATTTCCAATGTTTGGGGATTTTCGGTCTGGTACTCCCTCGGCTGGATTACGGTATCAACTTCGTGGGGACTGTCAGTTCAGTTCGATGGAATACATAGAGTCAAAGTGAAAGTAGATAGTAAATTATTTGAAAAGCTGACCGGAATATGTTTTCATGGCAAGAGAAAGAACGCCAAACCCCGAATGTTACCTTTGCTTCAACAATTCAAAAGTAAAGTGATATTGAGCCCGGATAAAAAGAAGTAAGTAATACATAACCACATATTTTTCAAATAGAAAGAAATATTTCGTTCCTCTAAAGCAAAGAACATCTTCAGACTGAAGATGTTCTTTGCTTGAGAAGGACGAAATATTTCTCTCCTACTTCTACTTGTTTGAGTCATTATTTTTGTTCATTTTTCCTTTTACCTCACCTCATATATATATATATATATATATATATATATATATATATATATTATATATATATATTATATTTTGTGTGCGTATGTGTATACACACACACACACACACACACACACATATATATATATATATATATATATATATATATATATATATATATATATATTATATATTAGTTGCCTTTCAAACATAATTATATATAGCAAATATTGCAGTCGGGTGGAAATATTTAAGTTTTAATGTAATAAAATTAATTAATTAAAAGGCTAATGAAAATAAGAATACAGATAAAATATTTGAAACAGAGGGCCATAATAAAAGATTTGAAACAGAGGGGGTATTAAAAAATGGAACAACTGAAACTTACTCTTCCATCACTCTCGTCTTTCATTGTTATCTTTTAATTTAAGTTTTAGTTAAAAGAGGAAGTAAAGATAAAATGACAGTTTTTATCTTGTTAATGGATTTCATTTTCATTGAAGAGATTTTTGCTTATATTCATTAAAATAAAACAAACGTTAGAAATAATAATACTAAGCACATATTTATTAAATTCGATTTTTAATATTAATATGCAAATTAGCCTTCGTAAACTGCTATTTTGTTGATAATTATAAATATAATGCATTTTGTCGTATGTAGACATATTAAAGTATTAAATTTAAGACAAAAAATAATTGAGAGATAAAAATAATCATGGAGAATGTATGTCAATATTAAGAGAATTGTGACTTGAGTAGGAATATAGTTTCGGTTACAGACAGAAAAACACACAATCTCCTTATATATATATATATATATATATATATATATATATATATATATATATATATGGTGGAAGAAGATGCATTTTCTGATTGCTGTTATTTTTGCGTTAAAATGAATTTAGATTTAACCCCAACCATTACACGCGGGAAAATTTGAAAATAATTTCTCTAGCGTTAAATTCTTTACTTAATTTGGACTAAAATTGGCATTCTATTTTCAAAACTACAGTCAGTTTTCTCCGTTTAAGTCAAGATTTTCCTCTACAGCTTACTCTCTGAATAATCAAAATCGTCCTGTTTGTTCGTAATGAGATGGATTAGCTGATTGCTTTTATTATCCTATTGTCTATAGTCAGTTTCAAATCTCCCTCCAAAAATAAGTCACGATTATTTACCAATCAGATTCCTCGGCTGGTCTTCAACCATTAAGATTCAATTTTCTGTTTCAAGGTTTTACGAATGTGAACCAAGGGAGAGAGCCAAACGATCAGAGCACAAACCATTACTTTTGTTTCGTGAAAATTTAAATATATAATAAGAAAAACAAATGTAAAATCTAGTATCCTAGTCTACTATCAGCGCCTCATTCAATTGAAATTCCAGAGCCATCCATGTGTGAATAGAAGAAAAAATTCAAAGGAGCGCCTCTGGTAGAAAATGAGTACCTAAAATCTGAAAATCAAATGTAAAAAAAAAAAGAAAAAGATTGTGAGATTTCTTTTACTCTGTTGTTTAGAATAAATTCTATCTATTAATTAGGTATATAAATTGATGTTCTAGATGCTACTATGGATGACTCTAACAGATATATTTATTTCGATTTAATTCCAATGAATACGTTTGATTGAAACGATTCAATAATTTAAAAGAAAGAATTCGTTGATTAATAAGTCAACAAGTTTTATTAAAATCAGATAATTCCCTGATTTTTGGTATTTTTTAAATCAATTTCGAACCACCGTAGAAAAATAGATACCATGATTTCATCCCCCGGTCATTTTTTTTTTTTTTTTGTAAACCCACAATAATTTTAGTGCGTATTTTTCCTGTGTGTTTAGACAAAAAAAGATATTTCATTTAAAAGTTAGTAACTTTTCTGTAAATAGTGTAACTAATGTTTGTTGTGGTTGATTTCTCTGAAGATACTGTTATAAGTCTTCAAATCTTAAATAATGTAACTACTAGTCCGTAACTATTTCACACAAAACATCCATTTTGATCAGAATTTTGTGCGAAATTAATTGTTTAAATTGTATCAAAAATAAATTACATATGCAATATTATTTTGCTTTTTTTTTTTTTTGCTGATGCACATGCGACTTAAACAGAAAAAGTGACCTTACATAATCGATGTAATTAATTTGAATTTGTTTTTAAAAATGAACATGAATGCAGAAATTGGTAGTACCTACTGTATACTGAATGCAACATTTTTTTACCAGTTATTTAATTAACAATGTAAGTGAAAATCAGTCTGAAATATAAGCTTAATGAATAAGCTATTTTATTACATGTGTAGGGCATGTAACTAGGAACGCACCAATAATGAGGTACAAAGATATAGGTTCGAATTAATTCAGGGAGATAGAGACACACAGACAGACAGACAGACAGACCGAAAGACAGAGAGAAAGTGCAGCCAAACTGAAAGTGATTAAACTTTTTAAAAAACTTGATATTATTTTTCTTGCATCATTGATTTATTGATATTCCTTTGTTTGATTGATTTTATCTTATATGAACTTTTTTTGTTTGTTAGGAATTCCATTCGGCCTAATGAAAAGAGTGTCTGTAAATCGTATGTAACGAGGCGTTGCGACGGTATAAAACACCACATGTTCCGAAAGTGCATTGGAAAACTTGGAAAGAAAATAGTCGAAAAATATCTGAAATCATGTAATTATGTGGCTTGTCTTCAACGCAAGAACGTGAAACTTTTTCAAACTAATTTGTGTTCGGCAATCGAAAGTTTCGCTGAAGAATGTGCAAAGGCAGGAGTCAATGTGGATTGGAGACGAGTTTTCAAATGCCGTAAGTAATTAATATTTATATTCATTGAAATTTCTGATCATGCAAGAAGTAATACATTTCTATATAATCCATTCAATCTCAATTTATGAGATGTGTAAAATGGTTTTAGCACGCCAGCAATTAAGTTAGGATAGCGTAGACATATAGTCAAAAGCACTTATTATCCTACATAATCCGAACTCAGATATATACTCTCTATCATATTAAAGACTCTTTATAAATATTTTGTGAAAAAGGGGTAGAAGGACTGGATTTTTTACTATAAAATCAAAATCAAACCAGTAAAATAGTGAGTGGGTATTGGCCCAAATAGGTCAGCCATTGAGGGTCAACAGGAGAGGGTAGGTTGGTTGGGGGGGAAGGATAAAGGTACATATAAGTATATAAACACACACACAGACACAGACACACGTACATAAATATGCGCAAGCATCAATATAAACATAAAGACACAGATACATACGCAGACAGCAAAGCATATATGGGAATATATACATATACACATATAAACACATGCACATGTATAGCTACATATACATAAATATAAAAATATGAATATATACGTACATGAGTACATATACACATAATTACACATACACATGTAATCTCATACGAGGGTAATATGAACACAAGTATATATATACACGAACACGTACATATACATAAACGCACATGCATACACATAAATAAACATGAGTAAACAACATGCAGACCAACATATGAAAGTGCATATAGATATAAAAAAACAACAAAAAAAAACAATCAAATCTTTCCCGCACCACAAAACTTACCCACCTACCTACTTCCCCCTTCTATAAAACACTTGTATGATCCTAATGATTCAATAAAGGCTGAGGAAGCGGAATTTAACATCCAGCGAAATATACTACACATTTTTGTCTGAGTTTTGTTCTTTCATTCCTATTTTACCTCATTCTGTCGGATTCATTCAAATCCCATTTTCCTCATATATATATATATATATATATATATATATATATATATAATCCAAAAGTCCAGAGAAGAAATCTTCCTTACGACAAAGGTATTTTTTAAAAAAAACAACTTGTCGCAGTTAGAGAGCTCAATGTGTGCTCTTGTGTTAGAGTCACAGAGCAAATTTATATTTAAATAAATAACAAAAGACTTATAGATCTTGCATTATAGACTATTTCAGGGAGCTTAGACAAAAATGTCTAATTCTCCCGACTCATCAGATGCGAATGATGAATTCTTTATTTTTAAGGCGTTTGAAAACAAAGTCTGTTTAAAAAAAATTTTCTGAAGTTTGAAAAAAGGAGACGGTTTTGAAATATGACATCAAATATTCTATTCTATCAAATATTCTATTTTAAGGTGTGAGTATGTAGCGCTGTAAGTGTATGCATTGAAAGAAACATTGAGCGTTTATTACGTATGTAGTAGTGTGTGTGTGTGTATAATTTCAGCGGAAGTGAAACCTCAAGGTAATGTGTGTGTGTGTGTGTGTGTGTGTGCGCGCGTGTGTTTGTGTATATTAGTAAGAGGTAGGGGAGAGGTGTCATGAAAAGAAGTTTTCATGTTTCATAATAAGAGAGGAGATGTAAGTCTGAGAGTGTGTGTGTGTGGGGGGGGGGGTTGGGATTTTAAAAAAGAAAAGAAAAGATTTAATTATATTTTAATTTGTTTATTTATTTATTTATTTATTTTTTAGAAAGAGTATTTGTAATTTTATAGTTAGTACTGATTATTTGACGATTAATATATATTAATATTATTATTATTATTTATTACAATTACGTATAAGTGAATGAATTATTGTATTATTATTATTATTATTATTATTATTATTATTATTATAGTTTGTTATATTATCATATCTAAATACATTATTAAAATTATACATATATACTTATATTATTATATCTAAATACATTATAAAATTACACACACACATATATATATATATTATATATATATATATATATATATATATATATATATATATATATATATATATATATATATATATATATATATATATATATATAATTTTATTATAATTAAAAAAAAAAAAAAAATTATTGTAGTAAAGATAATTGTTATAGTACATTATATTTATTATTTTATAATTTTTATTGAAAAGTGTTATTATTGTTATTGCAATATATATTAATATAATTATTGTTATTATAAAATTTTTCTTAATGTTATAATTATTATTTATATTTTTATTATTGTAGTTGTTATTATTATAATTATTAGTATTATTGTTATTATAATTTTATTATCATTAAAATTATTGTTATTATAATTTTTATTATCATTAAATTATTGTTCTTTTTATAATTTTTATTATCATTAAATTATTGTCATTATTCTTTTTATAATTTTTATTATCATTAAATTATTGTCATTACTAATATGTTATTATCATAATTATTCTGATGACAATTGAGTGCTAGTGAATGTTTATGCAAATAGTGTTAGTGTGATTATAATTATGTGAAAATAATTATTGGTAAACAAGGATGTATATTTTTGATTATTATTTTTATCAGTAGTTGTATTGTAATTGTGTCAATGGGGATTGTAAACGGAGACAAAAGTCATATGAGTTCAAAACAAAAACCTTGACGTTGCAAAAAAGAAAAAAGTTATACAATAGTTTCGAACCTCCGCTCTTAACAACACGGAGTATAAACAAGCTCTGATGACGATTTTCATAAAATCGAAACATTGTTCAATATCAGCTAAGTTATAAAATGTTTTCACTTTAACAGCATTTTGTGGTGTTTTCATATCTTTTTTATATATACTCATACCGTCGGATTTTTTTCCTTTCTTTTAACACACACACACACACACACACACACACACACACACACACACATACATATATATATATATATATATATATATATATATATATATATATATATGATCATTTTTAACCTTGATAGGAGAAGTAAAAATCTGAATTCAAACCTGTTAACCTCCGCTTAAAAAGAATTGACCATGAATCGAATCCTGATCAATCGTGGGGATAGGTAAATACTTAAATAGTTACAAACTTAAATTCGTATCTTATTCAAATCATTTCATTGATATATAGTTTCCTAACTGTTCTTGTTCTTTGAATATTATGAATATAACAATACAACCAAGTCTACAAATTGGCAATATAGACAGTGTTAAGAATCGTGTTGCTGATGTTTTCTGAAAGTTTAAATATGATTTCTGATTTTTTCTTTTTCTACAGCGAAGAATTGTCCCCCAAGACAGGTATATAAATTCGCCGTGCCGATTTGTCAGCCATGTTGCGCGGATCCTAAACCGAATTGCACAGTCTTGATTGAAGGTTGTGTGTGTCAAAAAGGATTTATACTTAGCGGAAATAAATGCGTTCCAAAATCTGAATGTGGGTGTCTACACAATGGATTATACATGGAAGTGAGTAGAAAACAATTGTCTTTCTTCAATAGGTCTATTATATATTAATTATGATTTCATTTAATTTCTTTCTCTTTCCTCTTGCATTCATCACCTTGCTGACCAGATCTTGATTCAGCTATACAGTATTCAAATAAATAGCTTCTTAGTTTAATACATCTAATTAGTGTGTAGCAAGCTGGGTGTAGTATATATTGTGTATAGGTTTACACAACTTACTAACTTTTAAACAAAACTCAACACAATGAAAGAAATCAACGGAGTCGTATTAGAATAACAATCTGTATTAAAATAGAATTACAGACATGTATAATAGCATACCGGGCATAGTCCTTTGGTTTTATATTGTGGTATTAATAGTTCATATTTTATCTTGTTTTTCTTTGCTGATACTGGAGCTGATTTGTTGCGTGACCACTCGTCTTGTCATTCTCTGAACTACTGAAAAATTCCCGCTTTTCCTTTTTTGGCGCTTGATTTTGAATTCAGCGTTTGTTGTTTTCCGTTACTGCATTTTTGGGATTCTAACTCCCCCTTTTTAATAAAATCAGCAACTGCCATTTTATTAACCATTACAAGTGTTTATATCTTTGTATGCGACACGTTTTGTGGAGACTTTTATTTTGAATTCCATCGATATTCAAGCAATATTATTATTTTATATTAAAATCATTTTCGACATTTAGTTAATTTTGCGAAATGTTCATGATATAATCAAAAGTGTAAAGCCTTGTTTTTAATACACGTATATCATTCATTTCATGGAAGTGCGTGGTGTAATGGTTAAAGTCATGGGAAATAGACTCGTCGCCCCGAGTTCAAATCCTGGATGTGGTAATTGCATTTCACTTAGCGCTAATACCCCTGGGAAAGGCATGAATCCTACTCTCCCTCCGGCTATGGATATATAGTAGGACAGACTGGGCTCTTTAACCTTGGTTAGGCAACCAGTCTAGGAGAAGGAAAACTCTGAATTCAAACTTGTTGAACTCCGCTTAAGAAATTGACCCTGTGTCGCATCCTGCTCGTGCGAAGGGGTTGGTAAATATATATATTATTCATACCTTTAAAAAGTTCACACACACACACACACACACACCACACACACACACACATATATATATATATATATATATATATATATATATATATATATATATATATATAATTATAATGAATTAAATAAAATAGAAAGGCCATCGTCGTAAGAAATTAAAATGTGGTTTTAATATAGAATTACTATATACTAACAACGGCTACCCGGCGTCGCATGGGTAGAGGGGGATTTTTTAAAAGTTAGTCTCACAGATCCATTATTGCTGAATCGTGAATTGAATTCCTGTGGAATGCCCCATTTAAACCCCTATGTAAAAAATAGACCTTGCATTGATCCAGCTACTCTGGAAAGAAATGTTAATGTCTACTATCTAAAATATTAAATGAAAAAAAAAGTCCATGCTGTTATCATTTAACTTTTATTCTTTAATTATCATCACGAATATAAATCAAATCTCTATTATTTTTGCTCAAAAACCAAGCCCTGGTGATATTTAATATGTATATTTACTTTGTTCTTAATTGTTTTATTTTTTATATACACACGACTGCCCTTTATATATGTATCGATAGATAGATAGATAGATAGATAGATAGATAGATATTAAATAGAAAAAAATCGAAACTTATTTAATTAAAAAAAATTTTGAATTTTAATAATTTTTGGTACAAATGCAGAATATCACTAAATAAATAACATTAGAATCACATTTTGAGATAGTCATAGATTACGGAAATTCCTGAAGTACCTTTACCGAGCGTCTCAAAGACTTCGGGTATTTCCGTGAAACACGTAAACTAACATTGCCGTATGCCGTGTGCCAATCTAAACAAACTTTTTAAAGTAGAATTTATTCAATAAATATCATATTTCAAAGTGAAAAAAAATGTATATATATATATATATATATATATATATATATATATATATATATATTAATGATTTGAAGGCAATTACAATGCGTATAAAAATAAAAACAAAAAGATGTTATTTTTGTCTTATCGATTTCAAAGTAGAAACTTCATCTTCAGAGGTTAATAATATTCACCTCTGAAGATAAAGTTTCTACTTTGAAATCGATAAAACAAAAATAACATCTTTTTGTTTTTATTTTTATACGCATTGTAATTGCCTTCAAATCATTAATATATTATAACAAACTTAACAATGCTTCAAGCAAATTACCAATTACTTATATATATATAATATTATATATATATATATATATATATATATATATATATATATATATATATAAGAATAAATCGACCGTAATTATTACTATTACGGTGAAATATAATTACTGATATTGATACTGGTACTTACTTTTTTGTTTACAAAAATGTATAATGGCAAGTATTATTTTATGGTTGAATTATAAGGGTGTTTAATTTTTAGATGTATAATGTTAATGTCTACTACCTAAAATATTAAATGAAAAAAATCCATGCTATTATCATTTAAATTTTATTTTGTAATTATCTTCCCGAATATAAATCAAATCTCTATTATTTTTGCTCAAAAAGATTCTTTCGGGTTTGTTTACAAATTACGAAATTTTTAACGTAGAATTAATAAATAAATAAAAAATTCATAAATTAATTTTTTTAAATGCACAGGCATAAAACCTCTGTGGAAAATTAATTTAAAAAATGAAAAGAGAATCTTCCTTTTTCTCATTTGTTTACCTTTTCCACTGGGAAAATTGGTGATACCTATTTTTGAATCAAAATTTTCATTATTTCCGTAAGCTGAATTTTTAAAAAATTATCAGGCATTTGTTTAATGTTTCTTCTTTCGAATGGACAAAAAAATTCAAGATAATATTAACCTTTATGCAAGTTTCATTGTGTTAAATGTAGGTGGGGGGTAAATTTCACAGGGTAAATCATACACCAGTACAGTCTGTTATTTAAGATATTTTTTTTTAAAGTATCTGAAAATCTAAACTAATATTAGAAAGAATTTTATAATTCACCGTAATAATTACGTGAACCATAATAGTAGTAGCAGGAGTAGTAGCTAGATTTGTTTATAAAAAAAAGGAATGCTAAGTAAACGGAAGTATTATCTTAATGCTATCTTATATAGTTGTTTAATTCTTAAATATATTAAAAAATATGAATAAAATCTTCATTATTTTTGCTTTAAAACACAGACCTGGTGATATTTAATACGTATATCTATTTGCTTTGTCGTTAATTGTTTTATTTTCGAAGATTACCCCGGACAAATTAATTTCAAATTCCTTTATATATATATATATATATATATATATATATATATATATATATATATATAGAGAGAGAAGAGAGAGAGAGAGAGAGAGAGAGAGAGAGAGCGAGAGATTAAAATATTAACAATATAAAAAAGTTAAATAAAAAAAAGATTTAGTAACTTACATCGCCGACCACGAAGCAAAAAAGTTTGTCCGTTACACCCATCCGTACTTAGATGCATAACCGTAAGAGGGTAATAATATGTATTTTCTTCTGTCTAAATTGTGGCCTGAAAATTACCCTTTCGCATGCAATATGGATAGGTTTGTTTATTTTTTAAGATAACGATGTAATTTTTCCCAATCGGATAATTTGATCTTTGAATTAACTATTTTTCTTTGTAACAACCCTCTACGATCTTTTTTTGCGAGATTTTTTATAAACAATGTTCGGAAATATTTATTTCCGTTTCATTCAAGATGGCCTAAACTGATTGGTGGTCCCTATATATATATATATATATATATATATATATATATATATATATATATTGTGTGTGTGTGTGTGTGTGTGTGTGTGTGTGTGTGTGTGTGTGTTTTAAATGAACAAGAACATTTTTTAACTTGATTGTTCATTTCTTTATTTCAGCCCTAGTGCGTTGATATGTTTTTTCTAACGTTGTTTTTAATAGGCCAATGAAGACATAATAGACACAAAATGCGAAAGAAAAACAACTTGCCATGCTGGTGGTAAAGTGGTTAGTGAGACTTTAGCCCCCTGTCAGCCTAACGGAAGATGCACCATTCGAAACAACAAACGTGTCTGTGTCTGCAAAAGAGGATTCGTTTTTCAACAAGGAAAATGTATTCCCAAAGGTATTTATCATCCAATATTTTGTCTAAAAGATTTCAACCTCAATACATATTCCTAAATGTTAATATATTTTAGATGTAAACGGAGAATGTTTTACATCGCTCATGATTAAAACTAGTTTTATTTTAATTAGTAATTACTATTAAAGTTCACATATTTAGTCATGTTCGTCTTGTTTATAATTACACATCCATCATTGTTTCTGGAACCGTACGTTAATTATGATATTAGATTAGGGACTGGCAAACGGAGCCTAAAATGCGTTTTTGACAAAATGACTTCAGCCCCCCTACAGAAAATAATTTACCAAAAATCAGGAAATTATCGGATTTTAATGAAATTTTCAATGTTTATGTATCAATGATTGATCTTTATATTGCATTATTTATTTTATTTCAAAACTTTGTAATTTTTTTCAAGTCACTTAATTGTGCCCCCCACCCCTTATGCTGGGGGCGTAAAATTGTTTCGAGTTGGTCATATGTTATCATAAAAAATATTAATGTATGTATCTGATCCTTTTCCTTAGATTTAGGAAAAGTCCAGTATTACTTTTAACAACTGTAAGATATAAGATATGTAGGTCGAAATAGTTTTTTTTTTCTTTTCGAAAATTAACAAAAAATTGATACTTCCTAAAAAATTAAAAAAATACTTTTTGTAGTAACTTTGATTTCCACGTGTACATATACTATATCCAATAGTTATTTACCTCTCTACTGAATAGAATGTGACACTATCTGTTTAACGTGATGAACTAACTCCCTACGTATGGAGAAAAATACAAATTGCCCGACCCTGGTGATAAGTACAATGGAGTAACTTAAACATGTATTTTATGAAACGAGGAGGTATTGGAAAAGACGTTCAGAAGTCAGATCTTACATTCTTAGCGAGCAATCCCGCTTCAAAATTTGTTTACACTGTGAAAGACTTCGTCCAGGATTTGAACGCGTATCGCCGCTTCAATTTCCTACGGCGATAAGCATTACTCCACAGCGTCTTCTATTCTATTATTTTTCAGACTTGGCGGAGAAGTATCAATTAAAAAAATCGGTTACTAAGCCATTTTTAGGCCGCACGCACGACCGTTGAGATGAAATTAGTTTTCTCTTATTAATTTGACATCCGATATTGGCAGGGAAGGTCTAAGTGCATAGGATGATGATGATGATGAAGATGATGATGAGAGGCATAGAGAGACATTTGCATCTTATAATGATTACCAAGAGAATGGGTAGGCGTTTTGAAACGGGTATCTTTTTACAGCGAATGGTGCAGTAAGACACAGAGGATAAGAGACAGATTTAAATTTAAAACCAAATCAAGTTCCGCTTAAGATATTTCCAGGCATGACTCTAATTATTCCCGAAATTCTGGTTGAAATTGGGTACGATGACGTAATCGATGTATTGACAAACCTACATTTGGTAAATTATATTCAGATTTTTTTTATCCATTTTGTTCTTATTAATCTTGGTTGAGAAGTAACGATTTACCTCTATCTAAAATGTAAATATTTCTCATTTCTACTGAGATCAAATTTTATCAAATAGAAATATTTATTCAACAAGGGTTTAAGACAATGAAAGAATTATGTTTTGACATTAGTTCGCAGAAAATAAATTACACTAAAGTGTACATCTTGTCACTAGTCCCTGAAAAGTATAATAATATATTGTCACGTATTCTCTCAATCCACTTTAAACACTAAGATGCAATTAAAATGTCAAATTTCTGTTTTTGTAGTTCATCCTTGTCATAACAAATGCAAAAATGGTGGCACGTGTGAACATAAGGGAAAAACATACATCTGTATTTGTAAAACCCCATTCACTGGAAAAGACTGCTCGCAAGGTAAATATATTTTTTCATTATTAGCATATTCATGACCTGCTTGTAATGGCAATTGCATTTTTTTATTAAAATGTTCTTTCCACTAAAGTGTACATCTTGTCACTAGTCCTGAAAAGTATAATAATATATTGTCACGTTTCTCTCAATCCACTTTAAACACTAAGATGCAATTAAAATGTCAAATTTCTGTTTTTGTAGTTCATCCTTGTCATAACAAATGCAAAAATGGTGGCACGTGTGAACGTAAGGGAGAAACATACATCTGTATTTGTAAAACCCCATTCACTGGAAAAGACTGCTCGCAAGGTAAATATATATTTTCATTATTAGCATATTCATGACCTGCTTGTGAATGGGCAATTGCATTCTTTTATTAAAATGTTCTTTCCACTAAAGTGTACATCTTGTCACTAGTCCCTGAAAAGTATAATAATATATTGTCACGTTTTCTATCAATCCACTTTAAACACTAAGATGCAATTAAAATGTCAAATTTCTGTTTTTGTAGTTCATCCTTGTCATAACAAATGCAAAAATGGTGGAACGTGTGAACGTAAGGGAGAAACATACATCTGTATTTGTAAAACCCCATTCACTGGAAAAGACTGCTCGCAAGGTAAATATATATTTTCATTATTAGCATATTCATGACCTGCTTGTGAATGGGCAATTGCATTCTTTTATTAAAATGTTCTTTCCACTAAAGTTTACATCTTGTCACTAGACCCTGAAAAGTATAATAATATATTGTCACGTTTTCTATCAATCCACTTTAAACACTAAGATGCAATTAAAATGTCAAATTTCTGTTTTTGTAGTTCATCCTTGTCATAACAAATGCAAAAATGGTGGCACGTGTGAACGTAAGGGAGAAACATACATCTGTATTTGTAAAACCCCATTCACTGGAAAAGACTGCTCGCAAGGTAAATATATATTTTCATTATTAGCATATTCATGACCTGCTTGTGAATGGGCAATTGCATTCTTTTATTAAAATGTTCTTTCCACTAAAGTGTACATCTTGTCACTAGTTCCTGAAAAGTATAATAATATATTGTCACGTATTCTATCAATCCACTTTAAACACTAAGATGCAATTAAAATGTCAAATTTCTGTTTTTGTAGTTCATCCTTGTCATAACAAATGCAAAAATGGTGGCACGTGTGAACGTAAGGGAGAAACATACATCTGTATTTGTAAAACCCCATTCACTGGAAAAGACTGCTCGCAAGGTAAATATATATTTTCATTATTAGCATATTCATGACCTGCTTGTGAATGGCAATTGCATTCTTTTATTAAATGTTCTTTCCACTAAAGTTACATCTTGTCACTAGTCCCTGAAAAGTATAATAATATATTGTCACGTTTTTATCAATCCACTTTAAACACTAAGATGCAATTAAAATGTCAAATTTCTGTTTTTGTAGTTCATCCTTGTCATAACAAATGCAAAAATGGTGGCACGTGTGAACGTAAGGGAGAAACATACATCTGTATTTGTAAAACCCCATTCACTGGAAAAGACTGCTCGCAAGGTAAATATATATTTTCATTATTAGCATATTCATGACCTGCTTGTGAATGGCAATTGCATTCTTTTATTAAATGTTCTTTCCACTAAAGTGTACATCTTGTCACTAGTCCCTGAAAAGTATAATAATATATTGTCACGTTTCTATCAATCCACTTTAAACACTAAGATGCAATTAAAATGTCAAATTTCTGTTTTTGTAGTTCATCCTTGTCATAACAAATGCAAAAATGGTGGCACGTGTGAACGTAAGGGAGAAACATACATCTGTATTTGTAAAACCCCATTCACTGGAAAAGACTGCTCGCAAGGTAAATATATATTTTCATTATTAGCATATTCATGACCTGCTTGTGAATGGCAATTGCATTTTTTATTAAAATGTTCTTTCCACTAAAGTGTACATCTTGTCACTAGTCCCTGAAAAGTATAATAATATATTGTCACGTTTTCTATCAATCCACTTTAAACACTAAGATGCAATTAAAATGTCAAATTTCTGTTTTTGTAGTTCATCCTTGTCATACAAATGCAAAAATGGTGGCACGTGTGAACGTAAGGGAGAAACATACATCTGTATTTGTAAAACCCCATTCACTGGAAAAGACTGCTCGCAAGGTAAATATATATTTTCATTATTAGCATATTCATGACCTGCTTGTGAATCGGCAATTGCATTCTTTTATTAAAATGTTCTTTCCACTAAAGTGTACATCTTGTCACTAGACCCTGAAATATAATAATATATTGTCACGTTTTTATCAATCCACTTTAAACACTAAGATGCAATTAAAATGTCAAATTTCTGTTTTTGTAGTTCATCCTTGTCATAACAAATGCAAAAATGGTGGCACGTGTGAACGTAAGGGAGAAACATACATCTGTATTTGTAAAACCCATTCACTGGAAAAGACTGCTCGCAAGGTAAATATATATTTTCATTATTAGCATATTCATGACCTGCTTGTGAATGGCAATTGCATTCTTTTATTAAAATGTTCTTTCCACTAAAGTTACATCTTGTCACTAGTCCCTGAAAAGTATAATAATATATTGTCACGTTTATCAATCCACTTTAAACACTAAGATGCAATTAAAATGTCAAATTTCTGTTTTTGTAGTTCATCCTTGTCATAACAAATGCAAAAATGGTGGCACGTGTGAACGTAAGGGAGAAACATACATCTGTATTTGTAAAACCCCATTCACTGGAAAAGACTGCTCGCAAGGTAAATATATATTTTCATTATTAGCATATTCATGACCTGCTTGTGAATGGCAATTGCATTCTTTTATTAAAATGTTCTTTCCACTAAAGTGTACATCTTGTCACTAGTCCCTGAAAAGTATAATAATATATTGTCACGTTTTCTATCAATCCACTTTAAACACTAAGATGCAATTAAAATGTCAAATTTCTGTTTTTGTAGTTCATCCTTGTCATAACAAATGCAAAAATGGTGGCACGTGTGAACGTAAGGGAGAAACATACATCTGTATTTGTAAAACCCCATTCACTGGAAAAGACTGCTCGCAAGGTAAATATATATTTTCATTATTAGCATATTCATGACCTGCTTGTGAATCGGCAATTGCATTATTTTATTAAATGTTCTTTCCACTAAAGTGTACATCTTGTCACTAGTCCCTGAAAGTATAATAATATATTGTCACGTTTTCTATCAATCCACTTTAACACTAAGATGCAATTAAAATGTCAAATTTCTGTTTTTGTAGTTCATCCTTGTCATAACAAATGCAAAAATGGTGGCACGTGTGAACGTAAGGGAGAAACATACATCTGTATTTGTAAAACCCCATTCACTGGAAAAGACTGCTCGCAAGGTAAATATATATTTTCATTATTAGCATATTCATGACCTGCTTGTGAATGGGCAATTGCATTCTTTTATTAAAATGTTCTTTCCACTAAAGTTTACATCTTGTCACTAGTTCCTGAAAAGTATAATAATATATTGTCACGTTTCTATCAATCCACTTTAAACACTAAGATGCAATTAAAATGTCAAATTTCTGTTTTTGTAGTTCATCCTTGTCATAACAAATGCAAAAATGGTGGCACGTGTGAACGTAAGGGAGAAACATACATCTGTATTTGTAAAACCCCATTCACTGGAAAAGACTGCTCGCAAGGTAAATATATATTTTCATTATTAGCATATTCATGACCTGCTTGTGAATGGGCAATTGCATTCTTTTATTAAATGTTCTTTCCACTAAAGTGTACATCTTGTCACTAGTCCCTGAAAAGTATAATAATATATTGTCACGTTTTTTATCAATCCACTTTAAACACTAAGATGCAATTAAAATGTCAAATTTCTGTTTTTGTAGTTCATCCTTGTCATAACAAATGCAAAAATGGTGGCACGTGTGAACGTAAGGGAGAAACATACATCTGTATTTGTAAAACCCCATTCACTGGAAAAGACTGCTCGCAAGGTAAATATATATTTTCATTATTAGCATATTCATGACCTGCTTGTGAATGGGCAATTGCATTCTTTTATTAAAATGTTCTTTCCACTAAAGTGTACATCTTGTCACTAGTCCCTGAAAAGTATAATAATATATTGTCACGTTTTCTATCAATCCACTTTAAACACTAAGATGCAATTAAAATGTCAAATTTCTGTTTTTGTAGTTCATCCTTGTCATAACAAATGCAAAAATGGTGGCACGTGTGAACGTAAGGGAGAAACATACATCTGTATTTGTAAAACCCCATTCACTGGAAAAGACTGCTCGCAAGGTAAATATATATTTTCATTATTAGCATATTCATGACCTGCTTGTGAATGGGCAATTGCATTCTTTTATTAAATGTTCTTTCCACTAAAGTTACATCTTGTCACTAGTCCCTGAAAAGTATAATAATATATTGTCACGTTTTTATCAATCCACTTTAAACACTAAGATGCAATTAAAATGTCAAATTTCTGTTTTTGTAGTTCATCCTTGTCATAACAAATGCAAAAATGGTGGCACGTGTGAACGTAAGGGAGAAACATACATCTGTATTTGTAAAACCCCATTCACTGGAAAAGACTGCTCGCAAGGTAAATATATATTTTCATTATTAGCATATTCATGACCTGCTTGTGAATGGCAATTGCATTCTTTAATTAAAATGTTCTTTCCACTAAAGTTTACATCTTGTCACTAGACCCTGAAAAGTATAATAATATATTGTCACGTTTTCTATCAATCCACTTTAAACACTAAGATGCAATTAAAATGTCAAATTTCTGTTTTTGTAGTTCATCCTTGTCATAACAAATGCAAAAATGGTGGCACGTGTGAACGTAAGGGAGAAACATACATCTGTATTTGTAAAACCCCATTCACTGGAAAAGACTGCTCGCAAGGTAAATATATATTTTCATTATTAGCATATTCATGACCTGCTTGTGAATGGGCAATTGCATTCTTTTATTAAATGTTCTTTCCACTAAAGTTTACATCTTGTCACTAGACCCTGAAAAGTATAATAATATATTGTCACGTTTTTATCAATCCACTTTAAACACTAAGATGCAATTAAAATGTCAAATTTCTGTTTTTGTAGTTCATCCTTGTCATAACAAATGCAAAAATGGTGGCACGTGTGAACGTAAGGGAGAAACATACATCTGTATTTGTAAAACCCCATTCACTGGAAAAGACTGCTCGCAAGGTAAATATATATTTTCATTATTAGCATATTCATGACCTGCTTGTGAATGGGCAATTGCATTCTTTTATTAAAATGTTCTTTCCACTAAAGTTTACATCTTGTCACTAGACCCTGAAAAGTATAATAATATATTGTCACGTTTTCTATCAATCCACTTTAAACACTAAGATGCAATTAAAATGTCAAATTTCTGTTTTTGTAGTTCATCCTTGTCATAACAAATGCAAAAATGGTGGCACGTGTGAACGTAAGGGAGAAACATACATCTGTATTTGTAAAACCCCATTCACTGGAAAAGACTGCTCGCAAGGTAAATATATATTTTCATTATTAGCATATTCATGACCTGCTTGTGAATCGGCAATTGCATTCTTTTATTAAATGTTCTTTCCACTAAAGTGTACATCTTGTCACTAGTCCCTGAAAAGTATAATAATATATTGTCACGTTTTCTATCAATCCACTTTAAACACTAAGATGCAATTAAAATGTCAAATTTCTGTTTTTGTAGTTCATCCTTGTCATAACAAATGCAAAAATGGTGGCACGTGTGAACGTAAGGGAGAAACATACATCTGTATTTGTAAAACCCCATTCACTGGAAAAGACTGCTCGCAAGGTAAATATATATTTTCATTATTAGCATATTCATGACCTGCTTGTGAATGGCAATTGCATTCTTTTATTAAATGTTCTTTCCACTAAAGTTTACATCTTGTCACTAGACCCTGAAAAGTATAATAATATATTGTCACGTTTTCTATCAATCCACTTTAAACACTAAGATGCAATTAAAATGTCAAATTTCTGTTTTTGTAGTTCATCCTTGTCATAACAAATGCAAAAATGGTGGCACGTGTGAACGTAAGGGAGAAACATACATCTGTATTTGTAAAACCCCATTCACTGGAAAAGACTGCTCGCAAGGTAAATATATATTTTCATTATTAGCATATTCATGACCTGCTTGTGAATGGGCAATTGCATTCTTTTATTAAATGTTCTTTCCACTAAAGTTTACATCTTGTCACTAGTCCTGAAAAGTATAATAATATATTGTCACGTTTTTTATCAATCCACTTTAAACACTAAGATGCAATTAAAATGTCAAATTTCTGTTTTTGTAGTTCATCCTTGTCATAACAAATGCAAAAATGGTGGCACGTGTGAACGTAAGGGAGAAACATACATCTGTATTTGTAAAACCCCATTCACTGGAAAAGACTGCTCGCAAGGTAAATATATATTTTCATTATTAGCATATTCATGACCTGCTTGTGAATGGGCAATTGCATTCTTTTATTAAAATGTTCTTTCCACTAAAGTGTACATCTTGTCACTAGTCCCTGAAAAGTATAATAATATATTGTCACGTTTCTATCAATCCACTTTAAACACTAAGATGCAATTAAAATGTCAAATTTCTGTTTTTGTAGTTCATCCTTGTCATAACAAATGCAAAAATGGTGGCACGTGTGAACGTAAGGGAGAAACATACATCTGTATTTGTAAAACCCCATTCACTGGAAAAGACTGCTCGCAAGGTAAATATATATTTTCATTATTAGCATATTCATGACCTGCTTGTGAATGGCAATTGCATTCTTTTATTAAAATGTTCTTTCCACTAAAGTGTACATCTTGTCACTAGTCCTGAAAAGTATAATAATATATTGTCACGTTTTCTATCAATCCACTTTAAACACTAAGATGCAATTAAAATGTCAAATTTCTGTTTTTGTAGTTCATCCTTGTCATAACAAATGCAAAAATGGTGGCACGTGTGAACGTAAGGGAGAAACATACATCTGTATTTGTAAAACCCCATTCACTGGAAAAGACTGCTCGCAAGGTAAATATATTTTTCATTATTAGCATATTCATGACCTGCTTGTGAATGGGCAATTGCATTCTTTTATTAAAATGTTTTCCACTAAAGTGTACATCTTGTCACTAGTCCTGAAAAGTATAATAATATATTGTCACGTTTTATCAATCCACTTTAAACACTAAGATGCAATTAAAATGTCAAATTTCTGTTTTTGTAGTTCATCCTTGTCATAACAAATGCAAAAATGGTGGCACGTGTGAACGTAAGGGAGAAACATACATCTGTATTTGTAAAACCCCATTCACTGGAAAAGACTGCTCGCAAGGTAAATATATATTTTCATTATTAGCATATTCATGACCTGCTTGTGAATGGCAATTGCATTCTTTTATTAAATGTTCTTTCCACTAAAGTTTACATCTTGTCACTAGTCCCTGAAAAGTATAATAATATATTGTCACGTTTTTTATCAATCCACTTTAAACACTAAGATGCAATTAAAATGTCAAATTTCTGTTTTTGTAGTTCATCCTTGTCATAACAAATGCAAAAATGGTGGCACGTGTGAACGTAAGGGAGAAACATACATCTGTATTTGTAAAACCCCATTCACTGGAAAAGACTGCTCGCAAGGTAAATATATATTTTCATTATTAGCATATTCATGACCTGCTTGTGAATGGGCAATTGCATTCTTTTATTAAAATGTTCTTTCCACTAAAGTGTACATCTTGTCACTAGTCCCTGAAAAGTATAATAATATATTGTCACGTTTCTATCAATCCACTTTAAACACTAAGATGCAATTAAAATGTCAAATTTCTGTTTTTGTAGTTCATCCTTGTCATAACAAATGCAAAAATGGTGGCACGTGTGAACGTAAGGGAGAAACATACATCTGTATTTGTAAAACCCCATTCACTGGAAAAGACTGCTCGCAAGGTAAATATATATTTTCATTATTAGCATATTCATGACCTGCTTGTGAATGGGCAATTGCATTCTTTTATTAAAATGTTCTTTCCACTAAAGTGTACATCTTGTCACTAGTCCTGAAAAGTATAATAATATATTGTCACGTTTTCTATCAATCCACTTTAAACACTAAGATGCAATTAAAATGTCAAATTTCTGTTTTTGTAGTTCATCCTTGTCATAACAAATGCAAAAATGGTGGCACGTGTGAACGTAAGGGAGAAACATACATCTGTATTTGTAAAACCCCATTCACTGGAAAAGACTGCTCGCAAGGTAAATATATATTTTCATTATTAGCATATTCATGACCTGCTTGTGAATGGGCAATTGCATTCTTTTATTAAAATGTTTTCCACTAAAGTGTACATCTTGTCACTAGTCCCTGAAAAGTATAATAATATATTGTCACGTTTTTTATCAATCCACTTTAAACACTAAGATGCAATTAAAATGTCAAATTTCTGTTTTTGTAGTTCATCCTTGTCATAACAAATGCAAAAATGGTGGCACGTGTGAACGTAAGGGAGAAACATACATCTGTATTTGTAAAACCCCATTCACTGGAAAAGACTGCTCGCAAGGTAAATATATATTTTCATTATTAGCATATTCATGACCTGCTTGTGAATGGCAATTGCATTTTTTATTAAATGTTCTTTCCACTAAAGTTTACATCTTGTCACTAGACCCTGAAAAGTATAATAATATATTGTCACGTTTTCTATCAATCCACTTTAAACACTAAGATGCAATTAAAATGTCAAATTTCTGTTTTTGTAGTTCATCCTTGTCATAACAAATGCAAAAATGGTGGCACGTGTGAACGTAAGGGAGAAACATACATCTGTATTTGTAAAACCCATTCACTGGAAAAGACTGCTCGCAAGGTAAATATATATTTTCATTATTAGCATATTCATGACCTGCTTGTGAATGGGCAATTGCATTCTTTTATTAAATGTTCTTTCCACTAAAGTTTACATCTTGTCACTAGACCTGAAAACTATAATAATATATATTGTCACGTTTTTTATCAATCCACTTTAAACACTAAGATGCAATTAAAATGTCAAATTTCTGTTTTTGTAGTTCATCCTTGTCATAACAAATGCAAAAATGGTGGCACGTGTGAACGTAAGGGAGAAACATACATCTGTCTTTGTAAAACCCCATTCACTGGAAAGACTGCTCGCAAGGTAAATATATATTTTCATTATTAGCATATTCATGACCTGCTTGTGAATGGGCAATTGCATTATTTATTTAAATGTTCTTTCCACTAAAGTTTTACATCTTGTCATCGACCTGAAATATAATAATATATTGTCACGTTTTCTATCAATCCACTTTAACACTAAGATGCAATTAAAATGTCAAATTTCTGTTTTTGTAGTTCATCCTTGTCATAACAATGCAAAAATGGTGGCACGTGTGAACGTAAGGAGAAACATACATCTGTATTTGTAAAACCCCTTCACTGGAAAAGACTGCTCGCAAGGTAAATATATATTTTCATTATTAGCATATTCATGACCTGCTTGTGAATGGCAATTGCATTCTTTTATTAAAATGTTCTTTCACTAAAGTGTACATCTTGTCACTAGTCCCTGAAAAGTATAATAATATATTGTCACGTTTTCTATCAATCCACTTTAACCACTAAGATGCAATTAAAATGTCAAATTTTTGTTTTTGTAGTTCATCCTTGTCATAACAAATGCAAAAATGGTGGCACGTGTGAACGTAAGGGGAAACATACATCTGTATTTGTAAAACCCCATTCACTGGAAAAGACTGCTCGCAAGGTAAATATATATTTTTCATTATTAGCATATTCATGACCTGCTTGTGAATGGGCAATTGCATTCTTTTATTGAAATGTTCTTTCCACTAAAGTTTACATCTTGTCACTAGACCTCTGAAACTATTAATAATATATTGTCACGTTTTTTATCAATCCACTTTAAACACTAAGATGCAATTAAAATGTCAAATTTCTGTTTTTGTAGTTCATCCTTGTCATAACAAATGCAAAATGGTGGCGTGTGAACGTAAGGGAGAAACATACATCTGTATTTGTAAAACCCATTCACTGGAAAAGACTGCTCGCAAGGTAAATATATATTTTCATTATTAGCATATTCTGACCTGCTTGTGAATGGGCAATTGCATTTTTATTAAAATGTTCTTTCCACTAAAGTTGTACATCTTGTCACTAGTCCTCTGAAAAGTATAATAATATTGTCACGTTTCTATCAATCCACTTTAACACTAAGATGCAATTAAAATGTCAAATTTCTGTTTTTGTAGTTCATCCTTGTCATAACAAATGCAAAATGGTGGCACGTGTGAACGTAAGGGAGAAACATACATCTGTATTTGTAAAACCCCATTCACTGGAAAAGACTGCTCGCAAGGTAAATATATATTTTCATTATTAGCATATTCATGACCTGCTTGTGAATCGGCAATTGCATCTTTTATTAAAATGTCTTTCCACTAAAGTTACATCTTGTCACTAGTCCCTGAAAGTATAATATATATTGTCACGTTTCTATCAATCCACTTTAACACTAAGATGCAATTAAAATGTCAAATTTCTGTTTTGTAGTTCATCCTTGTCATACAAATGCAAAAATGGTGGCAGTGTGAACGTAGGGAGAAACATACATCTGTATTTGTAAACCCCATTCACTGGAAAAGACTGCTCGCAAGGTAAATATATATTTTCATTATTAGCATATTCATGACCTGCTTGTGAATGGGCAATTGCATTTTTTATTAAATGTCTTTCCACTAAAGTGTACACTTGTCACTAGTCTGAAAAGTATAATAATTATATTGTCACGTTTTCTATCAATCCACTTTAACAACTAAGATGCAATTAAAATGTCAAATTTCTGTTTTGTAGTTCATCCTTGTCATAACAAATGCAAAAATGGTGGCAGTGTGAACGTAAGGGAGAAACATACATCTGTATTTGTAAAACCCATTCACTGGAAAAGACTGCTCGCAAGGTAAATATATTTTTCATTATTAGCATTTCATGACCTGCTTGTGAATGGCAATTGCATTCTTTTATTAAAATGTCTTTCCACTAAAGTGTACATCTTGTCACTAGCCTGAAAAGTATAATAATATATTGTCACGTTTTCTATCAATCCACTTTACACTAAGATGCAATTAAAATGTCAAATTTCTGTTTTGTAGTTCATCCTTGTCATAACAAATGCAAAAATGGTGGCAGTGTGAACGTAAGGGAGAAACATACATCTGTATTTGTAAAACCCCATTCACTGGAAAAGACTGCTCGCAAGGTAAATATATATTTTCATTATTAGCATATTCATGACCTGCTTGTGAATGCAATTGCATTCTTTTATTAAAATGTCTTCCACTAAAGTGTACATCTTGTCACTAGTCCCTGAAAGTATAATAATATTTGTCACGTTTTCTATCAATCCACTTTAACACTAAGATGCAATTAAAATGTCAAATTTCTGTTTTTGTAGTTCATCCTTGTCATAACAATGCAAAAATGGTGGCAGTGTGAACGTAAGGGAGAAACATACATCTGTATTTGTAAACCCCATTCACTGGAAAAGACTGCTCGCAAGGTAAATATATATTTTCATTATTAGCATATTCATGACCTGCTTGTGAATCGAATTGCATTCTTTTATTAAATGTCTTTCCACTAAAGTGTACATCTTGTCACTAGTCCTGAAAAGTATAATAATATATTGTCACGTTTTCTATCATCCACTTTAACCACTAAGATGCAATTAAAATGTCAAATTTCTGTTTTGTAGTTCATCTTGTCATAACAAATGCAAAAATGGTGGCGTGTGAACGTAAGGGAGAAACATACATCTGTATTTGTAAAACCCCATTCACTGGAAAAGACTGCTCGCAAGGTAAATATATATTTTCATTATTAGCATATTCATGACCTGCTTGTGAATGGGCAATTGCATTCTTTTATTGAAATGTTCTTTCCACTAAAGTTACATCTTGTCACTAGACCCTGAAAATATAATAAATAATATTGTCACGTTTTTTTATCAATCCACTTTAAACACTAAGATGCAATTAAATGTCAAATTTCTGTTTTTGTAGTTCATCCTTGTCATAACAAATGCAAAAATGGTGGACGTGTGAACGTAAGGGAGAAACATACATCTGTATTTGTAAACCCCATTCACGGAAAGACTGCTCGCAAGGTAATATATATTTTCATTATTAGCATATCATGACCTGCTTGTGAATGGGCAATTGCATTTTTTATTAAAATGTTCTTTCCACTAAAGTTACATCTTGTCACTAGTCCTGAAAAGTATAATAATATATTGTCACGTTTTCTATCAATCCACTTTAAACACTAAGATGCAATTAAAATGTCAAATTTTTTTTGTAGTTCATCCTTGTCATAACAAATGCAAAAATGGTGGCACGTGTGAACGTAAGGGAGAAACATACATCTGTATTTGTAAAACCCCATTCACGGAAAAGACTGCTCGCAAGGTAAATATATATTTTCATTATAGCATATTCATGACCTGCTTGTGAATGGGCAATTGCATTCTTTTATTAAAATGTCTTTTCCATCTAAAGTTACATCTTGTCACTACCCTGAAAAGTATAATAATATATTGTCAGTTTCTATCATCCACTTTAAACACTAAGATGCAATTAAAATTCAAATTTCTGTTTTTGTAGTTCATCCTTGTCATAACAAATGCAAAAATGGTGGCACGTGTGAACGTAAGGGAGAAACATACATCTGTATTTGTAAAACCCCATTCACTGGAAAAGACTGCTCGAAGGTAAATATATATTTTCATTATTAGCATATTTTGACCTGCTTGTGAATGGGCAATTGCATTTTTTATTAAATGTTCTTTCCACTAAGTTTACATCTTGTCACTAGCCCCTGAAAAGTAATAATAATATATTGTCACGTTTTCTATCAATCCACTTTAAACACTAAGATGCAATTAAAATGTCAATTTTCTGTTTTTGTAGTTCACCTTGTCATAACAAATGCAAAAATGGTGGCACGTGTGAACGTAAGGGAGAAACATACATCTGTATTTGTAAACCCCATTCACTGGAAAAGACTGCTCGCAAGGTAAATATATATTTTCATTATTAGCATATTCATGACCTGCTTGTGAATCGGCAATTGCATTCTTTTATTAAAATGTTCTTTCCACAAAGTGTACATCTTGTCACTAGTCCCTGAAAAGTATAATAATATATTGTCACGTTTTCTATCAATCCACTTTAAACCTAAGATGCATTAAAATGCAAATTTCTGTTTTTGTAGTTCATCCTTGTCATAACAAATGCAAAAATGGTGGCACGTGTGAACGTAAGGGAGAAATACATCTGTATTTGTAAAACCCCATTCACTGGAAAAGACTGCTCGCAAGGTAAATATATATTTTCATTATTAGCATATTCATGACCTGCTTGTGAATGGCAATTTCATTTTTATTAAATGTTCTTTCCACTAAAGTTACATCTTGTCACTAGTCCCTGAAAGTATAATAATATATTGTCACGTTTTCTATCAATCCACTTTAAACACTAAGATGCAATTAAAATGTCAAATTTCTGTTTTTGTAGTCATCCTTGTCATAACAAATGCAAAAATGGTGGCACGTGTGAACGTAAGGGAGAAAATACATCTGTATTTGTAAAACCCCATTCACTGGAAAAGACTGCTCGCAAGGTAATATATATTTTCATTATTAGCATATTCATGACCTGCTTGTGAATGGGCAATTGCATTTTTTAATTTAAATGTTCTTTCCACTTGTAAAAGCTCGTACGACGAAACGTGAACTGCCCGGCTTCGAGTAAGAAGCGCTGCTTATATTATTTCCCTCCCATGCCCGCACGTGCATGGTAGAGTCTATCTTGCACGGTGACTACCATGACCTTCCAAGGGCGGTCCCGGTCAATATNTTTCAAACAGTAGACACGTGGGTATTTAAGTTACATTGGAATATTCAATTATGAGCCAAAAGATTTCAAACAGCAGGGACGTGGGTATATAAGTTGCTTGGAATATTCAATTATGAGCCTAAAGATTTCAAACAGTAGACATGTGGGTATTTAAGTTGCATTGAAATATTCAATTATGAGCCAAAAGATTTTAAACAGTAGACACGTAGGTATTTAAATTGCATTGGAATATTCAATTATGAGCCAAGAGATTTCAAACAGTAGACACGTGGGTATTTAAGTTGCTTTGGAATATTCAATTATGAGCCTAAAGATTTCAAACAGTAGACACGTGTGTATTTACGTTGCATTGAAATATTCAATTGTGAGCCTAAAGATTTTAAACAGTAGACACGTGGGTATTTCAGTTGCATTGGAATATTCAATTATGAGCCAAAAGATTTCAAACAGTAGACACGTGGGTATTTAAGTTGCATTGAAATATTCAATTATGAGCCAAAAGATTTTAAACAGTAAACACGTGGGTATTTAAATTGCATTTGAATATTCAATTATGAGCTTAAAGATTTTAAACAATAGCCACGTGGGTATTTAAGTTGCACTGGAATATTTAATTATGAGCCAAAAGATTTCAAATAGTAAACACGTGGGTATTTAAGTTGCATTGGAATATTCAATTATGAGCCAAAAGATTTCAAACAGTAGACACGTGGGTATATAAGTTGCATTGGAATATTCAATTATGATCCAAAAGATTTCAAACAGTAGACACGTGGGTATTTAAGTTGCATTGGAATATTCAATTATGAGCCAAAAGATTTCAAACAGCAGGGACGTGGGTATTTAAGTTGCTTTGGAATATTCAATTATGAGCCTAAAGATTTCAAACAGTATACACGTGGGTATTTAAGTTGCACTGAAATATTCAATTATGAGCCAAAAGATTTTAAACAGTAGACACGTAGGTATTTAAATTGCATTGGAATATTCAATTATGAGCCAAAAGATTTCAAACAGTAGACACGTGGGTATTTAAGTTGCTTTGGAATTTTCAATTATGAGCCTAAAGATTTCAAACAGTAGACACGTGTGTATTTACGTTGCATTGAAATATTCAATTGTGAGTCTAAAAGATTTTAAACAGTAGACACGTGGGTATTTCAGTTGCATTGGAATATTCAATTATGAGCCAAAAGATTTCAAACAGTAGACACGTGGGTATTTAAGCTGCATTGGAATATTCAATTATGAGCCAAAAGATTTCAAACAGTAGACACGTGGGTATTTAAGTTGCTTTGGAATATTTAATTATGAGCCTAAAGATTTCAAACAGTAGACACGTGGGTATTTAAGTTGCATTGGAATATTCAATTATGAGCCTAAAGATTTTAAACAGTAGACACGTGGGTATTTAAGTTGCATTGGAATATTCAATTATGAGCAAAAAGGTTTCAAATAGTAGACACGTGGGTATTTATGTTGCTTTTTTAATATTCAATTATGAGCCAAAAGATTTCAAACAATAGGGACGTGGGTATTTAAGTTGCATTGGAATATTCAATTATGAGCCTAAAGATTTTAAACAGTAGACACGTGGGTATTTAAGTTGCATTGGAATATTCAATTATGAGCAAAAAGGTTTCAAATAGTAGACACGTGGGTATTTAAGTTGCTTTTTTAATATTCAATTATGAGCCAAAAGATTTCGAACAATAGGCACGTGGGTATTTAAGTTGCATTGGAATATTCAATTATGAGACAAAAGATTTCAAACAGTAGACACGTGGTATTTAAGCTGCATTGGAATATTCAATTATGAGCCAAGAGATTTCAAACAGTAGACACGTGGGTATTTAAGTTGCATTGAAATATTCAATTATGAGCCTAAAGATTTTAAACAGTAGATACGTGGGTATTTAAGTTGCATTGGAATATTCAATTATGAGCCAAAAGATTTCAAACAGTAGACACGTCGGTATTTAAGTTGCATTGGAATATTCAATTATGAGCCAAAAGATTTCAAAACAGCAGGGACGTGGGTATTTAAGTTGCTTTGGAATATTCAATTATGAGCCAAAAGATTTCAAACAGTAGACACGTGGGTATTTAAGTTGCATTGAAATATTCAATTATGAGCCTAAAGATTTCAAACAGTAGACACGTGTGTATTTACGTTGCATTGAAATATTCAATTGTGAGCCTAAAGATTTTAAACAGTAGACACGTGGGTATTTAAGTTGCATTGGAATATTCAATTATGAGCCAAAAGATTTCAAACAGTAGACACGTGGGTATTTAAGCTGCATTGGAATATTCAATTATGAGCCAAAAAGATTTCAAACAGTAGACACGTGGGTATTTAAGTTGCTTTGGAATATTTAATTATGAGCCTAAAGATTTCAAACAGTAGACACGTGGGTATTTAAGTTGCATTGGAATATTCAATTATGAGCCTAAAGATTTTAAACAGTAGACACGTGGGTATTTAAGTTGCATTGGAATATTCAATTATGAGCAAAAAGGTTTCAAATAGTAGACACGTGGGTATTTATGTTGCTTTTTTAATATTCAATTATGAGCCAAAATATTTCAAACAATAGGCACGTGGGTATTTAAGTTGCATTGGAATATTCAATTAAGAGCCTAAAGATTTTAAACAGTAGACACGTGGGTATTTAAGTTGCATTGGAATATTCAATTATGAGCAAAAAGGTTTCAAATAGTAGACACGTGGGTATTCAAGTTGCTTTTTTAATATTCAATTATGAGCCTAAAGATTTCAAACAATAGGCACGTGGGTATTTAAGTTGCATTGGAATATTCAATTATGAGACAAAAGATTTCAAACAGTAGACACGTGGGTATTTAAGCTGCATTGGAATATTCAATTATGAGCCAAAAGATTTCAAACAGTAGACACGTGGGTATTTAAGTTGCTTTGGAATATTCAATTATGAGCCAAAAGATTTCAAACAGTAGACACGTGGGTATTTAAGCTGCATTGGAATATTCAATTATGAGCCAAAAGATTTCAAACAGTAGACACGTGGGTATTTAAGTTGCATTGGAATATTCAATTATGAGCCTAAAGATTTTAAACAGTAGACACGTGGGTATTTAAGTTGCATTGGAATATTCAATTATGAGCAAAAGGTTTCAAATAGTAGACACGTGGGTGTTTAAGTTGCTTTTTTAATATTCAATTATGAGCCAAAAGATTTCCAACAATAGGCACGTGGGTATTTAAGTTGCATTGGTATATTCAATTATGAGCCTAAAGATTTTAAACAGTAGACACGTGGGTATTTAAGTTGCATTGGAATATTCAATTATGAGCAAAAAGGTTTCAAACATGCAGATTACGGGTTTGGTTAAAAGGTGTAATATTACTTACAAGCATATCGTTTCCTGGCAACAGTTTAATGGTGACTTTTTTCAATCGAATTTCCACAATTCGAGTTTTTCCACGGTATCCATTCATAATTTTAACGTTGAAAAAGTGCGGTGATTTTTTAGTGCTTGCAGCCAAAGTATAGGTGAAAAATCTCTGAGAGTGGAGCATCCGTCCATCAAAAGTTGTGTAGTGAAAGTTACCGAATCCAATGCAATCATACACCTTTTCTGCAAAACAAAAGACAATTCAATTGGAAATATTTTAGTATCTTATATAATGCTCATCTCCCACATTTTTTCTTTACAATAACTAGCAAATATATTTTGATATAATAATATATCATATTAAATTAGAAAGGCTAATGAAACTGAATAAGAATGCAGATAAAAAGATCAGTAACAGAGGGGGTATGATTGTAAAATAGAACAACTTTGAAACTAACTCTTCCATCATTTTCCATTACTCCCTTCTTTCATTGGTAAATTTTCCTAATTTAACTATTTAATTAAAATAGGAAATAAAGAATAAAATTGTAGTTATTTCTTCTTGCTAATGGATGTCTTTTAAGATTTATCCCCGAGATTTTTGCTCATATTCAATAAGGTAAAACCAAACAATTAGAAATCAATAATACTAAGCATATATTTATTAAAATCAAATTTTTAATATCAATATGGAAATTAGCCTTCCCATTCACACTGTAAACCGCTATTTTGTTGTATATATAAATACAATTGCATGTTGTTAGTATGGTCAACAGTCTTAATGATGAAAAACAATTTTATTAATAATTAAGGTTTAAATAGAAATTTCGTTAAACATAACACAAGTTTTAAAACAATTTTCTTGCTAATTAATTAGTACAATTTTATTTTAACTTTCAACATTTCATGTTCCAATTCTGAAAACAACGCCGAAAATAATTATGATCATTATTTAGAAGTAATTATTGTACAGTAATATATTGCCTATTTCATACAAATGTAAATTCTAACTAGTACATTAAACATTTCATTTTATCGAGATTATTATTTCTGTCATCTATTTACGTCTCCCACCTTTTGTAAAAAAAAGATTTCCTATTTTTGTTATGTATTATTTCATTTGTTTTCTTTCAGAATTTAGCATGAAGCAGTGTGAGAAAATAAGACATAGAAATTGAAAATTTGTCTTGTGTATGACTTTAATGGTAAAATGAAGTAATATTAAGATTGATATTCACTAATATACATATATATATATATATATATATATATATATATATATATATAATATATATATATATATATATATATATTTATTTATTTTATTTTACATGTTTTTCATAGATCAATGTTCATTCTCAACGACCGCGGTTTCATGCCAAATAGCACTCATCAGGTTGAGTAGTAAGATCCTATGGTGTTTGTTGGAGTTCTTTACTCGATGTCATATTTAGGATTGTAAATAACGTCGGTTAGAAAAATTACGGACGCTGATATTTATTTTAAAAATTTGAATTTTTTGAAGTAATGCCAACGAAGTTGCCTCCCTTTATTCGTCAAAAAAAGGGCTTTTATTAAACTTTGAAAAAAATAGGGCGTTTTTTTTAAAAAAACGTTTCATTTTTTATTATTTATTTTTTATGTTAATTCCGTTTGGCAAAGGATGCATATGTCTTCAAAAAACCAAATTTTAATATATCTGGTAGAGTCTTTTAAGTTTTTATCCAACATAATATAAAGGTGGGTGGTGTTGTTTCTTTGTCGAAAAATCATTTTTTCACTTGATATGGAATCTTTCAGAAAGAAAGATAAAAGAGAAACAACTTCCCTTGCAACAAGGATATGGGAACTAAAAGAAAAAGATATACCTCACAAAATAGAGTGGAAAATCTTAGATCATCCCAAATGTTACAGAAATGGCTCCAGATACTGCAACTTATGTGTTACCGAAAAATTTAGAATATTAAAAACTTGATTTCCTTTAATAATAATAACAATAATAATAATAGAAGTTTAAATAAAAATCAGAAATCTTCAAACAATGTCCCCATAAAAGAAAATTCTTCCTAAATGCATGGAGGGGAGATACTCAACATCCACCCTGAGGATAATTCAGCAATTATTTGCAATGATATCCAATATTTCATCAGTGAAAAAATGATTTTTCGACAAAGAAACAACACCACCCACCTTTATATTATGTTGGATAAAAACTTAAAAGACTCTACCAGATATATTAAAATTTGGTTTTTTGAAGACATATGCATCCTTTGCCAAACGGAATTAACATAAAAAATAAATAATAAAAAATGAAACGTTTTTTTAAAAAAAACGCCCTATTTTTTTCAAAGTTTAATAAAAGCCCTTTTTTTGACGAATAAAGGGAGGCAACTTCGTTGGCATTACTTCAAAAAAAATTCAAATTTTTAAAAATAAATATCAGCGTCCGTAATTTTCTAACCGACGTTATTTACAATCCTAAATATGACATCGAGTAAAGAACTCCAACAAACACCATAGGATCTTACTACTCAACCTGATGAGTGCTATTTGACATGAAACCGCGGTCGTTGAGAATGAACATTGATCTATGAAAACATTGTAAAATAAATAAATAAATATTAGCTCTTACGAACTGTGATTGAGCACTGTATTTTCTTTGTTTCATCGCAAAAAAAATTTTGTTTTTACATATACCTATATATATATATATATATATATATATATATATATATAATATATATATATATATATATTAGACTCTCTCGTTGATCTTCGACGCATGACGGTTCATACATACAATGAACACCCACACAGTGATTTGTTTATAGTGGTGAAGGCTTGTGTTGGACCATCCACACTTTTTGGCACAGTCGATAGGAAAGAATTGGTGCATCAAGGGTTGCCACAAACCCAATCAACGACCGACCTCAGGAATTTTGAATTCAGAGTTATCCCTCTCCTAGACTGGTTACCTACCCAAGGCTGAAGGGACCAGTATGCCCTACTATTCAAGCAATAGCTGGAGGGGGAATATATGGATTCATACCTTTATCAATATATATACACACACACACACACACATATATATAATATATATATTATATATATATATATATATATATATTGATAATGTCTTTTACTATATCTAATAATAAAGACTGTTTAATATCGGTGATATATATATATATATATATTATATATATATATATATATATATAATATACCAAGCGTGTTGGTGTATCCTTGCGGTGAGAAAAAAACCAGCAAATAGTTTGATTGTAAAAATATACTACCAAACATCAACCGGAGAGAAAAAAATTTTTGAAAAAACGAAAAGACCAAGATAGTCGTACCAACAAAAAATAATCTATTGGTACAGTATTTGGCCAAAAGAAAAAACAATTTATATGTATATATATATGTATATAAGATATATATATATATTCATATAACCGCTAGGAGAATAGCTTATAAGTAAAAAGTGTTCAATACCTAAATAGAGCAAATAATAAAGATAAATCTAATGAGTCAGACGAACCTACTATTAGTTTCGCTTAATGCTCTTCAGGGCTAAGATCTGAGTCAGATCTTAGCCCTGAAGAGCATTAAGCGAAACTAATAGTAGGTTCGTCTGACTCATTATATATATATATATATATATTATATATATATATATATATATATAGTGATTTACAAACTTATTGGTAAACCCTTGCGTTAAGAAAAAAAAGCAAATAGTTTGATAGTAAAAATCTACTACCAAGCTACACCTGGAGAAAAATGAAAAAGAAAAGAAGAAAAGACTAAGAGGAAAATAATCGATTAATACTATAACACTTGGGCAAAAGAAAAAAATATGCTAGATTCTTGCTCTGAGGAGAAACTATTAGTAGGTATATCTGACTCATTAGATTTAACTTATATATATATATATATATATATATATATATATATATATATATATATATATATTATATAGGGTGTGTCAAAAAGTGTTATAGGTGACACACCCTATAAGACCAATGGAATGCGTCAACAGCTTACTATAAATAAACAGGGATAATTGTGGCTTAAGCAATCCAATGCGAGTGCCAATAACTCTGTTCGTCGGACGTAATTTCCACATCTCTCTATTGTATTGTCTACTTTCTGTTAATACATTTTCTACTTTTCGTTACCCGTTGTTTTGTTCATATTTGACCCCTTAAAACCTCACAACAAAAAGTAATGCCATTTTGTTTAGAACAGGTATAATTATCAACATATGAACATGTATCATACATCGAAATGAAACTAGTCCTCTGTGGACCACATCCCTACTTCCCCACATAGTCACCGTTTCTTTCAATAGCAATGTTCCACCTTTGAATGAAAACATGTATCCCTGCCCCTTAAAATTCTGTTGACTGTTCTTTGAGCCACTTCTTCATTACAAATTTTACTTCCTCGTCACTGGAATAATGTTTGCCTCTCAAAATCTCTTTCATGGGGTTGAAGAGAGGCAAACATTATTCCAATGACGATTGATCGTAGGGGGCTTTTCGATCGCTCGTCTAACCTAAGTACGGAACAAAGTGGAGTATTGCTCAACCACCAGAATACGGTCCATTCAGAATAATGATTAAAGATGTAGTGCAAAGATGCAAGGAAACCTGGTAAAGTTATTAACCAGACAACATTACTGTGACGGAGAATGAGAAAGGAGAAAGAGCAAGACATTGTCTTGCCTGCCGGGATCGAACTCGCGTCCCCCACCCCGTATGAAAAAACAAATGCGTTTTGGGCACTGGACGGACGTGAGGTTCGACTGATGTGCCCGGATGTTTGGCTAATATGCCCATAAAATAACAAGTGAGTCGAGCGCTGGGCAGTCAGCAGAAGCTGTCGATGACGAAGCGCTTTTCAGTAAAGAAATGGATTTTAGTCGAACAGAAACAAAACTAAATAGGAAATGTGATTTTGAACTGCTAAAGATTATTTCGACTACAGCGACGGATTTTCCAGCTGCTAGACGAAGAATGTGTTTACCAACAGAGGGTCTAGCTTGTGAGAAGACTGAGAACTCGCTTGTTTTTGGTTCCCCCTCGGCGGGAGCTTGTTGATTTGAAGGTCTATTTCGCCTCATACATTTTCCCCCTTCTATAGTATAGAATACGGTCCTTAAGCATCGCGGGCCGCCACCACGGCCAAGAAATGGAACCATTGGAATGGAATCTTAACCCACTGCAGAAGTGCAGTCGACATTTACTACTGTTAACAGGATGGATGTGATGTTGACAAGCCTGTTTAATGTAATAAGATTTCTTCAAAGTAATGATTAAAGATGTGGTGCAAAGATGCAATGGAACCTGGTAAAGTTATTAACCAGACAACATTACATCGATAAGTGAATAAGTGAAAGATAAGTGAATATATACATACCCCTACATATCTTCGTTGTAATTGTATGTGTAAGACTTTGCAAGGCATTGAAGTTGTCGACACCCAATTTATGCTCTGATGTCGGTTTACTTGCAATGGCTTCCAGTTCTGATTGTCGCGCATATTTCCCAATGCCAATGCTGTACATTTCCACACCTGAATCTTGAAGTGCTTTTGCTTGTTTTCTTGTTGCCGTTGGGTTTGATGATTTTCCGTCTGTGACAACGACGACGATATTTGGAACACCGATTCTATCACCGTGTTTTTTGGTAAATGCAGAATGACGAAGTATTCTAAGAGCCTCAGCGGTATTTGTATATCCACCGAAATATCTGATATTCTCGATTGCCTTGATCATCCTCTGCTTTTCAAAATATCTATTGAGGTTGAACTTTATGAATGTGTTCGAACTAAATGTAACAACACCAATTCGGAAATCATCCTCCCCTACTTCCAAGCTGTTAACAACGTCTACTACGAATTGCTTAATTCTCAGGAAGTTCTTAAATCCCACTCCTCCACTTTCTTCCAATAGAAACACAATGTCAGCGACTGTCTTATCACAAGCTGAAAAAGGAAAGAAATCGTCATTTTTTATTATTAAAGAATACATTAGTTTTAATAATGGCTGGTAATTTTTTTTTATTAAAGAATACATTAGTTTTAATAATGGCTGGTAATTTTTTAAATTAAAGAATACATTAGTTTTAATAATGGCTGGTAATTTTTTGATTAAAGAATACATTAGTTTTAATAATGGCTGGTAATTTTTTTAATTAAAGAATACATTAGTTTTAATAATGGCTGGTAATTTCTTTAATTAAAGAATACATTAGTTTTGATAATGGCTGGTTATTTTTTTTTATTAAAGAATACATTAGTTTTAATAATGGCTGGTAATTTTAAATTAGAGAATACATTAGTTTTGATAATGGCTGGTAATTTTTTTAATTAAAGAATACATTAGTTTTAATAATGGCTGGTAATTATGGTCTTTCAGAGTCGTAAATGTAAATGTAACCTTTATTAATAAAGACATATATAATATTAATTACAGTAATCGTAGATCAGAGCAGAAATGTTGACATGAAATATTCATTTATCAATATATTTATTAATCAATTTGTATTTACTATGCAGGGAAAATATGGCGAGAGTTAACATTTTTTATCAATGATATGTAGTGGCGTTGAAACATAGAGGCAATGAAATCGGTTGCCTAGTCCGTCTCTGGGTCAACTAAGACTGTTGAAAATTATTATTATTATTATTATTATTATTATTATTATTATTATATTATTATTATTATTATTATTAGCAAATATATACACCCTCCGGTGCAAGTATTTAAGTTGTAATGTAATAAGATAGTATATTAAATAAGAGAGGCTAATGAAACTAAATAATAATGCAGATAAAAAGATTTGAAACAAAGAGGGCTATAATCGAAAATAGAACAACTGAAACGTATTCTTCCATCACTCCCGTCTTTCATTGCTAAATGTTCCTAATTTAACTATTTAGTTAAAATAGGAAGTAAAGAATAAAAATACAGTTATTTCTTCTTGTTGATGGATATCTTTTAAGCTTTATGCCCGAGATTTTAGCTTATATTAATTAAGATAAAACTAAACAATTAGAAATCAATAATAACAAGCACATACTTATTAAAATCAAATTTTTAAGATCAATATGCAAATTAGCCTGCCCTTTCACACTGAGAACTGCTACTTTGTTGTACATATGAATTTAATTGCATATTATTAGTATGTAGAAATGGTCAACAGTATTAATAATTTAAAACAATTTCATTAATAATTGAGGTTTAAATAAGACTCAAATCATGGAGAATATGACTAATAACTAAGGGAATTGTAACTTGAGTAGTAATATAGTTTCGTTTACGGATATAAAAATACACATAAGTTATTATTATTTACTCCTTTTGAGTTTTCACAGGACTCTTCTGAGTATTCTCTGCAGATCACAGGGTGAAGCTAAAGGAAAATTAAAAATGGACAAATACCTGGACCTTGCCAGAGAACTGAAAAAGTTATGGAATATGAAAGTGAAAGTGATACCAATTGTAGTTGGTGCACTTGGAACAGTCCCAAAAGGATTGGAAATGGGTTTGAAAAATCTGGAAATTAGAGGAAGGATTGATACCATCAGAACATTGCACTGCTGCAATCTGCCAGAATACCCAGAAGAGTCCTGGAGACTTGAGGAGACTTGCTGTCACTCAGACTCCAGTGAAAAACCATCAGCTAATGCTGATGTGAAAACTCAAAAGGAGTAAATAATAATAACTTATTCCTCATGGATGTAATCTTAGAAAGGATATGTGTGTATGGTCCTGATAAAGACAAACCTTCACTAGACCATCATAATTTAACAAAAAAGTTTTAAAAAATTATTAATTACTATATTTTGAAATGATTTAATTGTGTCTCAATACCTGTTGAGGTACATTTTCCATTGAGCATAGAGAATCCTTTTTTGCAGACACAGACATGTTTGTTTTTTCGAAGTGTACATATACCATTCGGATAACATGGGAATAAATTCACAGAAACAAGTTTTCCGCCAGCTTTGCAAATGGTTTTTCTTTCACATTTCGGTTCTATGTTTTCTTCATTGATCTATTGGAAACAACATGATAAAATATGTAGAATTAACAATGGGTTACATTTAACAGGTTAAAAAAAATGTAAAAGTATATATGTGAATGTTACCTAATAATGAGTAATTCTTTACGAATTATAGCAAATGTCTTCCATAACTTTTCTACAGGTATTTGCCTCATACCCCACTTGTATGGGCTGGGGACAAGGCATCGTTTTAACGTGGGCCCACCCACAAGCCGAAGCTCAAGGATGGGAAAGAACAAAAATTGCGTCGATCCCTTCGGCATTGCCCCTCACGGGGGCGCATCAGGCGCTGAGCAATAAACCCAGCCCTGCCCCTTTACGTCAAGGGGGCAGGTATTGCCTGGGGGATATCGCCCTGTGATCGACGGTATTAACTTGTAAAGATCCAGGGCCGAAGCCACTGGATCCCCTCACCGAGGGGTGGGTTTCCATAACTTTTCTACACACGAGAGTAATCCCAAAAATAAAGTCTCTAAAGAGCTGGGGATGCAGGGGAAACTATTCGAGCGGCAACTGGCAACACTGTTGTGTTTGGTGTACATGCGCCACGCTGCCACGCTCAATCTTGGCTCGGCTGTCGTTTCTGATGGAACTCCCAATTGACGTTAGTCCCAGTTATTCATTTTTTTTTAACGCAAAAGGCATTAAATTGATTGAAATTTATCGCCAATTAACTGAAGTGTATGTAGTCGTGCATGCGTGTCAAAAACATCCACAAGTGGCGCATGGAGTTTGCAACGGCCATGAGATTCAACGCTTCCTCAACGACATGATGAGCTGGCATGACTTGGGCATACAAAAATACCATAGCGTCTGGAAAAGGGCATCGACCGAAATGACGATTATGTTGAAAAATAGATACATGTTCAAAATTCAAAATGATGTAAACATCATTGACCATAGATAATAAACATTTCTGTGATTCCTAAATATTTTGGAGACTTTACTTTTGGGATTACCCTCGTACATATGGATATTAATGCTTGAACTCTCGAATGAACGAAAGGCATTTTTGTTCATTCAGTTTTAACATTTTCAATGTGTAATTAAACATAAATGTTATTAATAAAACTCAATTCATATAAAGTCGGCATTAAGAATTTTCAATATAAAATCATAATACAATCAGCATCGTTATTTATTTTTCAGCAGAAGTCATTTTTTACTACGGTTCTAAATATCATTGAAAAAGAAAAGGCGAAAATTACACAGATGCTAAGTTTAAATACTGCTCAAAATCAATTTATAAAAACCAACACCAAATAACTCACTAAAAGGAAGTTTTTTTTTCCAAGAATGATTGATAGTCTTTAATTACAAGTATATTACTTGAAAGATTTATCAAATGGTTGATTAGCCTGAAACTCGAAATTAAATGCAAGTAGCGAATAAGAGATAACAAACTTAATAGACTTGTATAAACAAAATAACAATCTACTCACTTCCATGTATGATCCTTTGTGGATACATCCACATTCAGACTTGTTGACGCATTTATTGCCATTGCGTAAAAGTCCTTCTTTACACACACAACCATCAATCCATCCTGTGCATTTTGGATTAGGGTTAGCGCAAGATGGTTGACAACTCGGCGTAGCAAATTTGTATACCTGTCTGGAGGACATATTTTTGCTGTAGAGAGAAATATTAATATCAATATCTAAACATTTGAAATACATCAATACTCTAGGAACAGATCTTTTTAAATTTTTTCACTCTTACCTTACCAGCAAGCTTAGGCATTAATAATATCAGATTCGTTACAAACCACGTATATACCTATTATATAAGTTGAATTTATTTAAGAAAATCGAAATATTGTTACATAATCTATGCGGTTGCATAAGATTATTGTCAATCCCCTGTAATTCTAAAGGGATGGCCCTTTTCATATCACGGGCGGGACTTTCCATGGAATAGTACAGAAAGCCCGCGAAATACATGAAGTCACGTGGGACCTGGTTAGGTCCTCAGTTTTCAGTTGGACATCAGGCAGTGAAGATGTCCTGCCTTAACTGTAACTCACTCTGCATACGCGCGCTATGTTAGTAAGATATTTAGTTACATGAAATGTTTAGCTAAGGAAATAAAAGTTTAAGAAAAATAACACGGTCTTGTGATTAATGAATGTCTTGGTAACAAGACTGATCTAGAAGAAGAAATGAGTTAAGTGCGACCGATCACCAAGACGAAGACCAAGATGTTAGAAGAGACCTAGAAGAACTTAAGAAGTCAAAGACGCAAGGAGAACAGAAGAAGAATAGAAGAAAGTAAGAAAGAAAGAAGGGTTTACAACAATATATTTTCTGTTACATTTTAAGAAGATATCAAGACAAATAAAAGACAGTTGCAAAACATATGTAAACTGAAAAATTTGAATCGATTTTTTTGAAGAACATGTATTTAACTACAAGATTATGAAATGTGATAAATTGATCCTCTATCATTACTGATCAATTCTGGCGGTTTAACATTACTAGCAAACGTAACGTAGGCATTATTGGATGGGAAAAGTAGTTTTAAGCAAGAGATTAAAATCTAACCATGCTGGTAAAAGGTATGCTTACAAATCAGAATTCTTTATAGAAAATGAGACGCATAACATTCTCTGGGAGTTTGAGATACAAACGGAATATCCAATCTCAGTCAGATTTCCATCGACTGGTGCAGGGTAAAAGAATATATTGGCTGTGTCACTGTAGAGAGGTAAGACCTTCCAATGGGACCATCTGGAGACCCAATACCCCGATTTAAAACCATAATACAAAAACAAAATATGCTCCAATCACAGTTTTTCTTATGTATCTATCAATCTATTTATCTACGAGCGTCATTCAATAAATAGGTATAATCTATATGTCTATGTATCTATCTGTCTATCTACGAGGGTCATTCTAGATATATTATAGATTTGTACTTTCAAACTATTACTGTAAAAGTTTCAGTATACCAAGTTTCCCAGGCTCTTCTGTTTGGAATTCGGTAATTTATGATATTGAGGAAACGACGTCAATATTTGACATTGTTTATCTATGTTTTGTAGAAGACGTCATTTCCTTACATAATAAAAGGATCAATTTCTTATTGAATAGTATTTTAACAAATAATATATGACAAGGATTCCTAAAATAAAGGAAAAAAGACAATGAATATGAAGTATAATTTCTTACAGCAATTAGCAACTCTTCTCCAATTCACATTGCCTTAGCACATTCTCCAGTAAGAATTTCAATTTCAGAATACTAATATAATTGGGAAAGGCATGAATCCTCATCTCCCTTCAGCTATGGGTAAATAATAGAGCATACTGGACTCTTTAGCTTTAATGAGGCAATCAATGTATGAAAAGGATAAATTCAATTCAAAACATGAAGAGTGTTTTTTGGAAACTTACTTCTACTATCGGCTAATCCAAAATGTGTGGTAGGTCCTACAAAAGCTTCCACAACACGAAGTAATGTGTCTTGTAGTTTAACTGTACCTATCGTTTCCTTAACTACCTGACCCTTGTGATGAACTCTCCTCATCACAATTAGACTGAAGATTTTTAAATAAAAATTGTTTAATTCTCATAGTTACAGATTATTCAATTAAATCTCAAGACAAAGACCAAGGTGTTAGTTTGTTTGTTTTGTTTTACGGCATATCAACCTCAGTGGGTCATTTAATGCCGATAAAGTTTTGAAATAAATCAATTCTTAATGGATAATACAATTTTTTTATAAATACATTTTTCTATTTAACCCATAGATGGGACCCTAACAGGTACTACCACTCCGGGTCAGAGTGGACCAGGGAGCAATGGTGATGAATGGGGTGCTCCACATTCCCCATACCTCCAGAACTGGAACCTCACCATCAGATAGAGTTTAACGTCATTCCCAGGACATGTAGACCCGCAGCCACCGCCTTATAGCACCCATAGGATAAAAAGAAGTTGGAGCTTGCCATAAGGGCAATAGGGTTGGGAAAATCATATAGGTGCTAGGGCTTGACGTGACCAGCCGATTGATCGGAGGGGGCCTCTCCGACCGCCCGTCTAGCCCAAGATGGGGCCAAAGTGGAGTATTGCATGTCATGAACTGCTCATCCACCTGGGCTCTATCCTTAAGCATTAATTCTCATAGTTACAGATTATTCAATTAAATCTCAATACCTTTTGGGGTACATTTTCCATTACGAATATAGAATCCATGTTTGCAGATACAGACACGCGTGTAATTTTGAAGTGCGCATATACCATTCGGGTGACAAGGGGATAGATTCTCAATAATCACTTTACCGCCAGCTTTGCAAGTGGTTTTTCTTTCACATTTCGAGTCTATGATGTTTTCATTGACCTATTGGAAACAACATAATTAAAAACGTATCATTAAGACAGAGTTGGATTAAAGGGGTCAAATAACAAGATGTAAACTTATTCACGTGAATTTTACTTAACACTCCCTTAATAATCATAGCAACTGGCTTTAGTAACTTTTAACCATATAGATACGAATGCTTGATATTTGTGTATTCATTTCTTACAACTACAGATGTTTAATTAAGCATATTGCTCAAATAAATTTGTTATAAAATCTATATTACGTGTTTTAGAAATCGTCCCATCATAGTAAGCCGTGTTATTTGTTTGACAGCAAATTCTAAGAACAGTCTGAAAATTTATGAATGTTGTGAATAAAACTGAGAAAATTACGAAGAAGTCATCTATAAATACGGATTACGATCATTATTTTTCAGGAATGATTGGCAGGCTTGAATTAGAAAGATATTAAATCAAAGTTTTATCAAAGGGCTGAAGCAATTTACTTGAAAATAGAAATTAAATGCAAGTAACAAACAAAGATGACAATCATCGATAAAACAAATACGATCTTTAAGAAAAATGACTTTAACATATGGAGAACATAATTAAATCATATTCAAAATATGAAATAATTTTTGAATAAACGCAATTGCAATCTACTTACTTCCATGTATAATCCTTTGAAGAAACATCCACATTCAGATTTTGGAACGCATTTCCTTCCGCTGAGTATAAATCCACTTTGACACACACAACCTTCAATCAAGCCTGTACATTTCGGGTCAGGATTAGAGCATGAGGGTTGACAAATCGGCGTAGCGACTTTATATACCTGACTCGGAGGGCAGGTTATTGCTGTTGAGAAAAATATTCAAACTTTCGAAATACATCCAAATAATTGGAAAGGATTGGGAAATGTTTAGGTTTTAACAACAACAACAATAATGCGTAAATATCGATAAATACTTGGAACTTTCCACATAATTAAAATACTATGGAACATGAGAATGACAGTATTACCAACTGTAGTTGGTATCGTTATAAGCATCTTCAAATGTTTGGGTAAAAGACTAGAGGAATTAGACATCAGAGGAAGAATAAAGACAATCCGGACAACGGCATTTTTAAGTTCAGCTGGAATACCCTCAAGAATCCTACCTGAGGACACTTGCTAACGCTGAAGTGAAAAACTCGCAACTAATACAATACAATAATAATAACAACTACAACACATTACTACTACTACTACTACTACTACTACTACTACTACTACTACTACTACTACTACTAATAATAATAATAATAATAATAATAATAATATCTCATTTTAAAGACTTGTTTAGAATACGAAACAGCTTTTATCAACATGTTTGGAATTGGGGAAAAGATGTTAATGTTTTATTTTATTTGCACATGTATTGTAAAAGAAAGTCAGTTTTCTTACATATTTAAAGTAACAGGGAGTTGTCTTGTTTTAGTTTATAGATATGTCTTCTCAGATCTGAGATCTCATGATATATCACTTCTGACAAATCGTATCCGTTGGTTACGTGGGAAATGAAATACATTTTCTCGATCTCTCTGATCGTAACTTTGGTGAACACCGGTGATATAAAATTCTATTGTCACGTGGTGGCAATGAAACCCCTCACCAAAAGTAATGAGATAAATTCTTTGTATTACACCTTTTATTGACAAACGTATATTTGTTTTATTGTGGTAAATTTTGTACAATTTATCTTTTCCGACTTGTTAATGTAATAACTCTTGCATGTTTGTAAGAAGGAGTACATTGATTTACGAGTTTAATTCGTTCCACACCTAACTCAATTACCTCGTATATCAAATGAATTCCCTCCATTTGAATAAACTGAAATGCCATTAATCTGGTCTTGAACCCACCCACTAAAAACCCTATTTTTTGCTACATTTTTTAAAATAAAAATAGTCCTGTATTGTATAAAAAACATTATAAAATAGGACCTAATGAATTACGCGCCGTAATATTTTTTAATGTTATTTTTTTTTGATAAATCATATTTGTGTTTGGCGTAATATATTTGGAATTTTAGTGAACTTATTAACATTAGCGTATCTGAAACTCGCATGTACTTCAAACTTTAACTCACCACACAAAGCCAAAAATCGACCGAGTGCCAGCTCATAACACGGAAATCAAAGCACTACTGTGTATATGTGTATTAAATACCACATATGCTTATTGTTCATGTGAGTTCGTTTTTTATCTTATCTATACTGCTTATTCAGTGTTAGTGTATCTTTTAATATACTAAATCATTGTAACGATCTAATGTTCTTATAAATACTAATTGATGTATAACAACAATTCCTCAAATAAAGGGAAAATACAATTAATATAAAGAATGATTTCTTACGACAATTGGCAACTCTTCTCCAGTCAACATTGACTCCTACTTTAGCACATTCTCCAGCAAAACTTTCAATGGCGGAACACAAAATAGGTTTAGAAAGTTTCCTATTTTTGCGATAAAAACAATCATCGGTTTGACATGATTTCAAATATTCTCTGGCTTTTCTTATTCCAAGTTTTTCAACGCATTTCCTGAATATTATATCTTTTATCAAGTTACACCAGCTTCTTCTCTGAGGTTTACAATCACTCTTCTCATTTAGTAGATCGCATCTAAAAACGATATAAAAAATAGACAATATAGAAAAAATTAAGCAACAGCAAATAAATAACAATGATACTTAGGCAATGACAAAAACTGGAGTGCCCTGGGTAAGACGTTAAACTGAATATAATGATGAGGTCCTAATTCTGGAGCTTTCGATTTCCCCATTACTTCCATTACTCCCAGGTCCTCTCCGACCCGGAGTGATAGTACCATTTAGGGCTCCCGTCTATGGCTTAAATAGACCAAAAACGCGTTTAAAAATTTGAATTCCAGGTAATTTATGAGAAAGTGCGTCCCGGTCTCCTGCCTCAAAAATTGCTACACGGTGACTATTAAAATAACATCCCCAGCTACGGTGTTACTGTGAAAGAAAACAGCCAACTTAGGGTATTAAATGTATTTTGGGGTGGGGGTGGGGGCTTCTCTTTTTTTGTCGTAATTCTTATTTATCGTAATTTGTCGTAATTCTTGTTTATTTATCGTAATTTGTCGTAATTCTTGTTTATTTATTTATTTATTTTTTAATTATGACAAATTACGATAAATAAACAAGAATTACCACAAATTACGATAAATAAATAAGAATTACGACAAAAAGAAGAGAAGCCCCCCCCCAAAAAAAAAAATACATTTAACGCCCTAAGTTGGTTGTTTTCTTTCAAGTAACACCGTAGCTGGGGTCATTATTTTAATAGTCATTGGGTAGCAATTTTTTTGAGGCAGGAGACCGGGACGCACTTCCTCATAAATTACCAAATACTTTATCTATGTAAAGTATTGATGATATTTTATATCATTTAAAAGTTGGTTGTTTTCTTTCAAGTAACACCGTAGCTGGGGTCGTTATTTTAATAGTCATCGGGTAGCAATTTTTTTGAGGCTGGAGACCGGGACTCACTTTCTCATAAATTACCGAATTCTAAACTGAAAATTCTTGGAAACTTGGTATACTGAAACTTTTACTGTAATAGTTTGAAAGTACAAATCTATAATATTGATGTGCTAGTCGAATATTACTCACATTTTAGGTAATCTGATACATAAAAACTTCATATCAGTTGTGGATTAGGAGAAGGACATTCTATAATTAGTATACGATTTACATTAATTCCTGACACAAGATATATATGTTGAATGAATAAAGAATAAATACACACCAAGTAAAAAATCTATTAATAATGGAGATTCGCTTCCGGTTTTTGTCTGTAACAAAAACTGCGTCACTGTTTACGTCACATTACCCAACACATAATCCAAGTCATAACAGAATAAATATACTCAAAATGTGAGCATGCAACGTTAGACAATCCTCATTGTTTCAATAAATAAATGCCAGGCGTTATATATTTATATATAGATTGTTTTATTCTAATATAATATTTAAAGTTATTGTCTTTCTTTTTTCTTTTTTTTTTACTCCTTTAATAAATTTGACGATTTTACATACATATGGTACACACTCTATGACATTGAATTTTCAGCTCCCATCCCCTCAGGCAATATCTTTCAAAAAGGTATTTTTACATCGCCCGGAGGGTGTCTTTTTATTTTGTACTAGTATATATAATTTTTTGGAAATTTATTGAATGACTTTCGTTGATAGATAGATAGATCCACTTGATTTATAGAATGACCCTCGTAGATAGACAGATAGATACATAGACATATAGATTATACTTATTTATTGAATGACGCTCGTAGATAAATAGATTGATAGATACATAGAGCCTCCTTATTTGTTGAAGGAATATGTAATACTGTAAATGTAATTGACCATGAGAGATTCAGGTACAGAAAAAGTTTTCATAGGATGTTGGAAAGGTTATAGATTAATAAATATATAATAATAAATTTATATTTTTGCTTGAAGGCAACTACAATGCGAATATCGCATAAATTCGATAATTATAGAAGATAATAATAATGACAAGTGAATCCCGCAAAGAATCACTCGGTGTGTAGAATATCGTACAGACTGTTTCAACTTTATTAAGTCTCATCAGCGATATATATCGCTGATGAGACTTAATAAAGTTGAAACAGTCTGTACGATATTCTACACACCGAGTGATTCTTTGCGGGATTCACTTGTCATTATTATTATCTTCTATAATTATCGAATTTATGCGATATTCGCATTGTAGTTGCCTTCAAGCAAAAATATAAATATTATCGACAATGCTTCTAAAAAATAAACAAACATCCAAAAAATCTTATAATAATAAATAATTTAAATCGGAATAATTACTTAGCTGTTGGCTTGTCACTGCCATCATTCACTTTGTAGCTGTTCCCGATGAGGAATGATTTGTTCCTAAGCCACGAGACATATTCTCCTTCTTTTGTGCGGTAGTCGTCTTTCTTTCCGTTGCAGTCACCGCAGATTCCGGTCAGCTTATTAAAAAACATACCATTTACTTTTACTGTCACCCTGTGTCTTCCATCAAACTGTACATTCAAACCCCATGACGTTGTCACCGTAATCCAACCGCAAGCGTACCGGGCTGAGAATCCCCAGACGTTACCAATTGGTAATGACCTCTCCTCTCCATTTACCTACAGAGTAGACATGTGATTATTTCAGTTTAATAGTATTATCTAATTATTAGCTGGCCGAATTCAAATATACTATAATCTACGCTGAAGTTAAGCAACTAATACTAAATACTAAAATTTATTCACAATTATATGATTTTAAGTAACTATTTCTATTTAATAATAATCATTTTTGCACACTGTTACATGTTACAATAATAATAATAATAATAATAATAATAATAATAATAATAATAAACAAAAAAGAAAAAACTTGTCAACTGGTGGATTTTGCAGTGCCAGCAGATCACAAGGTGAAGTTAAAGGAAAATGAAAAAATAGACAAATATCTGGACCTTGCCAGAGAACTGAAAAAGTTATGGAATATTAAAGTGAAAGTGATACCAATTGTGGTTGGTGCACTTGGAACAGTCCCAAAGGGATTGGAAAAGGGTTTGGAAAGTTTGGATATCAGAGGAAGGATTGAAACCATTCAGAACACTGCACTGCTGCAATCTGCCAGAGTACTCAGAAGAGTCCTGGAGACCTGAAGAGACTTGCTGTCACTCAGGCTCCAGTGAAAGACCATCAGCTAACACTGATGTGAAAACTCAAAAGGAGTAAATAATAATAATAATAATAATAATAATAATAATAATAATAATAATAATAATAATAATAATCCTTAGTAAGTAAAAAGTAAAATCAGCAGAGTTAACTATTGTCGGTATCCGTCGGAAAGTCAATGAGTCTTGTTTTGGAATTTTAGGTGGAGCGCCACACATACACCGTCCTGTCGGTTGGGGATGTAGGATACACCGACTGCTCCTCTGTATTGATGTAAAATACTATGGATTCAATAGATTAAATGAATTATAAAAAAGTGTTTAAAAAGATTTTGTAAGAAGACTTGAATACTCAACAAAAATGTATAAAAGAAAACAGTCTTTGGCATAAAATAACCCAACTAGTTGACATTCCATTAACTCCAACTAACCAGGTGGCTTAAAGTATCTGCTGTGGTCACCCATATTAGAATCATTGCTTAATTTCAGCAAATATTTACAATGTCCGAAGTAAAATATTTCAAGAAATAACGTGTTTATAATGCGCATATTCATGTTATGAATTCTGGCCATTTAACTACAAGGTAGGTATGCGAATATTTCATTTTCAACTTGATATAGAGTTAATACTAGCTGGAACCGTGGATAATTTGACTGTTACACAGTTTTATATAATTAGCTATTGCATAATAGTTCAATATGTAAAAAGTACAATAATCTCTGGCGAAATTCTTTTTTCTGTATTGAATTATCTTTTCCTTTGTTTATTTTCTGCTTTTTTTCTATTTCTTTGAAACAGACAATAAGTGTTATCGTTTGCTATCCCTCACATTTCTTTCTCTCTATTTCTTTCTTTCTTTCTTTCTTTTTTCTTTCTTTTTTAAAAATTTCTTTTTCCCTCCGACTTGTAACAGGTTCTTCTCCCAAATCTTTCCTCATATTTACTACGATATTGTCCATTATTTATCTGGCGTGATGACAGAGCATAACATTTGAGCACATGCATTCATATCTTAGGAATCAAAACGGAATTGACCATTATTTATCTGAGGTAATGACAGGATAGGTAGATACTAGTGTATTAATATATAGATTAGACTAATTTCAAATATTGCAAGTGATCATGTGTACACAATAGGTATTATTACTTACAAGCATTTTGTTTCCTGGCATCAGTCTAATAGTGACACCCCTCAGTTTAATATCAACCAATCGAGTGTAGGACACGCTATTGTTTCCATTGTGTTCATTCTTAACTTCAACGGCGAAGTAGTTCGGCGCTTTTCTAGTGCTTGCAGCCAAAGTATATTTGCAAATTCCCGGGAAGTAAATCATTTGTCCATCAAACATTTTATAGTGATGTTTTCCGTACTCATTGCAATAATACACTTTTTCTGAAATAAAAATAAAAAAAAAATCTTCAATCGGAACAATTATTGAATTTTGAATAATGCTTTTCTGTAATATTATTCCAAATAAATAATGCCTTTTTCTATTAACTCTTTGCCTACTAAATTACCCACACGGCTATATCAAATTTTCTTGTTATTTTATATTCAAAAATATCTAAATATTTCAAAGTTCACTATCTATTCACTTCAGAACTCATTCAATTCAGTAGGATTGCAGTTGTGCGAGAGCCACTGTGAGCGGTTTAAAATACGCAAAGAAGTAACAAGTTTATAATAAATCATTGCGTTTAACTTTCAAATCTAAATTTAACATGTTTATAATTGATCAATTAGTTTAACTTTCAATATAAACTTAAAATGTTTATGATTATTTACCCAGTGTAACTTACAAAAATAAATATAATCGATCACAGGGCGTAACTTCAAAACTGCACATATCAGACGACCTCAGTATCATCAACAATATCACACAATTTAGATTAATATTTCATTTATTTTTTATTAATTTCTCTACTTTCTTTGTATTTTCGTGTCACCAAAATATTACGTAATTATTTTCTTGAAATATATCTATTATTTTAATACACGTGTCTTTATAACACACACACACACATATATATATATATATATATATATATATATATATATATATATATATATTTGATATAAATCGATTTTTCTTTTGGTTGATAATCCTAAATGCTCCAAGCTGCTTGTACTGCTTGAGGCTATAATCGATCAAAACTAACAATACCATCACGATCGTATAATGAACATTTCCAAATTTATTCATATCTTTACGTATTTATTCCTAATTATTTATTAATTTAAAATATTACGTTATTATTTTCTTAATATATTTATTATTTTGATGAACATGTCTTTATCGTAGGGCTAATACAAATCGATTTTCTTTTTGGTTGATATTACTAATACCACGTTTAGAAATATTCTTAAAAACTACTGCTGGTTGAGGTTTATATAAATTAAAACTAACGATATCATCACCATCGTATAATGAATTAAAAACTTCCAGAACTTATACATACCTTTACATATCTTCGTCGTAATTTTCTGCCTAAGGCTTTGCATTTCATCGAAGGAGTCAACATTTATGTTATACTCAGATGTCGGTTTATTCGCCATGGCAGCCAGTCCTGAATGCCGGATATATTTTCCAACGCCAATGCTGTAAATTATGGCGCCTGAATCCCGAAGAGTTTCGGCTTGTTTTCTTGTTGCCTTTGCGTTTGATGATTTCCCATCTGTGATGACTATAACAATATTGGGAGCATCGTCTCTATCTCCGTTTCTTTGGATTAGGAAAGGATAACGAATTATTCTTAGAGCCTTAGCAGTATTTGTATATCCACCGAAATATCTGATATTCTTGATTGCCTTTATCATTCTCTGCTTGTTAAAATATCTGTTGAGGTTGAACTTAATGAAGGGAAACGAACTAAAGGTAACAACACCAACACGAACATTATTCTCGCCGATTTTCAAGGAGTCAACAACATCTATTACCAGTTGCTTCACTTTCAAGAAGTTCGAAAATCCCAGACGTCCAGATTCATCGAGCAGAAACACAATGTCAGCGACTACCATCTCACAAACTGCAAAATAAAAAAAAAGAATAAATCAACGTCTGGTCTAACAATTAATTAAATCATTTATTCATATTAATATATATGTCAATTTGAAATTTAACATTATGCAAAAAACATGTGATGTTTGTTATGTAATTGCTGACAGTACTGTTTCGACCAAATCGATAAGTTGGTCTTCATCAAAGAGCGACATAGATGGGAAGAGAAGATATCCGTTAAAAAAGACTGTTTACAGAAACGAACGCTGAGTTCAACCGCTGAAATTTTTGAAAACTGCATGTTCTGTTTTAAAAATAAAATAAATTTTATTTTTAATTTTTAAAAAATCAGAAGCATTATAGTTTATAGAAAAACTCAAAAGAGTTACTATACTATTTTGATACCCACTTTACATTTTTATATAAACTTTTACAACAAACTCTTTTGAGTTTTTCTATAAACTATAATGCTTCTGATTTTTTAAAAATTAAAAATAAAATTTATTTTATTTTTAAAACAGAACATGCAGTTTTCAAAAATTTCAGCGGTTGAACTCAGCGTTCGTTTCTGTAAACAGTCTTTTTTAACGGATATCTTCTCTTCCCATCTATGTCGCTCTTTGATGAAGACCAACTTATCGATTTGGTCGAAACAGTACTGTCAGCAATTACATAACAAACATCACATGTTTTTTCATAATGTTAAATTTCATACTGTCGGATTAATTTCCATCTATTTTTCATATGTCAATTTCTAATATTCTTTCTGTTGATTATTGCCTTATAGAGACATTCATTTGAATGTAAACTTTATAAATGACAAAACCCCAAATGTCAAAATTAATCAAATCATATTGGAATTTTCTGATATAGTTATTTACTAAGCTTAGCTTAGATATGGCACAAGGCCAGATGCATGGGGCGCCCAATGAGAATCGAACTCATTAACAATGGTCAGCGAATCTAGCTTGCTAACCATTACACCACGTGGAATTTTCTGATATAGTTATTTGCTAAGCCTTAGCTTAGATATGGCACAAGGCCAGAAGTATGGGGCTCCCAATGAGAATCGAACTCACTAACAATGGTTTGCGAAGCGAGCTTGCTAACATTACACCAAATGAGGTGCCGGAATTTTCTGATATAGTTATTTACTAAGCTTAGCTTAGATATGGCACAAGGCCAGAAGTATGGGCTCCCAATGAGAATCGAACTCACTAACAATGGTTTGCGAAGCGAGCTTGCTAACCATTACACCACGTGAGGTGCCGGAATTTTCTGATATAGTTATTTACTAAGCTTAGCTTAGATGTGGCACAAGGCCAGAAGTTGGGGACGCCCAGTGAGAATCGAACTCACTAATAATGGTTTGCGAAGCGAGCTTGCTAACCATTACACCATAAGGCGTGTGGCAAATGGCTACTTCTAAATATAGACTCGCCGACTACCATGTGACCAGGGAAGGCAACCTCTTATCCAATCACTGACAGTGCTGCTGCTGCTGTTGTTGTATTTATATTGTCTAATTCTAATCTTAGCTCATTACTACTTGGATCTTCTTGGATGACGGAACGTAGTACTATACCACAGGACTTATTGACTTACCAAAGGATACTATACCACAGGATACTATACCACAGGACTTATTGACTTACTTACTTATTTACTTTAAGTTCTTTACAACTGGCAAGGATGGCGGTCAGATACTTAACAGAAACTAACAATCAATATAGAGCAAATATGTTGAAATGCATAAATGTTTTACAAATTAGTTAAAAAATACGTGAAAGTTATCATTTGATTAATGGTCAGAATTAGTGTTAACATATATCCACAATAAAACAGACCATCAACCAGTGGGACCATGAATACGCCGACTACATCACCCGCAGTGGTGTAAGCACCTCATCACCACAGGATTTTATTATTCTCTCTCTATGAGAGTTTACACACCAGTTTTAAACAGTTGTCGATTTTTACTGAAGTCTGAGTGACACCAAGTCTCCTCAGGTGTCCAGAACCATTCTAGGTATTCTAGCTGATCTCAAAAGAGCTGTGTCTGGATGGTATCGGTCCTTCATTTAATCTCCAATTCCTTTAATTTCTTTTCAATTCCAATTGGTATCACAGTTACTTTCATGATTCAAATCTTTTTCAGCTTTCTGGTAAGATTGAAGTAATTGAATTTCTTAATTTTATTATTATTTTTTTTTTTCACTCCTCAGTTTTTCACATCAGCTTTAGCTGATGGTATTTAATTGTAGTTTGAGTGACAAGTTTCCTCACGTCTTCAGGACTCTTCTGAGTATTCTGGCAGATTGCAGCTGTGCAGTATTCTGGATGGTCTCAATTCTTCCTCTGATTTCCAGATTTTCCAGTTTTTTCCCAAGCTTTTTGGTACTATTCCAAGTGCACCAACTACAATTGGTATCACTTTGACTTTCATATTCCATAACTTTTTCAGTTCTCTGGCAAGGTCCAGGTATTTATCCATCCTTTCGTTTTCCTTAATCTTCACCCTGTGATCTGCTAGGACTGGTAAAATCCATCAGTTGACAAGTTCTTTCTTTTTTGTTAATCAACACTAGGTCTGGCCTCCTTGATGGGATCAGGTGATCCGTTTTTATCTCAAAGTCCCAGAGAATTTTATGCGTTTCATTCTCAAGAACAGATTCTGTTTTATGCATATACCATTTTGTTGTATGGTCAAAATTTAATTTTCTGCATAATTCCCAGTGGATCACCTTCCCAACCCAGTCGTGCCTAGTTTTGTATTCCCGTTGTGCTAGTTTGCTACATTCGCTGTCACCGCCCAGTCTACATTTACTGTTTGGTTGCGTCTTATCAATTTTTGCTTTGATATAGTTTGTCCTTATGGCATTATTCTGTCCAGTTTATTATTATTATTATTATTATTATTATTATTATTATTATTAGCAACAGTTATGTGAAAGCATATCATTGCAAATATTAGAATTAAAATAATGAAATAACGATTGTTGAGATGTAAGCAAGCAAGCAAGTATCAATAGAATAAAAAAATAAAAATTAGACCATGTTACTCACATTTGTATTCTGGAGGAGTACCATTAACAAAAAGTATGAAATAAATAAAACAATGTGTTTTTCTTTCCTGACCTGATAAAACATTGCATATCACATTCATAAAATTAAAGATAATTTAGAATGTTAATTAATTTTCATGCCGTATTCTATTTAAGAAATCATTCCAAGATATGAGGTAAAGTCTAGATCAAAAATATTTTCCAAATTATCACAATTAGTTTAGTACTTGGTTTGTTTTGTTTTACGGCATATCAACCTCAGTGGGTCATTTAATGCCGATAAAGTTTTGAAATAAATCAATTCTTAATGGATAATACAATTTTTTCATAAATACATTTTTCTATTTAACCCATAGATGGGACCCTAACAGGTACTACCACTCCGGGTCAGAGTGGACCAGGGAGCAATGGTGATGAAGGGGTGCTCCACATTCCCCAAACCTACAAAACTGGAACCTCACCATCAGATAGAGTTTAACGTCATTCCCAGGACATGTAGACCCGCAGTCACCGCCTTATAGCACCCATATGATAAAAAGGGGTTGGGGCTTGCCATAAGGGCAATAGGGTTGGGAAAATCATATAGGTGCTAGGGCTTGACGTGGCCAGCTGATTGATCGGAGGGGGCCCCTCCGACCGCCCGTCTAGCCCAAGATAGGGCCAAAGTGGAGTATTGCATGTCATGAACTGCTTATCCACCTGGGCTCTATCCTTAAGCATCACGGGTCGCCACCCACGGCCAACAGGTGGTCCCATTGGGGGAGTCTTACCCCTCTACAGAGGTGCGTCGTTGCGTTCTAACGCCCCAGACGACAGGGCAGTCTGTTTAGTTTAAAGATTGCACCCAGAAAACTTTTTCACTGATATAAGGTTTTGTTGTTATTATTTTGTTAGATGAATTGTTTTTTATCTATTATTTTTATTGTAATTTCTATAATCTATTTTCTGTTTATCTACAAAATTTCAACTATATACTCTCTGATCCTCTGGTGGCAGTTGGTGTCCAATATTTCTAAATATTCAGACCAAAAAATAGAATAATGTTTTCTTTTCATCACAAACAAAATTTAATATATCTATATTTACTAGCAAACATATGCACCCTCAGGGTGCAAGTATTTAAGTTTTAATGTAATAAGATATTATATTAAATTAGAAAGGCTAATAAAACTAAATAAGAATGCAGATAAAAAGATTTGAAACAGAGGTGGGTAAAATCGAAAAATAGAGCACATGAAATACTCTTTTATCACTCCTGTTTTCATTGCTAATTTTTCCTGATTTCACTATTTAGTTAAACAGAAAGTAAAGAATAAAATTACAGTTATTTCTTCTTGTTAATCGATATATTTTAAGATTTATATCTGAGATTTGTGCTCATATTCATTAATATAAAACCAAACAATTAGAAATCAATAATACTAAGCACATATTTATCAAAATCAATTTATTTATATCAATATGCAAATTAGCCTTCCCATTCACACTGTAATCCGCTATTTTGTTGTATATATAAATAAAATTGCATGCTATCAATATGTTGATATAGCCAATAGGATTAATAATGTAAAACAATTTTATTAATAATTGAGCTTTAAAAATATGATCATGGAGGGTATGACGTAAATAACTAAAGAGAATTGTGATTTGAGTAGTAATATAATTTCGGTTACAGACAGAAAAACACACTATCTCCATTGTAATAAGATATTATATTTAAAATATAATAATTCATATTCCCTTTCTGTTAAAAAAAAACACAATCTTCTTCTTCAGACTGGAATTATATTAAATGGCTATATGAATAGTTAAGTTATGATATGTGTGGTGACATATTCATATTAAGAATTTTATTCATTTTAAGAATTCAAAATTGCTTATATCAATCATGTACTTTAGAAACCATTGTAATTTCCTGATTAAAGCTAACATTCGCTAGACCTAACAATACAATGACATTTAACTAAACATTTAAAACTTTCTTTTAATTACTATATTTTCAAATTACTCATATTTATATCAATACCTTCTGGGGTACATTTTCCATTGTGTAAGTAGTATCCTTTTTGGCAGACACAGACACGTTTGTTGTTTTGAAGTGAACATATACCATTCAGTTGACAAGTGTATAAATTCTCAGTAACCAGTTTCCCGCCAGCTTTGCAAATTGTTTTTCTTTCACATTTCGAGTCGAGGATTTTTTCATTGGCCTGTTGGAAAACAACACAATCAAACGCGTATCATTGACAAGGAATTTAATTTAAAAAGTAAACTAACAAGATCTAATCATTTTCATGCAAATTCTACTTAATACATAAAACAGTATTACGAAATATAGCAATATTTATTCGGAGACGTTTTAGTATATTACTCCATTACTCCATTTGTTAAATGACGAACATATATTTGTGCGTGGTGTAATGTTTAAAGTCATGGGAAATGAACTCGTCGCCCCGAGTTCAAATCCTGGATGTGGTAATTGCATTTCACTTAGTGCTAATACCCTTGGGAAAGGTATGAATCCTAATCTCCCTCCAGCTATGGATAAATAGTAGGACAGACCGGGCTCTTTAACCTTGGTTAGGCAACTGGTCTAGGAGAAGGAAAACTCTGAATTCAAACCTGTTGAACTCCGCTTAAAAAATTGACTTTGTGTTACATCCTGCTCGTGCGGAGGAGTTGGTAAATATATATATTTGTGTATTCATTTTTTTTTCGTTGTATATTTTTACTATGAAATTCTAAATTACATATAAACACTGCTGAAGTAAATTTAATTGATATAAGATCGATATTAAAATGTTTATATATTATTTCATAATAGAAAACAACGCCGTATTTTTTTGAGTGTAGAGATCAACATTTCCAACGGTTATGAATATCCTGAATGCTAAGAAGAAAATCGAAAAGATATGACGCCATGTATGAATTCTGCTTAAAATCTGTTTATAAAAAAAAAAATACGTAAAAGAGTTCCATAAAAGCAAATTGGATTTCTTTACAACAATGTTTGGTAATCATAAATTACAATAATATTAACCTAAAGACTTTTAAAATGTTCGAAACATTGTTTGAAATACGAAATTAAAACAAAGTAGCAAAATAAGATCGGCAAACTTTACGAAAGAAAGAAATATCTGAGAGAAATATCTTCAAGATATATAGAACATTGTGAAATTAGATTTAGAATATGAAACACTTTTTTGAATAAGCACAATTTCTATCTACTTACTTCCATGTATAATCCTTTCTGGAAACATCCGCATTCAGACTTAGTAACGCATTTATTTCCGCTGAGTATAAATCCTTTTCGACACACACAACCTTCAATTGATCCTGTGCATTTTGGGTTAGGGTTAGCACAAGAAGGTTGACAGGGTGACGTAGCGAATTTATATACTTGTCTGGGAGGACAAGTCATTGCTGTAGAGAGAAAATAAGTATATTTAAACTTTCGGAATATATTGAATAAATACATACAATCAAAGATATTGTGTGATTATTAAGGTTTTACTAAAAATCAATTTAATGGTCAAATTCAGCATTGAAGGTGACAACATGTGTATATTTGAATGAATAAACGGAAGATCTTTTATGAATATGAAATATATGTATTATTAATCTTTAAGAAAACAAGAAAATATACTTAAATCGATTTTCTAATGCTGATGCATCTAGAGACAAGGATGTCAGAATATGAAACATTATAATTAATTAGTTTATCAGCTTTAGTATTCTAGGGTTGATGCTTAACCAAGTTAATATAGATTAACCCTTGTGGTAAAGGTAATTTTCATTCAAGCCCCAACCGAAACATAAAGATCCACTGGCCAAAACCTCGTGAATACAGCAAAAGTATAAAGAATCTTCACATTGAACAGTCAGTAATGATAATAATAATAATAATGACACCTGAGAAGACCTGAACATGGATAATAAGGGGAAACCTCAAAGAGAATCTGAATCTCTGATAATTGCAGAACAAGACAATGCCATAAGAACAATCTATATCAAAGCAAAGGAAGCACGTGGTGTAATGGTTAAAGTCATGGGAAATGGACTCGTCGCCCCGAGTTCAAATCCTGGACGTGGTAATTGCATTTCATTTAGCGCTAATATCCTTGAGAAAGGTATGAATCCTACTCTCCATCCAGCTCTTCTTCCCTATTATCAATTTTTGAATTGATGTAATTGGTTCTCGTGGCATTAATTTGTACTGCTATGAAAAGAGTTTCAGTTTCTTTTTTGAGGTGTCCGCTTATTAGTCATGACCAGGTCATCTCATGTTTGGCATTGAGGAACCGATGTATATATATTTCATCATTTACACATGTACTGAAACGCAATCCAGTTCCATATATGTATATACTAAAATGGTTTTGGGAGAATATGTGCTTAATTGAAGTCGTACCTAATTTTGAAAGTTAATTAGTTAATAATTAATTAATTAGGCGGGAATGACTATTCAAATGTAGAGCTAAACAAATCGAGAAAAATCAATCTCTGTATGTACATTAGGCGGTCTTCCTATTTATAGCTCTGCTGATGAGGCCTAATAGGCCGAAATGTACATACAGAGATTGATTTTTTCTCGATTTGTTTAGCCTTACATTTGAATAGGTATTCCCGCCTAATTAATTAATTATTAATTAATTAACTTTCAAAATTAGGTACGACTTCAATTAAGCACATATTCTCCCAAAAAATTGTCGGCTAAAAAAAAGCCATATCAAAACACATCGTTTGTGTATTTACTTATCATACAAAAATGTCTAATTAAGATTAGCCAATGAAATATGAAAATAATCTCCCAAGTAAAAAGAAATCTTATTATAATGGAGATTGTGGGTTTGTGTGTCTGTAACCGAAACTATATTACTATTCAATTCACAATTCCCTTTGTTATTTACATCACATTCTCCATGATTTTATTTTTATTTAAACCTCAATTATTAGTAAAATTGTTTTACATCATTAAGACTGTTAACAATATCTACATACTAATAACATGCAATTATATTTATATATTCAACGAAATAGCGGTTTACAGTGTGAATGGGAAGGCTAATTTGCATATTGATCTTAAAAAATTTGATTTTAATAAATATATGCTTAGTATTATTGATTTCTAATTGTTTGGTTTTATCTTAATAAATATGAGCAAAAATCTCGGGGATAAATCTTAACAGAAATCTATTAACATAAAGAAATAACTGTAATTTTATTCTTTACTTCCTATTTTAACTAAATAGTTAAATTAGGGAAATTTACCACTGAAAGACGGGAGTAAGGGAAAATGGTGGAACAGTTAGTTTCAAAGTTGTTCTATTTTCCGATTATACCCCCTCTGTTTCAAATCATTTTTTATCTGAATTCTTATTCAGTTTCATTAGCCTTTCTAATTTAACATGATATTTTATTATATTAAAACTTAAATACTTGCACCCGGAGGGTGCATATATTTGCTAGTGAATATAAAGAATAATTTCTCACGGCATTTCGCAACTCCTCTCCAGTCCACATTGACTCCGGCTTTTGCACATTCTCCGGCAAAACTTTCGATGGCGGAACAAAAAACTGATTTTAAATGCTGTATGTTGTTGCGATAAACACAAACGTCGATTCGACACGATTTCAAATATTCTTTGACCTTTTTCTGTTTTAATTTCCGGATACATTTCCTGAATATTTTCTTTTTAAACACGTTACATAACCTCGTTTCACGAGGTCTACAGTAACTCCTCACACCAGGTACATAGCATCTGAAATGGTGGAAAACAACAGGCATTATAGAATGAATATAGGAAAATAAAATCAGCTATGTAATGACAATCGAGTTCGGAGAAGAAGAAAATCTCAAGGACCTGGAACTACATTCGAAGTGGTAGTACCTATTAGGGTCTCATCTATGGGTTAAATAGAAAAAAATGAATTTTAAAAAAATTGAGTTTTAAAAAAAAATTGAGTACCCATCAAGAATGAATAAAACAAAACATCTTTGGCATAAAATAACCTAACAAGGATTGACATGCCGTAAAATCCAACCAATCAACCAACCAGCTATTACATTCACTTTTGAACTAATATCCTTGGGAAAGGTATGAACCCCTCATCCTCCTCCCAGCTATGGGTTAAATAGTACCACTACTGTTCTTCTATGGGACTGTTTTAGCTCAGTCAGTAGGGCATTCCCCTAGAAAGTGCAAGGTTCTTGAATTGATACTAATCCTCACTAACTCAGCACAATGAGTAGCACAGCTTGGGTAATCTGATCTGTGCCAGTAAAACATCTGGGAGCTGACGGTAAGTGTAGTGCTTCACCTCAGTGAAAACAATCACCCTGGACTAGCGCTAGCAAAAAGGGGATAGACTCACTCACTGTTCTGCTGGTATTGACAATAGGCCACTCTGCTGACATTACTTACTACTACAACTTAATGCTCTTCTGCAAGGATAGCTTTGGCATTAACTCTTAGCCTACCAAATTTCCCCCACAATTGTGCCAAACACTGGAACACTTCAAATCTAGCAATTATATTCTGTAGTGCTTAGGAACAGTACTCATCTTTTATATTATCAGAGGGATTGCTATATATATATATATATATATATATATATATATATATATATATATATATACCTATTTTCTCTCTTCTGTTTTCTCGTTTTATTTCTCGACCTTCGTTCACCGTATATTTGATTTCCTCTTTGATTTTTCTTGTTTCTTTATATCAATCTATCCTATTTTCATGAAGTTATTCTATCTCTTTCTCACACTCAGTTACCTCTCTCTCTCTCTCTCTCTCTATATATATATATATATATATATATATATATATATATATATATATATTCATCATCATCATCATGTCGCGCATGTAGCACGGGTATCGATGACAATCTTACGCCACCCTTATCATTCATTGCACCTGGAAGCTCCTCTGCGGAACAGCCATCATCTTTACATAGCTGGTCAATGTAGGTCCTTGCTGGGCGAACCACACTTGAATGACCATGTGTTGGCTTCCACATGAGAACGTCGCTTATGAGTTCGTCCTTACTTCTCCAGCAGTGTCCTGCATGCCTTGTCCGTCTCACTCGGATAGTTTGTGAGATTTTTTTATATTAATATACACATTCTACATCAATAAGACTTGAAGCCATCGAATTTACTTATTCATAAAACTTATACGGCGTTTGATATCAATTGCTAGTAAAGGAAATGATTTAACAAACTGTCCGTATACAATATACATTAAACAAGGCCATCTTACTTACATGTATGATTGGGTGAAGGATCTGAATTATAATTTGTCATATCTTATTATAATGGAGATTGTGTGTTTTTCTGTCTGTAACCGAAACTATATTCCTACTCAAGTCACAATTCTCTTAGTTATTGACATCACATTCTTCATGATTTTATTTTTATTTAAACCTCAATTATTAATAAAATTGTCTTACATTATTAATACTGTTAACTATGTCTACATACTGACAACATGCAATTATATTCATATATACAACAAAATAGCGGTTTACAGTGTGAACGGAAAGGCTAATTTGCATATTAATGTTAAAAAATCGAATTTAATAAATATGTGCTTAGTATTATTGATTTCTAACTGTTTGGTTTTATTTTAATGAATATAAGCAAAAATCTCTTCAATTAATCTTAAATGAAATCCATTAACAAGATAAAATAACTGTCATTTTATTCTTTACTTCTTTTAACTAAATACTTAAATTAGAAAAAATAACAATGAAAGACGAGAGTGACGGAAGAGTCAGTTTCAGTTGTTCCATTTTTTACCAAATCTTTTATTATACTCCCTCTGTTTCAAATCTTTTTATCTGTATTCTTATTTAGTTTCATTGGCCTTTCTAATTTAATACAATATTTTATTACATTAAAACTTAAATACTTGCACCCGGAGGGTGCATATATTTGCTAGTTCCATATAATATATTTTAACAGAGCTAATACCCTTGGGAAAGGTATGCGTCTAACTATGGGTAAATAGTAGGGCAGATTAGACAACCAGTCTAAGAGAAAAAAACTCTTAATTGGGCCTGTTATACTCCCCGTAAAAAAATCAACCTTGTATCGTGCCCTGTCCGTGCGGAAAGGTTGGTGAAAACAAATATATGTGTGTGTGTGTGTGTGTGTGTGTGTGTGTGTGTATCAATGAGAAGTATTTATTCAGGTATGGGTGCATTTCAAGATATAATGTTGGAAATGATGTAAGTTTACAGGTAATTGAAATTAATCAAATCGAATTAATAATTACTTAGTTGTTGGCTTGTTGCTGTCATCCTTCACTTTGTAGCTTTTCCCGATCAGGAATGATTTGTTGCGATACCATGTTACATCTTTTCCTTGTTTTGTACGGAAGTCGTCTTTCTTTCCATCGCAGTCGCCACAGATTCCGGTCAGCTTATCAAAGAATATGCCATTCAGTTTTACCTTCACTCTGTGTCTTCCATCAAACTGAACCTTCAGACCCCAGGAGGTTGTCACTGTAATCCAGCCACAAGCGTACCGAGCCGAGAATCCCCAGACGTTACGAATTGGTAATGATTTCTTTTCTCCATTTACCTAGAGAGTAGACATGTGAATATTTAATTTTTATCAGGATACGCAATAATTATCAGAATTATTTCAAGAGATCATGTGTGTTTTTTGCGGACTAATTAATCGTGTGATCTCTGGGACTGTACCCCCAGGCTCCCTAGATTTACAGGGACAGGACTAGATTTATTGCCAGGTACCTGAGGCACCTTAAAAGAGGAACACACACATTTTTACACTGGCTCACCGCATGAGTTTCGGTTTGAGCGTGCTTTCCCACAATAATCGAACTTCCTGTCCATCTGACATGGTTGGATATCATAGAATAAAGAGATCATGTGTGTTCTTTGCGGACTAATTAATCGCGTGATCTCTGGGACCCTGTAGATTTACAGGGACATTTTTTGTTCCTTCTTTTCTTTTTATCCTAAAGCAAAAATGTAAATGCTGAATTCATACTGAATTTTTGCTGCCTAATTCTATCAACATTTTTTCTTTTTTGAGTTTAAAAGAAATAAATCAGTTTGATACTTTCACCCGACGATTCCTTCAGGCGATCGCTTGATGGATAAAAAAGAAAAGAAAAAAAGACTGGGTTTATTGCCAGGTGCCTGAGGCACCTTAAAAGAGGAACATACACATTTTTACACTGGCTCACCGCATCAGTTTTGAGCGTGCCTTCTCACAATAATCGAACTTCCTGTCCATCTGACATGGTTGGATATCATAAAATCAAGAGAAAATTTGTTTTCAATGAGTATCATTACTTACTATCATTTTGTTTCCTGGCATTAGTCTAATAGTGACGCCCTCCAGTTTGATATCAACCAATTGAGTGTATGACACGCGCGTGTTTCCACGGTGTTCATTCTTTACTTCTACCTCGAAGTAGTTCGGTGCTCTTTGTGTGCTTGCAGCCAAAGTAAACTTGCAAATTCCCGGGAAGTAGATCATTTGCCCGTCAAACGTTTTATAGTGATGTCTTCCGTACCCATTGCAATCACACTGTTTTTCTGAAAAAGAAAGAAAGAATGCATTCAACAGAAAAAAAATGTTTTAAATTTCAAATAGCATTTACCTCTCAGATTTGTACACAATTTTAAGCCTTAATTATCATTGGTAAACAATGCAATTTCCTTTTTCACTTAAATGTATTTTTCAACCTTTCCATTAGTTAAAATTAATTACATCAGTAAGATAGTTATTTCATGGATAAGTATTCTAACAGCAGATAATATTCCCCAAATTCTTACTCAACTGTGAGAGTTTATCAAGAATATTTATCTCAGAGAGAGAGAGAGGAGAGAGAGAGAAGAGAGAGAGAGAGAGAGAGAGAGAGAGAGAGAGAGAGAGAGAGAGAGAAATAGCTTTGTTGGCACCTTTTCATCCATTAAGGATGATGGTTAAGTGTTCAAAAAAATAAAAATTCATCTACATTTGCGCAGGTGGCTGAGCAGGCCAATCCCTGAGTGACAGTTTTTGATGCACTGACTGCACACAAACTGTGATGCTTGCTGGGGCTGCTGTTTTCTATCCTTTTTTCTGTCTCTCTTTGCTGTGGAGGTTACTCTCCTCTCTGTCTCCCTCCTCTTCGTGCCTTGTTTAACATTAAGGCACCAGGCTGCATCTACCTCCCACGAGTTTGTGTCAATGTGGCATATCCTCAAGTCTCTCCTGCAGATATATTTAAAGCGTAGGTGTGATCTACCTACCGATCGGGAGCCTTTTACTAATTCGCCATACAAAAGGTCTTTCCTATACTGTGTGTATCCAGTGATTGTATTAGATCTAATCTTTATTAAAGCCAGGCTATTAACAAATCTTTAGCACCGTTTAAAAAAAACAAAAAAACTTAAATTGAAATTTTGGGATTTAAAAATATATGTAGCCGAGTCTTCTATTTAGATTTATGTTATATTTCAGATACATTTAGAGTAGTTTGATTTGCAATAAGCTTAATTCATGAGGTTGATAATACTATCGAAGCCAAGCTATCTACAAAAGAATAATTTATCAAAAATATAAACAAGCTATTAAAAATATCAGATTTAAAATGTATAATATAACATAGGTATTCATTTTAAATCTTATTCTCTCTAATGATTTCTTTTTTTAATAATCGTATTTTAAGCTAAATATGCAAATTAGCTAATCCCTTTATAAAAAAACAAAACAAAACCAAATCTAGTTGTCTAGTAGACTATCAGAAACTTATTTTTGGCAAAACAAAATTGCTTTGGTGATTCAATTTTATGTAGAACCCAAACCCAGATAAACAAACAACAAACAGACATAGCCGCTTTATATATATATATATATTATATATATATATATATATATATATATATATATTGTTAGGAGGTTGATTTAGAAGGCTATCACAATGCAGGTGTAAAGAAAAAAATAATAATACGGTACAATGATGTATGTTAACCTGTATTTAATTCTTGAATTTTCGAGATAATATTTCTTTTTCAAAAGATCACTGGAACTGAAGCAGTCTAGTTATGTCATTTCTTTTTAACTTTTCTTTTTTTTTTTTGAAAATGATGGTATTTTTATATAACTGTATTCTCGTGTTATATGTTTACGTGAAAGTGTTGTTTTTTTGGGTTCTTTTTTTTGTACTTGTGCGTATGTTGTCATGCGCGTGTCCATGAAAATGCGTGTTTGTTGTGACATTATGACTGTATCCTAGCGCGGGATAGCACGTGTGTATGTGCGTATTAAAGAGCGTATTTGTGTTTGGTGGCCATGGTGATGTATAATATTTCGTGTTGGATGTAATATAAATCAATTTAATTATTATTATTATTATTATTATTATTATTATTTTATTAATATATATATATATATATATATATATATATATATATATACAACAATTATTACTTCACCTTCCATAGCTCATCTGTTACTATTAGTTTCACGTGTTTCTTGGTTTTTGAACAAAAACAACAGAAAAGACAACTATCAGACAATAGCTATTTGGAAGTAATGATTAATAATTAAAAGAATGGCTGTAAATGTATCTGATCAGTTGTGAAGCGTTGTGTAATGGTAATCGTCGTGGGAAATGGACTTAAATTTGGGAAAGGTATGTATATTATTCTCCTTCCAGCTTTGAGTAATAGTGTACGGTACACTGGGCTCTTTTAGTCTTGTTTATACAACCAGTTTAGGAGAGGGAAAAACTGAATTCAAACCTATTAAACTCCGTTTAAGAAATTGACCCCCTGTCGCATCCTACTCGTGTGTAGGAATTGGTAAATATGTATATATCTGTGTAATAATAATTTTTCCAAGGGGTTCTTTGTCATTTAGATACCGATGGTTTTACCAATAACAACATTATCTCTGCATATGATTCAATGAAACTCTTTGAATTGTACGCATAGATAATGTTGTTATTGATAAAACCGCCGCAGTCTAAATGACAAAGGACTCCTTGGAAAAATTATTATTTTATTATTATAATATATTTTACATACATATTTAGCAACACCTTTAATCGGGGTTTAACAGGGTTGACTTCAGAGTTTTCCCTCTCTTAGACTGTTATAAATCAATGAAGTTCTTACTATGTTGGCAGTATTCTCCGTAATATCGTCGTTCGCAAATACATCTCAATCCTTTGGCAACAGGCTTGCAGATTCCACCATTTTGGCAAACTTTAGAAATGCATGAGTCTGTAAGAAACAAAAGTATTATTAGCTTTTCATCATTAATCGTCTCTACGACTTCTATTCAACCAAAAGAACCTATCAACAATTTCCGCAGGTTTTATTTTGTTGACAACTTCTACAGTATTCCCTGTATATGTCCCGTAAACGGGGGGCTAAATTTACATATGTACACTGGACCCCGTTTTTATGCTCCCCTTTATGAAAGTAGATATTCAATTTACAATGTTAATGCACTGCTAAAGTGTACAATTATTTTCCTGAGGATCCAACACTGGATTGCAAATGGATTTGAAACCCTTACTCAGGATTTTTTTTTAATTTGGTGAAAATATTTCAATTAATCAAATAAAGATGGAACTTTGAAAAATTTATTTAAGAAATCAGAGTTTTTGGCTGATAGTTCCAACTCTAAAGACACTAATTCTGTGAATTTGGATTTTTTGGTTATTATTATTATTACATATTCTAAGACAAAACAAGAAATACAGAAAAATCTATTCAACTCAGTCTCTGTTCTATAGATTGATAAGATTCATACAGACATTGACAATATAAATCTCTGCTCAAATGTGAGACCCAGTCTCTTTGCTAAAAAGCCAAGAATTGATAGGTTTGTAATAGACAATGTCATTGCAAATCTCTTCTTAGTCAGACAAAAATTGATAGGCATGTAACAATAGGGTAGGTCGATTTTAGAACTTTTAAACGGAAACAAAAAAGAATAAGTTGCTTTTGCTTTACCCCGGCTTCTTACAGCTCAATTTACTGGTGATACGAACCTATAATCTCAGGATTAAACATACATTACTTTAAAAAGTGAGAATACTTTAATAAAACAAAACAACTTATAATTAACGCAACATAAACAATAAAATAAACTTAACATCTACCAAGAGATTATGATTTTTTTTCTTTTTAATTATCTGTACGTAGTAGAAAGAGGAATAGAAAATCAGAATTCCGTTTAGCAATATTTATTCTGTAAGATTAAAATCTCTTCTATTAATGATGGACAAAAATCCAGAGTTCAATTCAGCATTGTATACACATTAACAATCGGACCTCGAATTCAGAACCAATTCGCTATATCACTTTTTAAATTAATCTTTATTAAAAATAAAATAGAACATTCAAAATGTAATTAAAAGAAATCAATTTCTATATAGAACAGATACCATTACATTTGAAAATATAATTCATGTAAAAGACAATATGTCATTTTGGTTACACCAAATCTAAAGAAAATAGGTTCACTCGATTAATGCCTTACGTATCACTCCAATTAATTAAAACATATTTTTCTTCAAAACTCCATGTACGTTTCCACATTATTATCTTACTTTGCTTTCTGTCAATGCAAGAATAGCAGACCCATACAAATACAATTTCAACGTGATCTTAGAATATAATATATCAGTATCGTTATGCTGTTGACAATGCGATCTGAGGAGTGCCGTGGTTAAACAGATATATTTTACCCATAGGTTGGACTCTAATAGGTATTATCTCTTTAAGTCATTGTTGACATGGGGGTAATAGCAATTAAAGGGCATTCCCCACTCCCCACTAATCTTCAGAACTGGAACCTCACTGCCAGATAACAGTTTAGTATCATACACATGGTCCCTATTTTGAGTGGTCTTACCTTTCTGCAGGGGATATAGTCTGCGTATTATAAGCCCCGCCGACAGTACGGATAAGCATCTGTGTTATTGTTCTTAGTTTTAATCATAATTATAATGTTATGTATTTATCATAATAAATTCATTCTCAATGGATGCTCAATTTTTTTTTTTTAAACACATTTTTTATTTAACCTAGGTGGGACCCTAACAGGTACTACCACTCCAGGCTAGAGTGGACCTGCGAGCAATTGTGATGAAGGGGTGTTCCACATTCTCCAGACCTCAAGAAGTGGAACCTCACCATCATATCAACAACAAGAAAAAGTAACAGGAAACCTAATGTCGTAAGATAAATAAACCGATATTCTTCCATTTAAAGTTTCAATTAAAGGGCATTCCCCACTCCCCCTAATCTTCAGAACTGGAACCTCACTGCCAGATAACAGTTTAGTATCATACACATGGTCCCTATTTTGAGTGGTCTTACCTTTCTGCAGGGGATATAGTCTGCGTATTATAAGCCCCGCCGACAGTACGGATAAGCATCTGTGTTATGGTTCTTAGTTTTAATCATAATTATAATGTTATGTATTTATCTTACACAACAACAAGAAAAAATACCAGGAAACCTAATTTCGTATGGTCCGATTGTTAATGTGTATACAATGCTGAATTGAACTCTGGATTTTTGTCCATCATTAAGAGAAGAGATCTTAAACCAATATTCTTCCATTTAAAGTTTAAAGTATTTCTTCACAATCCAAATGTTAATTTCATTCTAGTTGTATCAATGGGTTAGTGTTAATGAAACGTTCATATACATACCTTCACAGATTTTTCTCGTGATGTGCTTTGTAACATGTTGCGCGGCATCGAAAGATGGAGCAGTTAATTTATACTCAAATGCTGGTTTACTTGCCATGGCCGCTAGTTCCGATTCTCGAAGATACTTTCCAATACCAATGCTGAAAACTATGGCACCTGAATCACGGAGAGCTGCAGCCTGTCTTCTAGTTGCCTTTCCATTAGACGATTTTCCGTCTGTGACAACAATGACAATATTGGAAACACCGATTCTATTTCCGTTTCCTTCGGCAAATGCAGTATAACGAAGGTATCTTAAAGCTCTAGCAGTATTTGTATTTCCGCCGAAATATATGATATTCCTGATTGCCATGATCAATTTATGCTTGTCAAAATATCTATTGAGGTCAATATGAAAAAAGGGGTACGAACTAAATGTAGCAACACCAACACGGACATTATTCTCGCCTATTTTTAAGGAATCAACAACATCTATTACGAATTGCTTCACTTTCAGGAAGTTATCATATCCCAGACGTCCAGATTCATCGAGCAGAAACACAATGTCAGCGACTGTCTTCTCACAAGCTGCAACATTATAAAAGAATAAATCAAAGAATCGATTAACAATTAAAAGCAATCAACATCATTCAAATCTAAAATATACGTTTTCATTTTCAATTTTCTTTCATAAATTCATATGAGAAGTAAATGCACAAGCGATGTGTTTATGATATGGCTTTTTTTTAGCCGACAATTTTTGGGAGAATATGTGCTTAATTGAAGTCGTACCTAATTTTGAAAGTTAATTAATTAATAATTAATTGATTAGGCGGGCATACGTATTTCAAAACCTAAACAAAACGAAAAATCTAAGAAGGTCCGGTTGGTGTAGGGGTTACGGTCTTCGCCTGTCAGCTTGACAGTCGGGTTTCGAATCACGCACAAAGCGGTCTTCCTATCTATAGCTCTGCTGATGAGGCCTATTAGGCCGAAATGTACATACAGAGATTGATTTTTCTCGATTTGTTTAGCCTTACATTTAAATAGGTATGCCCGCCTAATCAATTAATTATTAATTAATTAATTTTCAAAATTAGGTACGACTTCAATTAAGCACATATTCTCCCAAAAATAAATTCATATGTAGCATTTATCAAAGGGAAAATATCAATATCCATAGGAATGGAATAATGTAGATGTAATTTGCATTTAAATCACGATAGAAATTTTAACTTGGTTTGGTTTGGTTTGTTTTGTTTTACGGCATATCAACCTCAGTGGGTCATTTAATGCCAATAAAGTTTTGAAATAAATCAATTCTTAATGGATAATACAATTTTTTTATAAATACATTTTTCTATTTAACCCATAGATGGGACCCTAACAGGTACTACCACTCCGGGTCAGTGTGGACCAGGGAGCAATGGTGATGAAGAGGTGCTCCACATTCCCAAACCTCCAAAACTGGAACCGCACCATCAGATAGAGTTTAACGTCATTCCCAGGACATGTAGACCCGCAGCCACCACCTTCTAGCACATATATGATAAAAAGGGGTTGGGGCTTGTCATAAGGGCAATAGGGTTGGGAAAATCATATAGGTGCTAGGGCTTGACGCGACCAGCCGATTGATCGGTGTGGGCCTCTCCAACCGCCCGTCTAGCCCAAGATAGGGCCAAAGTGGAGTATTGCATGTCATGAACTGCTCATCCACCTGGGCTCTATCCTTAAGCATCACGGGTCGCCACCCACGACCAACAGGTGGCCCCATTGGGGGAGTCTTACCCCTCTGCAGAGGTGCAGTCGGTGCATTCTAACGCCCCAGCCAACAGGGCGATAAATTTTAACTTATTTACATGTTTTACAAGGTGGGTAACATGAAACTTGTAAATAATATCATGTTGATTGATATATTACATTAAGTCAATGAAGTGTAAGTTTTGTGACTACAAATTAAGTAAAATTAAGCACTATTACTCACCTTTATTTTCTGTTGGTGGTAACACTGAAAAGATGGGAAAATAATTTAGATAAAAACAATGGTTTTGTTGAGATGTTAAAAAGTTAAAAATCAAAGTTAATTTCAGACGTTAGTTGTTTTACTTAATAATATTGAATCATGATTTATTTATATTCTAGTATTAATTCCATGTTAATATTTCGCGCAAAAAATAAAATAAAATAAAATAAAAATAAAAATAAAAAAAAAACACGTAGTTCAGATTTTAAAATAAATTCCATGTTAATATTTTGTGCAAAAAAATAAAAATAAGATAAAAATAACAATAAAACAAAAAACACGTAGTTCAGATTTTAAAATATAATTTGCACAATGTCATTATAATCCAATATATGAATATACTTATTTGCATGATGCAAACTAGAATACGTTGACATATCATAGATTACTTGATAGAAACAAGGTACGCGATATTGTGTTTTGCGAAAAAAATCCCAAAACGTATCTGTTTCAAAACGTATCTGTTTCATAGAATCTTCCTTTGGTCTACCATAAAGACCAGAAAGAAACATGGGATATAAATTGTTGTTTTAGACGCTAGTACGAATGTCGCTAATAGTAATATTTATTTTAAAGAATTTGAATCAGTTTGATGAAACGATCTGCTAATTAAAAAAAAAGAATGCATTGATTAATAAGTCAACACAGAACATTTTATTAAAATCAGATAATTGTTTTTCATCAACAAAGACCTCCCATACAAGGAGAGATCACGTGGCATTTTGTCTTCGTCATTTTTTTTTTTTTGTAAACAAATACACAGAATTTTTTAGAGCGTCTTTTTTCTGCGTGTTTAGACCAAAAATAAAAAAAATATATTTCATTTAAAAGTTATTAATTCTTCTGTAATAGTTTATTGATTTTTGTCATTGATTTCTATGTAGAAACTGTTATAAACCTTGAAATCCTAATTAATATGTTTTTTTTTTAGTCCACAAATACATAAAAAGCGGCCATGTTTGCAATATATTAAAGCAAAATTGACCGAAAATAATATTTTAAAATGTATTAAAACTAAATTTCATTATTTTGCTTTTTTTACTGATGCTAATTATGTTACTACTTTTCGACTTAGAGAAAAATTTGAACTTAAATAATCAATTTAATTAATTTTAATTTGTTTTTAAAATGAAAGTGAGACAAAATATTGGCACTCCTTATATTGTGTCATTTAGGTAAAAAAGCTTATTTTCCATTATATTTTAAACCAGATACAAACTAACTCGTTTTAAACCCCCTAGATAATTCTTCACTACAATAACTGAAAAATTTGTGGAATTTGATGGTAACATTTGTAAATCCTTCTTTTCCCCTCCCCTTCATCATCATCATAGTAAATTATGTAGTTCTGAAAAGCCTGAGGAAAAGTAGAAGAATAGAAAGTTCTAGGAGGATTTGAAACAATCCATGTCACATTATTAATAAAATCAACTAGAATGACGAGGCATTTAAAAAACATCCCATGATCTTTATTATACCCCTACTACGTAAAAACATGATAGAAACAATGAGTATTCATGTTACATAATCTATGCGGTTGCATAAGATTATTGTCAATCCCCTGTATTTCTAAAGGGATGGCCCCTTTTCATATCACGGGCGGGACTTTCCATGGAATATTACAGAAAGCCCGCGAAATACGTGAAGTCACGTGGGACCTGGTTGGGTCTTCAGTTTCAGTTGGACGTCAGGCAGAGAAGATGTACTGCCTTAACTGTAACTCATCTGCATACGCGCGCTATGTTTGTTTACATGAAATGTTTAGTTAAGTAAATAAAAGCTTACGAAAATGACATGGTTTTGTGGTTGGTGAATGTCTTGGTAACAAGACTGATCTAGAAGAAGAAATGAGTTAAGTGCGACCGACCACCAAGACGAAGTCCAGACGCTAGAAGAGACACTAGAAGAACAAAAGAAGAATAGAAGAAAGTAAAGAAAGATGTATACAACATTCATGATAAAGCTCCTTTTGAATTTCAAGTAAAAAACATAAAAATAGGAATATTTTATGAGATTTGTTTAGTGCGTCGTGAATTAAGTATCGTACGCGATGTAGAAGACGGATTAGTTAGCTAAACCCCGAGATTAAATTACTAATCACTATTGAAACCTACTAGTAAATTTTCCTATCAAGTCCAGTGTTAAGAGCGCATTCCATCTATTGGAATCTATTAAAAAAATCTCTCTAGTAGTAAAACACTATTAATTTTTAAACATTTATTTTTTTCATTTTCACCCTAGCTGCTTTTTTTTACAATGAATAACAGCGCTGTTCAGAAGTAATAAATCAAGACCCAAACTCACGTGCCTTCTACTTCGGGAAGCATCTCTCTCTCTCTCTCTCTCTCTATATATATATATATATATATATATATATATATATATATATATATATATATATATATATACATACATATATATATATATATATATACATATATATATATATATATACATATACATATATATACATATATATATATATATATATATACATATATATATATATATATATATATATATATATATATATATATATATATATATATATATACATATATATATATATACATATATACATATACATATATATATATATACATATATATATATATATATATATATATATATATATATATATATATATATATATATTGTGTATTTTGGCAGCAAATTATTCTCAAGACATGTGTTATTGAATAACACGGAGTATTCTTTTTTCATTTTTTGTATGGATATTTTTTCAGTCTTCTGGCTATCATTTTTGAATCTGGATCGAGTTGATTCATGATATTTTGCATACTAATTTCCTGAGCGCTTTCGACTGTTTCGCCAGTCGTCTTCATGGGGTTACGTAATTGGTTTTTGGTTAATTTTTTTTTTTTTTAGTTCTGTTATCTATGTTTTTATCAAATTAAAAAAATACCTAACCCCCTCTTAAAAACAATAGACTCTCCGAATTTGATAAAAGCATAGATAACAGAACTAAAAAAAAAATTAACCAAAAAACAAATTACGTAACCCCATGAAGACGACTGGCGAAACAGTCGAAAGCGCTCGGGAAATTAGTATGCAAAATATCATGAATCAACTCGATCCAGATTCAAAAATGATAGCCAGAAGACTGAAAAAATATCCATACAAAAAATGAAAAATGAATACTCCGTGTTGTTCAATAACACATGCATTGATATATATATATATATATATATATATATATATATATATATATATATATATATATATATATATATGTGAGAGATTATACTTGTAAAATAAGAAATATTTTAAAAATATTATAGAGATGCCTTCAAAGTTTTAAAACCGATTCGATTTTATTTTGGTGACTTTAGGAATATTAACCATTGAAAGAATGGAATGCGTCCAGACGACAGCATAATTAAAATCAGTAAGCTTCTGATATATAGAATTGATTTTATTTAATTTCATTTTTTAACTAAATAAAGATTTACCAAACATGAATTTATCGTACTTTATTTCAGAACCACAGATTGATTTTTCTTGTTTTGCAAGATTTCTTAAACTTAAAATTCAAATAATAAATTAGCCCACATTTTCCGCTGGTATCTTTTCACCATCATTGGGCATTTTAAGACAATGTTTTGCTTTGTCAGTTTATTCCTTCCTAACATATATATTAATATGTTTATGTGAGTGTGTGGTGTATGGGCAGGAGTAGGAAAATTATTTTCTTAAAGAAATTGGACTCGACGAGCCTACTATAAGGCCTGAACGAGTTTGTTGCCTTTCACTTTGCCCTAAATAAGAAATTTATTAAATCTCTAAGAAAATGAATTAAGAATGTAAAACAACATATGTTACTTTTAGTCCAGTAGAAATAGATTGCGACCCGGAAAAAAAGGCCAAGCTAAAATTTATATCAAGTAAAGAACTTATGCTTTACAATAACATATCCAGAACCCTCTCAAATCGAACTAACTGAAACAAAGTTATTGAGATTTAAAAAAGCTCGATATTTCTCAAATATTTGGCTAAAATGAGGAAAATGGTTCCGCTGAACTTAAGTAAAAAAAACAAAAAAAACAAAAAAAAAACGAAAATACCTTAACAATATCGCCTAAATAAAACTAATAAGAGCTGTCTGTAAGTAATGATAATTTTTTGTCTATCAATGCAAATTAGGGCAAGTTTGGGCAACCTTAGGCAGGCAGTAATACATACATTTTCTAACACATCATTTCCTTTTCTTACAAGTCTAGCACTCCGACATAATAAAAGGGATGTGGGTAAAACCTAGGGTACCCCATGTGGGGCTCCACGTGGGGTGGTCAGTGGGATACCACGAAAATACCTTCAAAATGGCTTTTCTTGTTTAAAAATGTAGAAACGGTCATCGAATTTTGTTTCGATTATGTGATGCGAATAGCTTTTCTCGAGATTCAAGAAACAAAAAAGGCGAATTGTTATTACGATTGACTTCCCACATGGTTTCCTGAGTTCTAAATATGCATTAACGCAGACCAGTGTGCAAACGAATTAAGGGGATTCCTTCCAGGTCAGTACTTTATCTAGGTACGCCATGTGGGGTCCCACATGAGGTACCCCAAGTCTTACCAACGCCATTGGTAAAAGTAATCATTAATTTCGTCTAACTGCAGCCATAGGCTAAAAGTTATACGCTTTAGCTTTGTAAGTGGGCAAACCTGTATAGGGAAAAAAGAAGTCTATGCAAATTAAATGGTACAGGACTAGTAACACAACCCCATAAAAATCTACTTGCTACTGAAATGATAAGACCACAAGCTCTCAATACGGGTTAACAATTTTTAATATATCTATATTAAAAAGGTCCTGGATATAGTCATTCACTCCACAAACTTATATGGTCACATACTTGCTTCATACATCTAAATTGTGCTTTCACTGGATAATTCCACCCCGGAAAACCTTCTCGGAAAAATAAACTATCCGAATATAGTGTTGTATACTCTCGTTCCTTTCTTACTTCTATTCTTCTTCTGTTCATCTTTTCTAACGTCTGGTCTTCTATTGGGGATTTCTCTTTATCAGAAGCCCTGTGTCATTGGTAGTTTTTAGATAATAACACAAGACTTCGATTTACTTAGACCAAATTTTATTTCGAAATACCCACCAGACTACCTGCGATAGAGTCGGCAGCATGCATAACACGTGGTTTTGGCCAATCTGATTAAAAATCTCTTTCTAATCTAAACCGGAAGAGGGTCTCCACCGATTCTCACGGTATCCAAGGATCAGGATGAGGTCAAGCCTTGTCATTCAATCCTTCAAGGCCGCCGGCTGAACTTATAACAGCCATTATGGTTTTTACACTACTGTATATAAGTATTAGGAATATAATAATTATGTAACAATAGAAATTTACTGTGGGCTACTATTTGAAAAAACATTAATTTACGGCATACCTCACAAATAAAATGTTAAACATAAAAATGATCTTAAAGGTCAAATGCAGAGACCAAAGGTCTATCCATTAAACTTCTAATACTCTCAGCCGAGTCAAGAGAAATCCTTTTCATTTCTCATATGAAGAAGCCGATATTTGCTAAGACGAGGATTTTGTTGGAAATAAATTCACAACTCTGAACATGGCAGATATTTATACCTTTTCTTGATTGATCCGTCATTCTCCGCATTTCAAGGAAACAAACACGTTTTAATAAAAACTCAAAATAAAGCACCTACCCGCATAGGAACTGGCTTGTGGCAATAAAATAATGGTTGCTGAAAAAATAGAAAATTAACAACATTTTAACTAAAGCAAATTAACAAAAATGTTAGTATTTTTACATACACACACACACACACACACACATATTAAAAAGCATATGAATGATTATATATATATATTTACACGCAAAGCGATGTGTGTATTAAAACAGTTAAAATCCCCTTCCCATTCTGTAAGTGAAGACAGCCTAATGGTTACGGTGCCGGACTGACACCCAACCGATCGGATTTCAATTCCGGCTGTAGGTAGCTTACAAAATGTCTAGCCACACTGAGGAGACTTGATAAGTCGAAACACGTGTCTGTGGATGACCCTATTATATATATATATATATATATATATATATTGGTTGGGAGGTTGATTTAGAAGGCTATCAAAATGCTGGTGTAAAGAAAAAAAATAATACGGTAACAATGGTGTTGGGTGTTAACCTGTATTTTATTCTTGAATTTTTGAGATGAAATCTCTTTTTCAAAAAAAAAAAAAAAATTCATTGAAAAAGAAATGCTATAACTAGACTACTTCAGTTCCAGTGATCTGTTGAAAAAGAGATATTATCTCGAAATTTCAAGAATAAAATACAGGTTAACACAAAACACCATTGTTACCGTATTATTATTTTGTTTCATTTCTTTACACCTGCATTGTGATAGCCTTCTAAATCAACCTCCTAACCAATATATACACAATGCTTCAAGCAAATTATAAAACTCTTTTATATCAATGTGATGATAATATATTGCTACAAATACGTGAAACTTTCTCTTTCTTTCACCCCCTCTCTCTCTCTCTCTCTCTCTCTCTCTCTCTCTCTCTCTCTCTCTCTCTCTCTCTCTCTCTCTCTCTCTCTCTTCAGAGTAAATTCGTCGGGGCGGCCTAAAAATATATATGTATATAAAGGTTCTCCAAAATGTTTATATTTTTTTAATTCATTTAACAATATTCTATTTCATAGAACATTTATTTCTCTCATAGAATCTACAACCATATTCTC
>CM042154.1:16240802-16311368 GCA_023376005.1 Doryteuthis pealeii
CAGTCTGCTGGCGATCTTTTTTGAGTCTGGATCCAGTTGATTTATGATATTTCCCATACTAATATCCCGAGCGCTTTCGACTGTTTCGCCACTCGTCTTCATGGGGTTACGTAATTTGTTTTTTAGCTAATTCTTTTAGTTCTGTTATCTATGTTTTTATCAAATTTGGAGAGTCTATTATTTTTAAGAAGGGGTGTTAGTTAAGTGTTAGTTAATAAAGATATTTAATACGTTGTCTCCGACTTTAAATGCTATTTTATTAATGTTAGTTTTTTTAAAAATTTTTATGCACATGGCTTCTAGGATCTGTAGGCCTTTCTTATTATTTTTGTAGGTAATTTTAGTATTTTCGTTTAAGATTTTCCTAATATCAGGGGAGGTGGATTTTTCTGGGTGTTTTTTAATTAATTGTTGTTTTATGGAGCTTGTGTCGGAGAAATGGTATGTGAAAAGGTGGAACAGTGTTGTTTCTGTATGGCCAATGTAGCTATTAGTGTATAGTTTATTTTCTGAGAGGCACTCTCGGAATGGGCAAATGAATCTATATACTACGTTCGTTTGACTTAGGGGATTTTTAGAAGAGTTTGTGTTATTTTTAATGAAGAGGTTAGATGTTTTGAATTTGGTGTAGTAGATAATTAGTTTTATTTTCTGTTGTTGGTCGACGGGTTTGATGTGTTTATGTATGATGTTGGTTATTACATGTTCATCGGATTTGTAGTTTTTGTGCATTTGATTTCGGTAATATAGATTGATTTTGTTATTATTGTTGTTGGGGTTGTTATTGTTATTTTTCTGGATGGTATGCAGGTATAGTTTTATTTGTTGATCTACGGTTTTATTAGGGAGGTTATTATTTACGAGGGTTTGTTTAATGTTAAGAAGTTCTTTATAAAATATTCTTTTGGGTGAGGAAATGTAGAAGGCTATATAAATTAGATTTTTAATGAGGGCTATTTTATATTTAAGGGGTCATTCACTATGGTAATTAAGTAATGAGGAGTTTTGGCTGATTGTTTTTTTATATACTGATGTGATGAATTTGTTGTTACTGAAATCGGTAAGTACGTCTAGGAAGGGGATTTTTTTGTTGATATTATGTTCTATTGTAAATCTTAGTAAAGAGTTTTTTTCGAGGGTGCATTTTAATTTTTTGAGTTCCTCAGGGGATTGTGCAGTTATGAAAATGTCATCAACGTAACGTGTATATATGTATGGTTGTGTAATTTGGCTGTTAAATATTTTATTCTCGATATGGGACATGAAGTATTCAGGTATTGTAGGGCCGAGTGGAGAACCCATCGTGATATCGTCTGTTTGTATGTATAATTTCCCTAGTGGGTCGTGGAACGGAACTTGTGTGGTGCATTTGAGTAGTAGTTTTTCGAGGATCTTTGGTTTTATAGGTGGAGGAGATAGTGATGTGTGGTTGTAAACGTTGTTAATTATTATTTTTATCGTTTCCAATACAGGAACATTAGTGAATAAATTGTTGACGTCTAAGGAAGCAGTTATGTAGTTATATATATATATATATATATATATATATATATATATATATATATATATATATATATATGTGTGTGTGTGTGTGTGTGTGTGTGTGTGTGGAAAACAAACTAAAGTGACAGGAAGTCGATTACTTTTGATTCAAACTAATGATATTGACTTCAACTGAATGTAATGAATAGAATACGTGGCAAATAAAGAAATAAAAAAAAATATATGGATTTTTTTATCTTTTAAGGTGACAATGAATCATGAAATACTGCTTTCAAGTAGACTGAAGTAAATTATGTTACAATGAAAATGTCATGAAAAATATCGCATGGTACTCCGACGAATTGCTAGATCGTGATTTAATTTTATTTTAATCTTTATTCAAAATTTATTCAAAATCTATAAAATATTTCATTTTAGTCCTTGCAAGATTATTTTTTATTCTGATGTACATCAAATAAGTCACTTTCTTTTCCTATTCAACTTTCTATTCTTTAGAGAATATTTTTTAAATAATGAAAATTCAGCTGTATATTTTATTGAAAAATGCCTTTTCGAACACCAATCTATATTTTTACTAATCATTTTGTATTTTAGATATAGCACAGGGATAGAACCTACGACATGCACTCAGTAAATATAATAATGATAATAAAAATCTAGTGCGTACAGTTGTAAGGTGCACCACAAATAAATAATAATAAACACTTTGAATCGATGGTAATTTATTAGGAATTGCGTCCCGGTCTCCTGCCTCAAGAGTTGCTGCCCGGTGACTATTAAAATAACCACTAAGCTCAGTCTATTCAAAAATATCCATCTATCTATCTATCTCAATTTGTTCATATTTATCTATATTACTTTAAATACTAAGATTTTTTTTATTCATGTTTGTTTAATATCTTGTTTTTAGTTTAAATAAACAAGAATTACGACAAAAAATACATTTACTTGTCGAAAATATCTATCTATCTCCATTTGTTCGTATCTATCTATATCATTTTGTTTGTCTATCTATCTCAGTCTATTCAAAACTATATCTCCATCTTCATATCTAAACAAGAATTACGACAAATTACGATAAATAAAAAAGAATTACGACGAGCTGGTGTTCCTCATAAATTACCGAATCGATATAATTGTTTATAAATTATTAGTATTAGATGGGAATACTTGAAAGCATACACATCTGTGCAAGTTATTTGTATGAGATCAGTACACTTGATATCATATGCAAAAACCCACAAGAAACAACTACACAATAATATGCATATAAACGGACAACGTACACGGTTCCTTAAACCTTTAGGCCTAAAATAACCCTGCATGGGATGAAATGCATTTAAAACTAACCAATCAAGCTATAGTTTTAGTTCAAATAAACGCACATTCTCATTGATTTAAAAATTCAATATAATTTAGTATTCACAAAATATTTTCACATACGTACACATTGAAATAATAGCTTTCTAAGCGGTGCTGAAATAATGCCTGCAGAAAAGGAGATATCCAGTGTGGGTATTTACCCAACTCGTTCGTCACGGGTAGGATGTGACGCAAGGAAGCGGTACCGAGCGTGGATCGAACTCACTATTCTGTTGTAATGGATTTGCAAAACTAGCTTGATGACCATTTTACAACGATGGGACATCAAATGAAGGTGTCCTGTGTATGACAATAAATTCCATTCAGTTGAAAAGTTGTCATTTCTCCAAGGTCCACTCTTACCTGATGTGATAGTACCTGTTAGGGTCTCATCAATGGATCAAATAGATTTGTTTGATCTGTAATATCATTCTTTTATTCTCTGATGTATTGAAATCAACCCAAAAAATGATTTTTATATAGAAATCAATAATAATATTAAAGTTAAGTGCAATCTTTTATATGTGTTCTGATTTAATTTCGTTGGGCTTTCTAATTTAATATATTTCATTACTTTAAAACTTAAATACACCCGCCGCGGGGCGCATATTCTTCCTAGTACTAATCATTTCTATACAATTATTTCGTTTCAATTATGTCAAGTAATTATAGGATTACATGTAGGTATGATTTTACCCGACCCAATTCAACGTTTTCCATTTGTTTGGTTGCTATTACAAGGTTGAAGATATCAGTCAGTCCTACTATTTTACCCATAGCTTAAAGAGAGAGTTGCATATATAACTTTTCTTTGGGTATTAGCACTAGTTGCACTATTTCGATTTTTTGAGGCAGGAATGCTTGAAACCATATAACTGTGCAAACAAAGGATGGTTGATATTGAATGGGAATATTGTTTGTATGATTTACACAGATCATAAGTATTAGATCGTAATACATGATACCATCTACATATCTATCAAACTCTATTCGAGTAGGATGTGATAGTACCTGTTAGGGTCTCATCAATGGATCAAATAGATTTGTTTGGAATTATTATTTTTGGGGCAGGAATGCTTGAAACCATATAACTGTGCAAACAAAGGATTGTTGTTATCGAATGGGAATATTTTTCCTTCAATCTTTTCTTTTTAGATTTTTCTTTCGCATTTTTCTTTCATTTTTTCTAACATTTTTTCAATATTTTTCTTTCAGATTTTCTTTTATATTTTTTTTACTTTCACATTTTTCTAACATCTTTTTCTTTTTAGATTTTTCATTCACATTTTCTTTCAGATATTTCATTCACATTTTTCTTTTACATTTTTCTTTCATATTCTTCTTTCACATTTTTCTAACATTTGTCTTTTACATTTTTCTTCATATTTTTCTTTTTAGATTTTTCTTTCACGTTTTCTTTCATATTTTTCTTTCACATTTTTCTAACATGTTTTTCTTTTCACATTTTTCTTTCACATTTTTTTCTTTCAAATTTTTCTTTCACATTTCATGCGCTGTGTTACCCAGGGCCAGTTTAGAACCGGGATCCTAGCGATTCACAGATCGCTTTATTAACAGATCATAAGTATTAGATCGTAATACATGATACCATCTACATATTTATCAAACTCTATACGAGTAGGATGTAATACAAGGTCAATTTCTTAAGCGGAGTTTAACAGGTTTAAATTCAGTTTTCCAGTTTTTAGACTATTTGCTTCACCATGAGTGTGTCTGTGCGTCTGTGAAAGTGAGAGAGAGTGCGCATGCGTGCGTGTAGAATAAAGAAAGAACCTTGTAAATGTATTAATAACTTAGTTATTCAGAACCTTTTAGGGTTGTCCTATTTGATTAAGGTACATGTGCATTTTGCTGGTGTTTAAGAAATTTCACCATCGATTCCTTCCCTTCCCCCCTCTCTCTCTCTCTCTCTTTCTCTCCATTCCTCCGTCCCCCTCTTTCGCTTTCTCTCTCTCTCTCTCTCTATATATATATATATATATATATATATATATTTATATATATATATATGTGTATGTATGTATATATAATTAAGTTGGAGTGAACATAAAATCAACAGCGCTTGGTTACAAATACAAACTGTTTCTCGCATATGCGTTTGAAATCGCAAAAACGTAATCAAGTGCCGTTGCCTTCATGTCCATGCAGCCTTAACTTAGATATAAATGCTCTATTTCCGATATATATATATATATATATATATATATATATATATATATATATATATATATATAAATTCTTCTATGGTTAAAGAGAACAGTCCGTTCTACTATTTACCAATAGGTGGAGGGATAATAATTGAATTCATGCCTTATTAGAGCAACGTGAAAATGCAAACTGCATCGTTTTAGATTTGGACTCATTTCGCTGTGTCCTTTGATACGACGGTAACCATAACACTAGCGCCTCCACATGATACCATATAACTGTATGCAAAACAAATGATTATTATCAAAGAAAAAAGAGTGTGACAAAAAAATTCCATTGGAATGTTGAAAATATAATCGAAATCTTTTAAATCGAGCAAGATTCAGCATTAAATAACCCATAAAAAGTTGACATGCCGTTAAATAAATGAAAATAGTATTAAACTAATGTTATTCGAGTGGCTGAAGAATAATTAAAGTTCCAATTACCGTCGAACTGGGAAGACAAGGCAACAAACGGTTGTAACTTAAATACAAACCCGAATAGTCACAAAGTCTACTGCAGAATGACAGGATATATATAAGACTCCACAATGTCATTCAAATCACGCAGTCAAGCAGCCAATCAGAACTCAAGGAATGGAATGACCCAAATCACCCAAATTCATGAATCGGTCATTCTTGATTTCTATATATACCAACTGTCTTGAACACTGCTTAAGTTGTACTTAGCTTCTGTTATCCAAACCAACAGTAGACTTACTGACTTCAATAGTGGCAAGTTATATATATATATATATATATATATATATATATATATATATAATATATATATATATATATAACACATCACTCAATAAGTCCCAGGCCTATCTAAGAAAACATAATACTTTTAGGAAAAATTCGAATTTATTCATCAACATAGTCTCCTTCCAGGGTGATACACTGATTCCAACGCTTCTCTAATAATTCGATGTCTTTTTTGTAGAGTGATTTGTCTTTGGCCTCAAATTACGCCTCAGTTTCCGATATCTCTTCTTCATTGACAAATATTCATTAAAAATGGGGAATACACTGCCTTCAAATCCTCTGCTATCTCACGCAAATTCAATTTACGATGGTATAAAAAAGAGTCTGTGGAGTTTGCTTTTTTTGTTTTCCGGCGCAACTACCGAATTTAGGCGACCTGAGCGTTCAGCATCCTTTGTGTCTGTATGACCGCGTTTAAAGTCAACATACCACCTCTTAACTGTTATTTCCAACGGAGAAGAGTCCGAATAACACTTATTAAGCCATTGCTTTGCTTGAACAGTATTTTTCCCATCAGAAAGCAATGCTTTATCAACACACGAAATTCATATTTTTCCATTGCTTTAAAAATTTTCAAGAGTAGCTTCACTTAAATAACCGTAATTTGTAAACTAATAATTCGATTAGGCTCAAAGTTTGAAACGTGCTTTTTGAGGGTTAGTAATTTATAAAATCATATGGACTTTTCTATTAGTAAAGGCATCTATAGGTCAGGCCCGGGAATTTTGAGTGATGTGTTGAAGACCTGTCATTGTCTGAACACTCCATATATATATATATATATATTATATATATATATATATATATATAGGGTAAACTATAGACACGTGTTTCGAGGTATCACCTCTCATCAGTATAGTTATACGATTTTTAGCAGCTGCCTCTGGCTGGGTTCGAGACCCGAACGAATTTACGCTCGCCAAGCCTCTTACCCACACATCCACAGTCAGTCGCCAAGTATAGCAGGCTATTTAATCGCTATATTTCTAAGCGGAAATGACCTTCACCTAGATCCCTCCTCTCTCTTTCTCTCTTTCTCTCTTTCTCATTCTCTGAGTGTCTGTTTCTTATTACTTATGAAGATACTAATATACATAGTAGCTTGTTGAATAAAATATTTAAGAGTGTACGTATTTGTGTTTGTTTGTTAAAGATTATATTTGTTTTGAAAATTATATATTTTTTAGATCGAAACAAGTCGGAACATGTCACGGTAACAATTAAATACAGTTTTCTCATTGTTCAGCAAATCAGCTTGCCAAAAGCCGATGTTCAAATCCAAATTCGAAAAAGACCTTGGCAACCATCGGGATGCTAAAAAAATCGTCAATAATTGACAGTTGGTGGGCGTTATTTTTACTAATTTTATTAAGTGACTAAAAGTCTCTAGTATCTTAGTATAATATTGATACGGAACATTTACCCCAAAGATGCCGACGGAAGTGATCACTGCCTACTGTATGATCGTTATAATAAATATTATTATAGAATCACCATCTTGTAGTTTAAACGCGTTGTTATTGGTTGAACCTTAAGATTTAATCTGTAGCCATCCTGAAGACGAATAGATTATTTTACATTGTCAACGACGAGAAGACCAAGGACTTAAAATATTGCAGTGAATGCGATATGGTAGAAAAAATTGTCAGGTGGAATTAGAAATTTTGACTGCTTTAACAGATGGATTCGTTAGCTTAATGCTTATTGATTTTACACTGATGAGAAAGGATTACTCCTTGAAGAATGTCTTAAAGTCAATGGTCAACACATCGAAGAACAACGTAGAGTCAGGCTAGGCTGATGGGCTCTACAATCACATCCCCCGTGGGACATATTTAAAACACTATCGGATACGGGAAATTGTCAAGATTATAAAGCAGCCGTACCTGCTCTAAATAAACATTTTATATCACGAGTGAATGTTTCCAGCTCAAGGCAAGCGTTCCACGAGGCAAAGCCTTGATCAGCACAAAACTACTATTATATATATTTACCAACCCCTCCGCACGAACAGGATGTGACACAAGGTCAATTTTTTTTTAAGCGGAGTTCAGCAGGTTTGAATTCAGAGTTTTCCTTCTCCTAGACCGGTTGCCTAACCAAGGTTAAAGAGCCCAGTCTGCCCTACTATTTATCCATAGCTGGAGGGAGAGTAGGATTCATACCTTTTCCAAGAGTATTAGCGCTAAGTGAAATGCAATTACCACATCCAGGATTTGAACTCGGGGCGACGAGTCCATTTCCCATGACTTTAACCATTACACCACGCACTTCCAAAACTGCTATTAGTTTGCCACGAAATCAAGAACAAAATCAAGAAACGTGGCAGTGTGGACCATTTTGCTAGCGTGTGCAAAACCAAACAGGTAAATAAGTTAGCTGGAAAGTCTGAAGTATAAACTAGGCCCAAACGATAATTATGCCTATACAATTATTGACGTGAAAGCTGACAAACGTACACTTAAAGTGGGAGGAATACCACTACAAATGTTAGTAGATTAAGGTGCTAGCGTGAATGTCGTTGACAGAACCAGGTGAATCAAGTTAAAAGAAAAGATCTAAAAGATAAAATCTATAAGTATCTAGTGTGGAAAAACGAAGTCACGGTTCACCTATGGCTGACCCAAACCACTAAAACCACTGATTTATTGATGTTTTTACAGATTTCTTTTTCACGCATTCGGTAGAGCATTCAGCTAGAAATCTCAAGGTTCCGGGTTCGATGCTAGTTCTTGCCAACTCAACCCATGAGTAGCACAACTTTGGTAATCTGTCCGGTAAAGCAACTGGGAACTAACGGTAGGTGTGGCGCTCCATGTCAGCAGAAAAAAATCTCTTTGGTCTGTTTCTGTTTGACTGATGTCAGCGACATCGTAGTGAGTTCGAACACCTTTGGACTAATGTCCTTGAGAAATGTATGAACACCGTCAAAACTTCTGCTTGGGATTAAATAGTACTTCTACTGTTCTTCTACAAGGATGGCTTTGGTATAAAATAACCCACGATGGTTGATATGCCATTAAACAAAGAAACCAAACCCCAAAGTAAGCTAATATAAGGGATTGAATGTGGATTTATTTGTGCAACGTCGTCACAATTTTACTTCGAAAATATTAATGTTATCTTAAACGTATACATTGATCGGTATTGTTTGTGTAAAATGCAATATTTAGTTAAATGCAATATTAATTTTGGATAACTAAAACTTCAACATGACAAGATAGAAGAAAAAAGGTAAAGTTATGGTTGCTAATGACGTATTGTTGATTATTTAATGCCATATCTTTACACACACACACACACAGACACACACACACACACACACACACACACACACACATATATATATATATATATATATATATATATATATATATATATCGATCTGTTGTTTAACTTCACAAACAATATGTATTACTAAATCAATAGAATTTTTTTTTCATCTCAGTTGATGTTTTTTTAATTGTTATATACCCATTCAACGGGTATATAATGGGAAGATAGAGTATGAGACAACGATGAGGGGTTCTTACTTGTTCGGTGGCCATTTTCCTATGGGCTTTTTTCTGTGGGTTGTTTTCTCCGGGTTGATTTCTTCTTTCCGAGCAGAGCAGTCTGTGCATTTCTTGTTTTCATTAGTTAACAAGGATTTATTGTTTTTCTATTTTCTTTATTAAAACAACCCCATTCCAAGTTTTCTCGAAACCGTGCGGTGAGAAGCGACATCTTGAGAGAACGTTTTCTCTCGGTGAGTTACTGGCCTCAACCAATTAAAACTAAAACTAATATCTGTCTTACGCCTTCCTTCAGCCAACCAGAAGTCGGCATGCTGGTGAGCGCGAGGTCAAACACAGTCAATTTTGATAATTTTTCCATTTCCTCGTTATTTTCATTTTTTAACGAAATCAATACAAATTTTATCTACACTACTTACACAATTCATAAGCTACCCATGAATTATGTAAAATTCATTACCCTTATCATTTTCAAAATTCATAACTAATTGTAAATTTATTTTTACATGCTTCTCAGTTATGAAGCTCTAGTTTATCTAGTAATTATCTATAATTTTTCTAGGCTATTTGTCCCCGTGTGGTTGCTTGATCTCCATATACAAAACACAATTACATTTTTTCTATTTTATAAAAATTACTTGACCATATGTAATTCCCGACTAACAACTTGAACAACATATTGGTCCAAAGTCCTGGTCACAGACCCCGTGACCCCAGTCAATCCAGCAATACATTCGCCTGGACTCTTCATGGCCAACGGACCAGTCTTCCACTTGACAGGTATTACCTAGAAAATCGGAGAGGCAATTTACAAAATTACACAAAATGCAAGTATTACACTGTGATGGCAAAACACAATCCATCAAAAACACAATTCCATATGCAAACAGCAAAAATTACACTGTGTCAATATTTCTATCAGCCATATGTTACTCTTAATTCGCTATTGAATAACCATAATGCACTACACCACACATTAAAATCAATAAGTATTTTAAACTTCAATACATCACACTTTATCAACATTACTAATCAGTTTAAGTTACTTTCTACAACTATTTATTCTGTGTCTCTTGGTTTAATTCTGAGGGAAAATCGTTTCATCCTACTTAAACATACATCCTTCTACCAAAATCCTTGGTGTAACGTAGCGCCTTTTCTTTTCTTCTCTGTCTAGTCTTCTAATTGTCTGGGATATATCTTCTACAGGTCTCGTCTGGTCTTTCTTATCTGGGGATTCCGTGTCTGGTTCTGCTGGGGATCATTTCTTATCAGAAGCCTTGTGTCATTGTTAGCTTTTAGTAATAACAACAAGACTTCGATTTACTTTGGATGTTATTTTATTTCGGAACCCCAGGACCAGACAAAATGCGCGCTCAGAGTTACATCTTGCTAGCTTCTAAATCTGCAACTGACTAACTGCAACTCTCTCTGCAACTGACTAAGTTGCTTACACCTTAAACTGGAAGGGGATTTCTATCACTTCCGATTCCCACGATCATCCCAGAACGCAAGGTGAGAGTGAGGTCAAGCATTGTCACTCACTCTCAAGGCCATCAGCTGTACTGATTGCCATAAGGATTTCTATACTACCTTAAAAAGTAATAGGGATTCAATTAATATGTAACATCCCTCATAATCATACATTTTAAATTCATAATTAATTATGAATTTACTTTTTACTTGCCTCTCCATTTTGAGGCTCTACCGTATTCTGGTACTTTCTAGATTACTTCGAATTCTATTCTCTCTTTGCGCGGTTGTCTGGTTCCCCCCATGCATACATCAATTTTACATGATAACAAGTTTTTCAACAAAAAACAACACTGCAGGGCCATTTACAATATCCTGACAAAAATCAAAACACAACTGGACCAACGTCTTGGTCCCAAAATCCTGGTCACAAACCAACGTGACCCTGGTCACTCCAGCAATACATTCGCCTGGATTCCAATGACCAATTCACCAGCTTTCCGCTCCACAGGTCACTTACCTGGAGACTGGGAAGGCAATTTACATCAAAAATACAATGATACCGGAAAAAGATTCAAAAACATTGCACACATGGTCCCTACAATACATTAAACATCACATGCATGGAGAAACAACAACAATTTTATCGCGCAACAAAAAAAATCTACAACGGCTATGCGTTACTCATAATTTCTTAATATAGGATACACGACACACACACCAATACCATTAAGTATTTTAAATTTTCTTCACAAAAAATATATTACTGTGCCAAATAGTTTCACTTTGAGGGAAAACTGTTTTATCCTGATTCCACACTCGGTCACTGCCAGTGGCTTACAAATTCTCCAGGAACCCTCCAACACAAAAGTAGGTACTTGTCTGTTCTTAACATATAATTATTCATTGACCATGCTATCCGTATCCAGACTCGAGACATCCCTCTCAGCCAAACGTTCTGGAGACCATTCCAAAATCATAATTCCCCCAAAAATTCAATCCACATAAAACAGGGGCGGCCTCTTCGCCTTTCTTCTTATTCTGCTCTCCAGAACCCCTAACATTCCGAATCCGTCGGAATAATAAAACCCAAAAAGCGCGGATTAACCTTCCGTAACTACGGTAACCACATGGGACGCTCATCAGGGAATCTCAATACGTGAAATGGTGGGCCCTCGATAGACCACTTTCATTACCATATCTCCACCGATTCCCAAAACACCGGAAAAAATTTTCTCCAAATAGTCAGGCATGAGTCCAGAACTCGATCCATACTACAGCAAGGTCACAAAATTCACAAATAAAAATTTCAAAACTATCAATAAAAATTTGGCACTCATAAATCTCACTAAAATCAACTTTTTAACTATGTCAAACTTTCGGAAAAAATTCAAAAACCGAATTATACCACTGGTCACTGACAAAAAATGCAAAGTACAAAGTCAATTATTAATTTCCTTCTTTTAAAATATTGTCAATCAGCCTCCAAGGCTTTTCTCACGAAATCAAACCAAAGTTTGTTTTTTTTTCAAAATCACCATTGTCAAAATCCACAATTCATCAACATTAAAATTACTAAGTTACTTTTTTTCAACAATCTCTGATTAATTTTAAATCTGACTTTTTTTTTCTAAAAATTTTAACATTCAAAATGGCCGACATGTGGGGAAAATTACCGCTTGACTCAAAAAACATTCATTTCAAAGATGGGCCATGTCTACGTGACTGGTCATTCAAAAAAAAAAATTTTCCATTCATCCTTCAGCCAATGAGAGACAAGGAGGGGGGGGGTAAGTTGGTTCTTCTCTCAAAATCAACCCCAAAGGATTTTACAATTATACGCCATTTTTATTTTTTCCTCCAAAATTCAAATAATTCACCAGCTTCTTAAAATTATCCAATTAATCAGGGTAACAAACCTTAGTACTTCTAAAATTCAAACTAAAAAAATAGGCACTTGCTCTTTCTGGAGTTTATTCATTTATCCGTTTATCTACGAAAAATTCTTAATCTCCAAAATCACAACTTATGTCTTCACTCCACAATCTGAGTAAATCAAAGACATCAATCAAAGATCAAAAATTTGAAGAAATCGACCACCATCGTATTCCCAGAAAATAAAAAATATATACATATATACATCGTGCTGAGCAGAGTAAACACGAAAAACCTCTTGGAGCAGGGCACCACCATTTATCTCTTATTCTGACATATTCAAAACTCCAAAAACACAGGAAATGTAGGCTTCCACGCCTTTCGAAAAACCATCGAATTGCCTAATTAGGACATTTTCCAAAAACAGGATCTCTGGAATTGGTGAGTTATTCTGTAAAAACTACTTTATTACCGTGAGTCCAAAAAGATCCAAAAACATACAACTTAGGCAAATCTCCAACAATTGACCCAAAATCAGACCTTCAATACGAATGAAAAACAGCATTGGGATTTAACATTAAAAAAAAATTAAAAAATTACATTCTCAACTAAAAGTTTCAAAATTACTTCTTTAAAAATTAACTTTTTCCTTGCACAGTTAAAAACTCACTAGAATTACAAAATTATTTAAATCCATCATAACATTATGAGTACAAATGACATAAATGCATGGGTAATCTCAACAAAAAAAATACAGCTTCAATCGAAAAACGAAAAAAATCAAAAAAGAAAAATTCCAAAATGGCGGCTGAAATTTTTTCTAAAATTCACCACGTGTTCCACCGGTCAAAAAAAAAAAATCTTCCACCATGGTCAGGAACTGGCGCACGTGCATTTCTTAACAATTACTGCTGGCTTGAATGCAACAATTACCCTCGGGGGGGGGGACACATCCGTTGTCTCTCTCTCTACCTCTGGCACATACATTCAGTATCTCCCACTCTCACTGCTTGGAGGGGGAATGTATCCTCCTAGTGTCCTCTCTCTTTTTTCTCGATAGCATACACTCTCTTTTTTTTTCTATCTTCAAAACAATTCAAAACTATGGCAAATGACCTAAATGGCAAATTCAATCATACAGCAAAAAAAAATTTTTTTTCCTTTCTCTCTGTCTTTCCTCACAAAATTTCAACTTATACATATCAAAACAAAATATCCCTTTCTCTTTTTCTCTTTCTTTGGCATATACACTCTGTCTCTCCCTTTTTTTTCATAGCATACAAACTGTCTCTCTTTTTCTCTCTATATTTTAAACAATTTAAACAATCTACTAACAATTTTCAATGGCATTTTTTTTTTAAACAATTCTAAAAACTTCTGCAAGGTTCAAAATTATACAACACAAATTAATTGTCTATTTCTTCCTCTTTCTTAAAACAATGTCTCTCCTTCTTTCAAGACTTTAAGTCGGATTTCTTTTTTTTTCTTTCTGAAAGTACTTAACACAATGTCCCTTTTGTCTTCTTTTTTTCTTTCTTTTCAACATTCTATCTTAACTTCAAATTTTTTTTTTTTTTTTTTGACAAATCTAGATAGATCTTTGAATATTAGTTCACTCTTTTTTTTCTATTGTCTTTTTCTATAGTCTGTTTCTAAAAACAATGTGTGTGTGTGTGTGTGCGTTCGTTACTTACGTTTTTCTTTTAAGTTCTATCACGTTTTTTTTTTTTTTTCTTCTTCTTTCTTTTTCCTTTGCTTCATTTTTCTGCCTTTCTTTTCTTCTCTGTCTAGTGGCACGTTGTCCAGGTTCGAATCTGATCACGTCTTGATGGCGTGACTGGTCTCAAGGCACCAAATCGATATAATGTTACGTAGCCGTTCGTCACAGTACCCAATAGATATATTTGTTACGTACTTTCTTACTGCTTCTTACTCTGGTCTTCTATTCTTCCGGCCGTCTTCTGATCGTCTAGTCTTCTATCTTGGTCTTCTAATGGTCTGGTATATCTTCTACAGGTCTCGTCTGGTCTTTCTTATCTGGGGATTCCGTGTCTGGTTCTGCTGGGGATCATTTCTTATCAGAAGCCTTGTGTCATTGTTAGCTTTTAGTAATAACAACAAGACTTCGATTTACTTTGGATGTTATTTTATTTCGGAACCCCAGGACCAGACAAAATGCGCGCTCAGAGTTACATCTTGCTAGCTTCTAAATCTGCAACTGACTAACTGCAACTCTCTCTGCAACTGACTAAGTTGCTTACACCTTAAACTGGAAGGGGATTTCTATCACTTCCGATTCCCACGATCATCCCAGAACGCAAGGTGAGAGTGAGGTCAAGCATTGTCACTCACTCTCAAGGCCATCAGCTGTACTGATTGCCATAAGGATTTCTATACTACCTTAAAAAGTAATAGGGATTCAATTAATATGTAACACTTGGTCTTCAGATTCTCCCGTCTGGCTTCCACGCGTGGACACTACCGGTGGCTACATAACTCACAGGGACCCTTCAACAACCAAAAGTAGGCATTTATCTCCTTTGATCATCTATTCATTCTCTGAAATTGCTGCCCGTGCACGAACTCGAGATATCCTTCACGACCGAAATGTCATGGAGATCACCCCAAAATGTTACCCCTCCCCCAAAAGAATTATTCCAAACAACATACTTGGGGTAAGCAACCCGCTATTTTTCCGATTTTTCGGAACCCCAAGATCAACCAGTTTGGAACTGGCAACCAGCCATTTTGTATATCCGACCTTCGGACTCCAAAAACATATTCCGACCTTCGGAACCTCAAAACCACTGGAATGCAGAAAAATTTATCTCCGAGACTACAGGTTGCCGATCACATGGGGCATTCCAAAACGGGATCTCTCCGTGAAATGACGGGCACCTCTATGGGGCCACTTTCTTTATCATATACCCACAAATCCCTAATACAATTTGGGGACAAAATTCTAGGCTGTCAGGGTGCAAAATCAGGCCTTGATCCGAAAACACTGCAAGGTTTAATACCACAAAAAATATTCAATACCAAAAGTTCTACCATATGTTATAATATTCAGTTGAATTTAAATTCAATCCGATTACTATGACCAACTCCTAAAGATTTATCACCAACATCTTCTGGAAAACTCCCAACTTAAAATCATCTCAAAAATTATTTTCGGAAAAATTCCCAACTTAATTATAAAGAAACCACTGACCACAGGCAAAAAGGGAAAATACTAAAATATACACAACTTATTACATTATTTCACTAAAACATTCAATTAACTACTACAACTGGACACCCATGATATTCTATCTAACTCAGAATTAACTTTTCCTGTACCTTAAAAGTTATCACACAATTTGGTAAAAAAATTCCCAAAATGAATCATTACGTTCCACAAACCGCGGGCAAAAGTAAAAAAAAAAATCAAAAGAAAACCCCACACAACTCATAATCCACATAACTGAAATTTTAAATTTTAAAAATAATTTCAAATTTAAAAATGTCCGAAAACTCACATGGAAATTCTTCTAAAAAAATTAATCACGAGACCAGTGCTCAAAACTTTCCATGGGGGGCGGCACACATTCATTCTTTACAATTACTGCTAAGTCAGGCCATCCTCCTTTCCTTCCCATTATCCGCTTACCCCCCTCTCTCTCTCTCTCTCTCTCTCTCTCTCTCTCTCTCTCTCTCTCTCTCTCTTTTTTTTTTCTGGCAACATCCATTGAGAGGTTAAGATGGGGGGCAGTGGGTGTATTCTCGGCTGAGTTCTGATTTAGGTCGGAAAATTAAAACGGAAAGTTTTGGTGTGGGCATAGAATTAAATGAATTTAGAATTTACTAAGGATTCGAATTATGTTATTTTTATGTTAAAACATTCAGTTGTATTGATTTTATCAATTTTTAAACTTTTGTGTTTTTTTCTTAACGTAAATAAACAAAACAGTAGGTCAGGGGAAGTAACTCTAACCTAAATCATATGTCAGCTAAAAACAAATTTATTTTTCAAATTAACGACAAACGATGTTTGTTTTTTTCAGTGGTGTGGTAAAGAAATAATTCCCAGCGTAAATAATTTACTATCATCAAACAATTTTCAAACCGAAAAAAGAAGAAGAAAAAAAAACCCAAACAAAACAACATTACAAAATTCCGAACAATTTCAAAACATTTCTAAAAATGTCCTTTCTCTTTCTTTCTTTCTTTTCTTTTTTTTTTCTATCCCCCTTTCTACTTGTGTCCATTATCATTTTATCCTTTTTTTCTTTGTATGCAAAATGGAACATCTGTGAGGCAATTCTCTTCTTTTTTTATTTTTTCTCTTTATTTTACAACTTTTACCTCAGTGCTTTTTTTTTTTTACTTTTTTCTTTCTAAAGAAGTTTTTTTCTATCTCTTTTCATGAATTTTTTATTAACACACACACGCGCGCGCGCACACACATACACATATTATTGAAATTTTATGTTATCTTCATACAACACCGGCATTTGTGTCAGTAGGGGACAGGGGTCGAGTGTCACCGATACAGCAGCAGCAGCAGCCATCTCTATCGTCACAGTCACGTGATGATCTCTATAAATAGCCATGACCGTGGCTAATCTGCCTCTTTTAGTTGTAACCCTAATGACTGCTGGACCAAGGGGTTAAAACCTCTTCCACACCCGCACACCCCTACTGAGGGTGACTGCTGGCTTTGGCCCACCATACATTACTACAGGTAAGGGCTTTGCTCTCTCTCTCTCTCTTACTACGAATTGGCTTACGGATAGAACTACCCAAGACGGACTTCATCTATATCCTGCTTCTGGACTTTGAGAGGTTGCTATATTTTGACCCATGAAGGCTGATAGCAACTTACCTTTTATTACCAGGATAACAACTAAGGGAGCCGACTAGATGAATTCAACCTCGGTCGAGCTTCACCCTTTGATACCAATGCAGTCGATAGGCTGCTAGCAGAAATAAACTTTTGCAACCCTAAACAACCTTAAACAAACCCACAACCAATTAATTACGGCTTACCCAGAACGGTGCTGTAACCAAAACTCAACTAAACTAATGACTTCGGCTAAGACCTAAAGGAACTGAGACCTAAAATAATAACATACGGCAAGTACCCCACGAGCAGGTGCTGCTATCTTCTAAAAGAAGATAGAAGGTTATTAAACCTCGGCTTTCTTTTCTTTGTGTACCCATTTTATGTGCATATATGTATTAAAACTGTAGCATTTCATATCGTTGTATTATTCGTTCCTTGACGTCATAACCCGCCTTTTCTCTTCTGCCTACCCCCCCCGTTAACCACCTTAATATTTATAATATATATATATATATATATGTGTGTGTGTATGTGTTGTTGATCTTTCCGTTTACTAGAGACGATTTCATAGTGTCTAAAACAAGTGGAACAACGTAGCCTAGGTAGATTGATATGGAGAATGAGTTGTCACCTAAGCATCAGATCACCCTCTCTACACTGTCGCTGTGACCCAAATGAAAGGCAAAACAGATGATGCAGTTTGGCATCAATAGTGTCGCAGGAGTTGGTGGATAGCTCTAAATTTCAGCGTCACACCACCTTAGCAACTCCGGCCCCAGATTTTGTTTCGAAGTTTACTACCCTAACCTTACCTTGGATTTAGGTATAGCCGTTTTGCAGCGGAGGTTTTATAACAGAATTTTCCTTCTCCAAGATGGAATGCAAACCAGGGCTGAGGACTCATATCTAGCTTATTTGGGAATTTATGGGAGAAGTAATTACCACAATTCTACTATTATCGGTGTGGATGGCTATTGGCTCCCCTGGAACTCATCCACACTTTGACGGATGTCCATCTCGATATATATATATATATATATATACATATATATATTATATATATATATATATATATATATATATATATATATATATATATATATAGTTAATAGAAAGGAAATGAATCCGACGGTATGAGTATAGATAGAAGGATATGAAAACAACACAATATGCTGTTAAAGTGAAAACATCTTATATCATATTAATAGCTAATATTGAAAGTTGTATTGATTTTATAAATTTTAAAACTTGTGTGTTTTTTTCTTAACGTAAATAAACAAAACAGTAGGTCAGGGGAAGTAACTCTAACCTAAATCATAAGTCAGCTAAAAACAAATTAATTTTTCAAACAAACGACAAACGACGTTTTTTTTTCAGTGGTGTGGTAAAGAAATAATTCCCAGCGTAAATAATTTACTATCACCAAACAATTTTTGGTAATAAAGGACAGTTTTCTCGTGTTTTCCTACCATAACATTCGGCTTGGGCATTATCTGAAATGAATATAATTAGCTATCAGAAATGAATTTACGATATTTCCGTGTTAAACTATGGTCCGGTATTCATTTTAAGAAAAATCCGTTTTGTTTACCATTTATCGAAGGAAAATAGTGAAGATGGCGGCCATTACCTCATTTCTATTCAAGGGACGTTACTCTGAATGCCTATTTTTATTTTTTGTTTATTTTTTTATTAATTAAATCATAGAGTTTATTTATGTAAGTATTTTTTTTATTAAATAAAGTGTTTTATTTTAATTATTTATTTGTTTATGTATGTATTTCTGTAAATGCCATTATCAATTTCTTCTGTCTATCCATAATATAATTCTATTATCTATCTATCTATCTATCTATCTATCTATCTATCTATCTATCATAATATAATTCTATCTATCTATCTATCTATCTATCTATCTATCTATCTATCTATCTATCTATCCATAATATAATTCTATCTATCTGTCTATTTATCTATCTGTCTATCCATAATATAATTCTATCTATCTGTCTATCTATCTATCTGTCTATCCATAATATAATTCTATCTATCTATCTATCTATCTATCTATCTATCTATCTGTCTATCCATAATCTATCTATCTATATCTATCTATCTATATTCTATCTGTTTATCTGTTTATCCATAATTTAATTCTATCTGTCTATCTATCTATCTGTCTACCCATAATATAATTCTATCTATCTATCTGTCTATCTATCTATATGTCTATCCATAATATAATTCTATCTATCTATCTGTCTATCTATCTATATGTCTATCCATAATATTCTATCTATCTATCTATCTATCTATCTATATATATTCTATCTATCTATCTATAATATAATTCTATCTATCTATCCATAATATAATTCTATCTATCTATCTATCTATCTATTATCTATCTGTCTATCCATAATATAATTTCCAACCCAGTCGAGCCTAGCTTTGTATTCTCCTTATGCTAGTTTGATGCATTCACTTGGTTGATTTTCTCATCTTTCTACCCATACCCTACTTGTGCTGTTCTGTTGTGTCTTATATATTTTTGCTTTGATATTATTTTGTCGCATAGAATTGTTTTGTTCTGCTATAACCTGTCAGTCGCTACTCAGCTAAAGGGCTCACAGAATCTCCGAAATTGGCCGTCAAGATCGGATTGTCTGCATCAACCAAGGATTGCAGGGTCTCTATATTTGCTGAAAGTCTAGCCGAATGCCCACGTTGTGCTAAGATCTCAAACGACTAGAAATCTGCTATAGAAACTGATTTCCAAGGTTAATGGCGGCCTAGTGGTCACATAAAAAACAACGACTCTTTTTCTTCTTCAAACTTAACAAAATTTATATTCAAATAACAAAAGAATACAAACAATTATTTCTCAAGACTGTGGGAGTGATGGACCCGTAATTAATAACTTCTGGTCTTCTGCAAAGTATTGTGCAAACAGTTTGTAAGTTGACTAAATTTTAAAATGGTCTTAGCTGAAGTCAGTTTCTCTCGGCTCTCAGTATTTGCGTTAATCTTCTCAGCTAGCCCGGTCAGCTCATGTGATTCTCAAGCAATCACAACTTCATCTCTCAAGCCCGGTTCGGCTTCATCTGATTCTCAAGCAAAAACGTCGCAGTTAAATAATATTTCAATCGGAACAATTTTATTTCCGGCCGGCATTAAGATATTAGTAACTCTTTGTAGCACACTGCAATTATGAGCGACGTGCATTCTCACTTGGGTTTCCCTTTCTTAACTTTGTCCAGGACTTTTCACGTGTAATCTCTTTACTTTGTCACTTGAAGTATCCATAGTTAGGTGTGATCTTTTATTCTTAAAGATTGGATATTTTCATCTTAATTTACTAGTATTTGGACTTGTATGCATTTATCTGACCCTCCATCACAAGATAATGTTTAAAGCAAAGTACACTTGCTTTGAATATAGAATTTTTCTCCTCGTACACAACTTTCCCTACCAGGTTAATTAAAATTAAATTTCACGAGATTAAGCAAAAAATCCGCGTCTCATCTATGGGTTAAATAGAAAAACATGAGTTGATAAACAAAATTAAGAATGAATTTATTTCAAAACTTTGTCGGCATTAAATGACCCACTGAGATTGATATGCCGTAAAACAAAACAAACCAAACCAAACCAAAAACCCGCCTTGTCAGCTGAGGCAAAGGAATACACTCCCCCCAATATGAATACTAATGGCTGTGCGTGGCGACCCATGATGCTTAAGAATAGAACTGGTGTCTGAACTGTCCATGATATGCAATACTCGATTTTGGCCCTTAATTAGGCTAGATGGACGGTCGAAGATCTCCCATGGTCACGTCAAGCCCTCGCACCTATTTAATTGTTCCAATCTCATGGAACACTGTTTATCATATATGGGTTAGAAGGTGGTTGCTGTCCTAGTTTACTGGATATGACATTAAACCGCATTTAAAGGTGAAGTTCCACTTTTGGAGACCTACAGAGTATGGAGCACGCCTTCACCTCCATTACCCCAGGTCCTCTCTGACCTAAAATTGTAGGGCCTCTTAGAGTCCAATCTATGGGATAAATAGAAAAAAAATGATTTTTAAAAAGTTAAAATCCGAGTTTTTAAAAAATCAAATACTGATCATGCATAAATAGACCAAAACGTATTCAGGATAAAACAACCAACAAGGGGTGAAATGTCGTTAAATTCAATCAATTAAATAAATTAAGCAAAAATTAATACGTATTATTAGAAATTCCATAGTTAATTATCTCCCCCTGTCGCTAGGGGAATAATCGCCAACATCTTATGTTGGCGCCAAAACCAATAACTTTACTTATCACGGAGCACCCACTGAGAGTAGTCGCGTAAATAGCGGTCCCTAAATTTCACTCATCACTTAGCCCAAAAACAGGGCTTACTTCTACGGACCGTTGACCTGGACGGAGGCATATTTTCACAGCATACTTTCGAAGGCATTGTGTCAGCAGACTACAAGGCTGTCACAATAGCACACTACAGAAGGCGCCAAGACCAAATAGTCTACTTGAAAAGGGTCCATTCACCGTCATTTAAAAGAACTGTTACCAGGGCGAGAAGCTTCTAAAATAGCAACCCCATTACTTATCACTGAACCGGTTACGAGGAAGAACAAGAAACGTCCGAAGAAACGTCCTATCAACTTTCCAACAAGCAACAGAATACCCCTGTTATCACCACTACTCCAGGAACATTACTTAACTCAGATAAGTCTCGTAGCAAATACCAATAAAATTTGCAACAAGTTCTTGTATTATTTGTCAATACATCTATCATATTTCCATTGTGTGTTTGTCTTCTTTGTCCGACAATTTGCCTATAATTACGGAGATATAAGAGCTCCTTCGAATCCCGTAAATACTCTTAATATTTAAATATAGTAACAAAATATAGCATCATCTTCTTTTTCATGTGTATATTTTAAACAAAAGTTAATCGGATAATAGACATTATTAAGTTAATCCAACAGAGATATATGTCGTGACAAGTAAAAAAGACAGTTCATTCAATTTGACATTTCTTTACAATTCTTTGACAGAATACCTGGATAAATTTCCATACAAATACGAACAATAGACAGAATATTATTGTTATTTTGTCTTTAAGAGATTACACACTATTATACAGTATAATGTTAATCTAGTATGAGTATATATACATTTGAAATAAATTGTCAATCAGATAGCATCATTACAATCAAACGCCATGGACGAAAAAATAAGAGTCCTCTGGGGACTTTGTGGTAAGAAAATTCAACGATTTTATTAGCAGTTTTTATTCATTTATTGTCGTGCTGATTTATACTTTAAGTTCTTTGAAGAAAAATCCGAGACGATTCAACTAATATCATTGAAATATGTCGAAGTTTTTACGTAGGTAGTATTCGTAGTTTTGTAAGAAAAATTGTTAGTTTCCTTTTTTCTGGCTACTTTCAAAGTTAGTCTAATCTAAGGAATAACTTTTTTCATTTTTCCTTAGTCTAGCACGAGTACAATAACAATAAAATGTAATGATGACTGTTCTGACTATACCAGCAATAGTCTAACGAGATGTGTCTACTCTACCACGTCAGCTGTGGCCTCAACTAGATTTTAGGAAGCTTTAATTATTGTAGAATAACGCCAAATTCGTAGGACGCTAAATATAGTTTACACTCCACACACTAATAATAACAATATATCAGAATAACTTAATTATTATTATGATCTTAAAGATCTGTGGAATATGAAAGTAACGGTGGGACCAGTTGTAGTTGGTGTCCTTTCAACGGTTCTCAAAGGCCAGCAAAAGAGACTGTGCCAATTGGAGATTAGAGTAAGAATCTAACGAATAACTTTTTCATTTTTCCTTAGTCTAGCACGAGTTCAATAACAATAACATTTAATGATAACTGTACTGACTATACCAGCAATAGTCTAACGAGATGTATCTACTCTACCACATCAGCTGTGGCCTCAACTATATTTCAGGAAGCTTTAATTATTTTAGCAAAACGCCAAATTCGTAGAGGGCTAAATGTATTTTACACTCCACAAACTACTGATAACTATATATCAGTATCACTTAATGATTGTCATGCTCTTAAAGATCTGTGGAATATGAAAGTAACGGTGGGACCAGTTGTAGTTGGTGTCCTTACAACGGTTCTCAAAGGCCAGCAAAAGAGACTGTGCCAATTGGAGATTAGAGTAAGAATCGAGATTATCCAGATTATCATAACCGTTATTACAAAAGATAGATATTAGTTTTCAAAAATATGTTGTTATGATTTTGGTGGTATCAAATATCAGTAGCTACTTATGTTAACACACACACTAACACACACAGACCCAAACACACACACACACACACACACACACACACACACACATATATATATATATATATATATATATATATATATATATAAGACAGTCTGTGTATATATATATATCCGGAGAAATTACTAAAATAAAACAATTAACGACAAAATAAATATATATATACACATTTACTCTCACCAGATCTTTCTTTTCGTCATGATAATTATGAAGATTTGATTCATATTTTAGAAGACACTTAAAATTAAAATCACAACAGGATAACATTAGGATCGTGCTTCAGCCATTGGCGTTTCTAGCTAACTCCACACATAAAATAAGTCCGGTCATTTTTTTATTTAACTTTTAAACAAATTAAAAATTCTCTTTAATAAAAATAAGTTTCGATTGTTTGTTTCTTTTTGCATTTTATATTCTAAATCGGAGACATTAATTTTCTTTGTAGAGCGATTTATGTCTATCCACTTATTAGTTTAAAATATAATATGCAATTATTTTGATATTCGATCGTGTCTGTACTAAATTCTACATAATACAAAAAGAAAAATTAAAACTTTAGTTTGAACTTAAATACGGTCGTTTTATTCTTTCAGTTATTATATATATATATATATATATATATATATATATATATATATATATATCTGCACCACTTTCGTCTTATAACGGTCCACTTTCGCCGTTCATACACAACTCGCTCTTGAGGAAGACCACTTCAATAAAGGGTCGAAACAGAATTCTGTCAGCGAATTTTACATCATGTGTTTGTTTTTTCTAAATATTTATTTCACACTGTCGGATTCACTTCCATTCATTTTTCATATATATATATATATATATATATATATATATATTATATAATATATATATATATATATAATATACATGACCAACGCAATAAATAACATAGTCATTATTATTAACAGCATATTTAAAAAATACATTTAAGTTTAAATTTAAATTTATATTAATTTGCACATAACATACGTAACCAAGAATACCAAACACAAATACGCATATTCATATGCACACACGCGCGTGGAGACAATTATATTATCACAGCCTTCATACATTCCCACGAGCACACGCACGATATCACATACATACGCACAAACAAAATACGCACACACGCGCGTGGACACAATCATATCATCACAGACTTCACGCATTTCACGCGCATGCGCATGACATCATACACATGCGCACAATCAAAAATACGCACACGTACAAGCAAAAAAAAAAACATTCCACATCGCACGAACACGCAAACACGCAAACACAAGAATACAGTTTTTAAAAAAAGACGCACACATTTGACCATTTACACTATTTCTGTCATTTTCAAAGGAAGCGTTTCGTTTACTTGATGAATGCTTTCAGCAAGAAACCATTGGTTGTAATATCGTTCCGAAATAATTAAATAAAAGCAAAAACTTGTATTTGTTACTTCATTGAACTATATATATATATATATATATATATATATATATATATATATATATATGTGTGTGTGTGTGTGTGTGTGTGTGTGTGTGTGTGATGTTGAAATATGATATTAATTAAATGAATTCTATTTAAAAATGTTTGGCATCTGATGATCGCAAAATGTAAACAAACCCGAAACAATAATTTCTTTTCTTTTTATTCATATATATATATATATATATATATATATATATATATATATATGTGTGTTTTTTTTTTGTGTGTGTATTAAAACAGTTAAAAAAAGTCGAACTATGTGGGTGACAATAGCCGAGCGGGTTAAGCTGCCCAACTGCTGCCGAATCTATAGAAGTTCATATCCCGGCTGTAGGTAGCTCACAAAATATCTAGCCACACTGAAGAGACTTTATAAGTCGAAACACTTATCTGTTGAAGTCTATATATATATATATATATGGAATCAAAATATTTTCTGAACTTGTTTCTTATATACTTTGCTTTTTCTTTACAGTCACCATCCTCTTATTTCCCGAGTTTACTCGCCCTGCAGGTAGGTAGCTTATTTCGATTTTAAGTTCTGGAAATTTGAAATTGTTCGTTCTTTAAGATGGATATTTTTGATAATATAAAAACGCTGTGATAATACAACTGAAATGATCTAATAAATATTTCCAATCTGATTGCATTATATAATTTATATATACAAACTTCAATGTTATTGTAAGGCAATTTAATGGTACACTTTATTTTGTACATCTATAGGAGAAATAACAATATAAAATAAAAGCGTTTATATTTTTGTATGTTGAATAGAAATGACTTCGAAATCAGCTACTTCTCTCAGTGAAAATAATCCCTAATGAATGCGACTGAATAATTCTAATTCTTCAATTACATTCATTAGGACTTTATTTCATTGAGAGAAGTGGCAGATTTCGAAGTCATAAATACAAGCATCGTCGGTTTTTCTCAAATAAATTATAGGTTGTCTACTTAAGTAGAATCTTTGATTTTTACTCTGAAGCCTGCAGCAATTGTCTCTACGTGAACTCAGATAAAACAGAGTTCATGTGTTTTAATGAAGATGGTACTATTCACTCATTAAATGACAAGACTGTGAAAATAGCAGACCAGTTTATATAGCTGGGTAGCAATATCTCATTATTGTGATGTAAGAATATCACTTTTAATCGATATCACTTACACGTGTGTTTCGGTCCGTTTATCAAAATGTATACGGATTACGCTATTATTATTATTAAAATTAAAAAAATAAAAAATAAAAAATTCACTCCGATGAAGGTCATAAAAAATCTCTGTGTACGGAATATTTTTACATTTTTCCTATTATTATTATTATTATTATTATTATTATTATTATTATTATTACTATTATCATTATTTCAACTTCATCTGATTATTTTAATAATAATAATAGCGTAATCCATATACATTTTGATAAACTGACCGAAACACATGTGTAAGTAATATCGATTAAAAGTGATATCGATTAAATTCATTTTTATCCATCTACATTTCTTTTCTTTACTCATTTTTTCCTCATATGTAAATGTACCATGATCCCAATTGGTACCTTTAAAAGAGATTTAATTTCTCTCTATATAAATTTACTATTTTTCAATTGAATTATTGTTTTCCTATTTCAGTTGCAATTTCACAAGGAGCACCCAGAAGTGAGTATTATCTTCTTCGAATTAACCAGCCATTTAAAATATCATATATTAGTGAAACTACGATTTAACGACGACGACGTATATATATCCGGTTACAAAATTAATAATATCAATGAATCTTATTTTGCATGAAATCAAACATTTCAAGATAGATATACCAGTGATTTTTAGTAGAAACTTTTACTGTCTTGCCTAACGAAACATGCATTACGATACACACAGGCATACACACATACATATACATATATACATATACATATATATACAAATTTGCATATATATATATATATATATATATATATATGCAAATGTGTATACATATGTATATGTATATATGTGTGTGTATGTGTGTATGCGTGTGTTTATCTTAATGCATATTTGCGTGGGTAAGACAGTAAAAGTTTCTACTGAAAATCACTGGTATATATATATATATATATATATATATATATATATATATATATATATATATATATTAGGAATATTCGTTCCCCACAAACTTTTTAAAAAAAAGAAGAGAGAATAAGAAATTACAGTTATTCGCCCATTCCAATCATTAAGGAGGAGAAGAAGAAGAGAGGAAAAAAAGGAGAGGAAAAGAAAATAAGAAGAGAAATTATAACCACACAGATAAAAACATAAGCACGTCATTTCTGAAAATAAACTCTGATGATGAAGCTCTTGCTTCGAAATCCATAAGACATAAAAAACATCTTTTTGTCTTTATTTTTATACGCATTGTATTGCTTTCGAATTTTAATATTTCATAACATACTTACAATGCTTCAAGCAAATTACATATATATATATATATATATATATATATATATATATATATATATATATATATATATATATATGATCAAGACAGTATCAAATTTATAAAGAGGTTTCCCAAGAGTACTTATACCTACTCAGATTTTTCCTTCGATCTAAATGAAATTTAAACCACAGGTCTATGTCTGTCTGACTGTCTGTCTGTCTCTCTCCGTCTCTCTCTCTGTCTTTCTGTCTCTGTCTCTCTTTCTCTCTTACACTCACTGTCTCTCTTTCTTTTACTCTAACTATATTTCTTTGACTCCATCTCTATCTATTTTCTCTCTCTCTCTTCTCTCTCTCTCTCTCTCTCTCTCTCTCTCTCTCTCTCTCTCTCTCTCTTTTATATATATATATATTATATATCTTTATATATATATAATCTCTGGCTCTCTCTCCCTCGATCTAAATGAAATTTAAACCACAGATAAATGACAAGAAATTGTGCCTATTCAAAAATGTCAATAATGGATGTTAAACTCCCCTATAATGAACATTTTGGAAGCACCATGCGTGGAATATGGGAACCTCTATTATCACAGGGTTTTCCCATTAGTTAAACGTAAATGAACAAAAATTACCGCTCTTTTATAATAAAACTTGTCTCATTTAGACGTTTTGTCAATGACCAAACATCACTAAAATTATAGCAACAAAATTGATTAATACAGATAGATAGATAGAGAGAGAGAGAGATAGATTGGTAGATATATAGATGATTAGATAGATAGATAGATAGATAGATGGAGAGGGATATAGATAGATAGATAGATAGATATTTAGATAGATAGATAGATATAGATAGATGGAGAGAGATATAGGTAGATAGACAGATACATAGATAGGAGGTATAGATATAAAAAAAGATGTATAGAGAGCGAAGAAAGAAAGAAAGAGAGAGATAGAGAGTGAGAGAGACAGAGAGAGAGAGAGAGAGAGAGAGAGAGAGAGAGATTGGTAGATATATAGATGATTAGATAGATAGATATATGGAGAGGGATATAGATAGATAGATAGATAGATAGATAGATAGATATTTAGATAGATAGATATTTAGATAGATAGATAGATATAGATAGATAGATGGAGAGAGATATAGATAGATAGACAGATAAATAGATAGGAGATAGATAGATATAAAAAAGATGGATAGAGAGCGAAGAAGAAAGAAAGAAAGAAAGAGAGAGAGAGAGAGAGAGAGAGAGAGAGAGAGGAGAGAGAGAAGAAATAGATAGAGATGAAGTCATAGAATATAGTTAGAGTAAAAGAAAGAGAGACAGTGGTCTTAAAAGAAAACACATTCTTTGGAATATAAATCTTTTCCATCATTTGAAATAACCAAACAAGTTGTGTCCCAAGATAATTTAACCATAAAATTTAATAATCCTTTTTCTTTGGAACATTTTGACTAATAATTAATTTTGAAATAAAATTCATCACACATTTATTAGCACTAGGTATGGCTAAAAATAATAGACACGAAAGTAAAAGTAATCATTTCACCAGCAAATATGACTCTTATACACAAATCTAACTGGAGGTGTCGGTGAAATGGTTATCTTCGTAAGAAATGGACACGTCGAAACAAGTTCAAATCCGAGACGAGACTGCTTGCATTTCACATCGCACTAATACCCATAGGAAACATATTCATCCAACAGTTTTTCAACCAATCATGGGTAAAATTTAGGGCAAACAGCTTTTTTAACCTAGGTATAGTAACCAACCTAAGAGAAGAAAACTCTGGATTCAAACTTGTTAAACAACTTTAAAAATTCTCATTGTGTCAAATTCCGCTTTTACAAAGGAGTTGGTAAATATATTTACAAATATGAATTAATTTCACTGAATTACATTCGTTAGTTATATAAACAGAAATATATAATACAAAAATTCGTTTCTTGCAATAACCATATCTTACTCACTTATATTTTGTTACATAATCTATGCATAGATTATTGTCAACCCCCTGTATATCACGGGTGGGACTTTCCATGGAATATTAGAGAAAGCCCGCGAAATACGTGAAGTCACGTGGGACTTGGTTGGCTCTCAGTTTCAGCTTGGACGTCAGGCAGAGACGATGTATCTGCTTTAGCTGGATCTCACTGCACACGCGTGTTGTGTTTAGTTAGAGAAATATGTTTAGTTAAGTAAATAAAAGTTTACATAAATAATATGGTTTTGTGGTTGATGAATGTCTTGGCAAAAAGACTGACCTATAAGAAGAAATGAATCAAGGACTACCAATCAGCAAGAACAGACACGTTAGAAGAGACGTTAGAAGAAGAACGTAAGATACCAAGGATGAGCATAAGAATAATAGAAGTAAAGAAAGGGTATACAACAATTTATATATTGTTATTTAAAATATTCTTTTCATCTTTACAGTGGTCCCAGCATTTAGAAGTGAGAAATCGTTTCTAATTTATGTTCGATCATGAGTTAAATGCACATATTTTATTGGGTGAATATATTAACAACAGAGTTTACTCTCGATTAAAATAATAAAAATTATTTTAGAAAAAACAATTATTTCATGACTTTATATCTATTAACCACATTAAAATCATGTCGGATTAAAATTCATTAACAAGTAGCAAAGGTGATCTTACAAAAGATTTCTTATAATAGAATAATTACTGTATAATTGATACAATATCCTACTTTGTTAATGTGTAGATAGAAGAATAGCTAATGTTTAAACTTTGAATAAATAGAATAATTACAATTTTATAATATTTGCCAATGTTTTAATAAATCTCAAGAAATTCAATGTTATATTCAAAAATATTTTTTCTTTTTTCCAGTGCAACAAGTACGCAAAGGTAAGATATAGTCCTGATTTTATTTCTGATGAATTAATTAACTCTAGTACAGGATATAAATTTTTAAAAATATTGCAAGGTATAATTCAACTTAATTGGGAAATCATGACATTATATTAAGATATAGTCCTGATTTATTTTATAATGAATTAATGTGTTAAATAATATAAAAATATTTAAAAATATTGCAAGTGTATAATTCAACTTAATTATTAAATTATGTCATCATTTCAAGTTGAAATTTCTTCTGTGATTTGATTATAAACGTGGTATAAATTATTGAATTCCTCTAATAATTTAAGAATAAATGATTATATCTGATTGTTTTAATCTTAATCTTTTTTTACAATTTGGCAGCTTGTGAAACGGCAGTTGGAGATATTATGTTTCTGTTGGATGAATCCGGAAGTGTTAAACTGCACAATTTCAGGAAAGTTAAAGAATTCGTAAAAGATATTGTTAACATCTTGAACATAGGCAGGAATAATGTCCGTATTGGTGTTGGAACATTTAGTTCCAATCCAAAGATTCGCTTCCACCTGAATAAATATTCTAACAAGAAGATTATAATCCAGGCAATCAACAGAATTAACTACAGACGTGGAGGCACTCGAACAGATCTCGCTCTCAAAATGCTTCGTCTTTCGGCTTTTAGACGGAACAGGGGGGATCGAAAAGACGTTCCCAATATCGCTATCGTTGTAACTGATGGAATGTCTGCGGTCCCACAATCAACGATAGAAGAAGCTAAAAAACTTAAAAGATCAGGTGTCAGAATGTTCAGCATTGGTATTGGAAAAAACCTTCGGGAATCAGAACTGACGGCCATGGCAAGTGAACCAACATCTGAACATAAATTCAAGGTTGGCAACTTTGCTGGATTGAAATATATTGAGAATCAAATTACGATGAACGCATGTGAAGGTAAATGAATGTACACTTTTTAAAAACATTGAGTCGATATAGGATTTAGAAATCCATCTGCGCTACTATTTCCACAGCTAGTATCTGAGTGTCATGACCCCAATAATCTATGATACGCCTCTAGCCTCAATATACGTTAGAGGACAAACACTCTACTACATGTCAATCTTCATAACGTATTATTCTTATAACATATTTGAATCCCCATTCTTCTGCATGTTAATTTTCATGAAGTAGTATTCATAGAAATTATCTGAAAACTTTAAATGTTAAGGTTTTAAATGCCATCCTTGGCCAGTTGAAAAGGGCTTAAGTAAGTAAGTCCTGAGTTATGGAATCCTTTGGCAAGTGTATAAGTCCTATCCTGCGAATAAGTCCTATCCAGCGTATTGGTAAAGGTCCAGTGATACAATCCTATGTCCATCGTCCACGAAGGTTCAAAGTAGTTATGAGTAGCTATGACCAGTACTCTTGGGTTTAAGTATTAATTCAGCAGCAGAGTACTGCCAGTGATTGGCCAAGAGGTTGATCACATAGTTCTTGGTGCGTCTATAAATAGAAGTGGGCTTTTAACATTTAGTAAAGCAACAAAATTACTCAGAAAGAAATTGAAATCTTAGTCATCATTGTAATAGAAACTTGGCATAAGCAATCATAGACGAAAATTTGATAGACATTTATTTCATCTTGCAGATTCATGTAGGACTAAAGGATGTCAAAATGGTGGAAGGTGTCTAAAGCGTGGCCAGACATGGAAATGCATTTGCAGTCCAGGTTTCACTGGGAAATACTGCCAAACAGGTTAAAGTCTTTATGAAAATATGTATATTTCGTAATTGAATAATATAACAAGCATGTTAAAAACATGATAGTAAATCACTATAAAGTTAACATGTATTACATAATGGAATTAAAAGTAATGAAAAACCGTATGACTTAACAACACAATTATAACAAAAAGATATCCTGTGTGTTTTCAAAAATTCTCCGGGCTCACTAAGATATGCAACGCTATCAATTTCTGGTAAAATATATATTAAATTTTCGTCACCTGCAGAAGGACCCATTCATTTTAATTCATTAAATTTCAGTTTATTAAATCAGTTTATTAAATTCTTATCAAAGTGTAATTTCTTGCAGTAAGCATTACTTTTTATGTGATACTTATATTTATGTTATTATTTAAACCAATTTTTAAATTTATATTTTTATACATGAGTTAACTGCACGATTATTACGGAAAGGAATCTTGTGATTTTGATAACGTTTAACCGAAAAATTTATCATAGGATTTGGCTGTTCGATGTAGACAATTAAGGATTTTAATTATATTTTATATATGCTGAATTTTACAGGAAAGAATTGTTATTGTGCTGGCTACGGAGATCCTCACTACAAAACATTTGATGGTCAATTGATTCACTTTATGGGAATTTGCAAATATACTTTGGCTTCAAGCACTAAAGGAGCACCGAACTATTTTGCCGTTGAAGTTAAGAATGAACATCGTGGAAACAATCGCGTGTCATTCACTCGATTGGTTGATATCAAACTGAGGGGCGTCACTATTAGACTAATGCCAGGAAACAAAATGCTTGTAAGTAATAATACCTATTGCGAACACATAATCACTTACAAATAACAATGAACATGAGGACAATAGTCCGAATAATACAAATAATACTTATTAATCTTCATATCAAAATTATGTTATATGAATAATAAAATATTAAACAAGCGTCAAACTATTTTGCCGTTGAAGTTAAGAATGAACATCGTGGAAACAATCGCGTGTCCTACACTCGATTGGTTGATATCAAACTGAGAGGCGTCACTATTAGACTAAGCCAGGAAACAAAATGCTTGTAAGTAGTGATAACCATTAACCTTTTTCCCCTCTCTCTCTCTCTCCTCCCTCTCTCTCTATCTATCTATCCTCCCCCTTCTCCCTCTCTCTGTCTGTCTTCTCTCTCTCTCTCTCTCTCTCTCTTTCTCTCTCTCTATCTATCTATCCTGTGTATCTCTCTCTATCTACCTACCCCTACGAATGAGCAGGATCTGGCATAAGGTTAATTGTTTTTTATTCCCGTACCACGGTTAGAGATCCCAGTCTGTCCTACTATTTTACCCATAGCTAGAGGGAGAATGGTTGGATTTATACCTTTCCCAAGTGTATTAGCACTATGAGAAATGTAATCGGCTTCGTTCTGGATTTGAACTCGAGCCGCCGTGTCCATTTCCAACAACGATAACCATTACACGATGTGCATCTGATAAATAAATAGATAGATAGATAGATAGATCGATAGATAGATTCGACAATCGCAATTAACTAGACATTTAGTCACAACAAAAACATATAATGTTGATCACTTTTACATTTTCATTACTTATTGATATGTTTCTCTTAATTCTTTAGATGAGGCTTGATAATTAGTATTATTTGTATTATTCGGACTATTGTCCTCATCTTCATTGTTATTTGTACAACGGACCGAAACGTTGTACAAATAACAATGAAGATGGGGACAATAGTCCGAATAATACAAATAATACTTATTAATCTTTATATCAAAATTATGTTATATGAATATTAAATATTAAACAAGCGTCAAACTATTTTGCCGTTGAAGTTAAAAATGAACACCGTGGAAACAATCGCGTGTCATTCACTCGATTGGTTGATATCAAACTGAGGGGCGTCACTGTTAGACTAATGCCAGGAAACAAAATGCTTGTAAGTAATGATAACCATTATGAACAAATAATTTCTTCCAATATTTTATTTCTGTCTGATAATAATTGAGCATTTCTATGAAACTGATATATTTACATATCTACTTTGCAGGTAAATGGAGAGAAAAGAACCTTTATGTTAATAAATGAATATTTCTATGAAATTGATATATTTACATATCTACTTTGCAGGAAAATGGAGAGAAAAGAACCTTTATGTTAATAAATGAATATTTCTATGAAATTGATATATTTACATATCTACTTTGCAGGAAATGGAGAGAAAAAGAACCTTTATGTTAATAAATGAATATTTCTATGAAATTGATATATTTACATATCTACTTTGCAGGAAAATGGAGAGAAAAGAACCTTTATGTTAATAAATGAATATTTCTATGAAATTGATATATTTACATATCTACTTTGCAGGTAAATGGAGAGAAAGAACCTTTATGTTAATAAATGAATATTTCTATGAAATTGATATATTTACATATCTACTTTGCAGGTAAATGGAGAGAAAAGAACCTTTATGTTAATAAAAATATTTCTATGAAATTGATATATTTACGTATGGTTTACTATCTACTTTGCAGGTAAATGGAGAGAAAAAACCTTTATGTTAATAAATGAATATTTCTATGAAATTGATATATTGACATATCTACTTTGCAGGTAAAATGGAGAGAAAATAACTTTATGTTAATAAATGAATATTTCTATGAAATTGATATATTTACATATCTGCTCTGCAGATAAATGGAGAGAAAAGAACCTTTATGTTAATAAATGAATATTTCTATGAAATTGATATATTTACATATCTACTTTGCAGGTAAATGGAGAGAAAAGAACCTTTATGTTAATAAATGAATATTTCTATGAAATTGATATATTTACATATCTACTTTGCAGGTAAATGGAGAGAAAAGAACTTTATGTTAATAAATGAATATTTCTATGAAATTGATATATTTACATATCTACTTTGCAGGTAAATGGAGAGAAAAGAACCTTTATGTTAATAAATGAATATTTCTATGAAATTGATATATTTACATATCTACTTGCAGGTAAATGGAGTGAAAAGAACCTTTATGTTAATAAATGAATATTTCTATGAAATTGATATATTTACATATCTACTTTGCAGGTAAATGGAGAGAAAAGAACCTTTATGTTAATAATGAATATTTCTATGAAATGATATATTTACATATGCAGGTAAATGGAGAGAAAAGAACCTTTATGTTAATAAATGAATATTTCTATGAAATTGATATATTTACATATCTACTTTGCAGGTAAATGGAGAGAAAAGAACCTTTATGTTAATAAATGAATATTTCTATGAAATTGATATATTTACATATCTACTCTGCAGGTAAATGGAAAGAAAAGAACCTTTATGTTAATAAATGAATATTTCTATGAAATTGATATATTTACATATCTACTAAATTTGCGAACATGCAGGTAAATGGAGAGAAAAGAACCTTTATGTTAATAAATGAATATTTCTATGAAATTGATATATTTACATATCTACTTTGCAGGTAAATGGAGAGAAAAGAACCTTTATGTTAATAAATGAATATTTCTATGAAATTGATATATTTACATATCTACTTTGCAGGTAAATGGAGAAAAAGAACCTTTATGTTAATAAATGAATATTCTATGAAACTGATATATTTACATATCTACTTTTCAGGTAAATGGAGAGAAAAGAACCTTATGTTAATAATGAATATTCGTATGAAATGATATATTTACATATCTACTTTGCAGGTAAATGGAGAGAAAAGAACCTTTATGTTAATAATGAATATTTTCTATGAAATTGATATATTTACATATCTACTTTGCAGGTAAATGGAGAGAAAAGAACATTTATGTTAATAATTGAATATTTCTATGAAATTGATATATTTACATATCTACTCTGCAGGTAAATGGAGAGAGAAGAACCTTTATGTTAATAATTGAATATTTCTATGAAATTGATATATTTACATATCTACTTTGCAGGTAAATGGAGAGAAAAGAACATTTATGTTAATAAATGAATATTCGTATGAAACTGATATATTTACATATCTACTTTGCAGGTAAATGGAGAGAAAAGAACCTTTATGTTAGTAAATGAATATTTCTATGAAATTGATATATTTACATATCTACTTTGCAGGTAAAATGGAGAGAAAAGAACCTTTATGTTAACAATCGAATATTCGTATGAAATTGATATATTTACATATCTACTTTGCAGGTAAAATGGAGAGAAAATAACCTTTATGTTAATAATTGAATATTTCTATGAAATTGATATATTTACATATCTACTTTGCAGGTAAAATGGAGAGAAAAGAAACTTTATGTTAATAATTGAATATTCGTATGAAACCGATATATTTTACTCTGCAGGTAAATGGGGAGAGAAGGACCTTTCCAATTCGTCAGATTTTGGGATTCACGGCCAGATATGCTTGCGGCTGGATCACCGTGACAACTTCATGGGGTCTGAAGGTTCAATTTGACGGAATACACAGGGTTAACGTAAGAGTACCAGGTAGCTTTGCCAATAAGCTGACCGGAATTTGTGGCGACTGCAACGGAAAAAAAGATGACTTCCGCACAAAACAAGGGAAAGATGTATCGAAATATCGCAACAAATATTATATAATTGGTGACAGCTACAGAGTGAAAGATGACAGCGACAGGCCAACAACTAAGTAAGCAGGAATAAGTAGTAATTAAAAATCAGACTAAAATGTTAATTATACTAGCAAATATATGCACCCTCCGGGTGCAAGTATTTAAGTTTTGATATGATAAAATATCATATTAAATTAGAAAGGCTAATGAAACTGACTAAGAATGCAGATAAAAAGATCTGCAACAGAGGGGGTATAATCGAAAAATAGAACAACTTTGAAACTAACTATTCCATCATTTACATTACTCCCCTCTTTCATTGGTAAATTTCCTAATTTAACTATTTAGTTAAAATAGGAAGTAAAGGATAATATTACAGTTATTTCTTCTTGTAAAATAAATTTCTTTTAAGATTTATCACGAGATTTTTGTTTATATTTCTTAAGATAAAACCAAACAATTAGAAATCAATAATACCAAGCACATATTTATTAAAATAAAATTTTAAATATCAATATGCAAATTAGCCTTCTCGTTCAAACTGTAAACCGCTATTTTGTTGTATATATAATACAATTGCATGTTATTAGTACGTAGATATGGTCAACAGTATTAATAATGGAAAACAATTTTTATTAATAACTGAAGGTTTAAAAGAATGAAATCATGGAGAATTTGACGTAAATAATTAAGGGAATTGTGACTTGAGTAGTAATATAGTTTCGGTTACAGACAGAAAAACACACAATCTCCATTATAATAAGATTTCGAGGTAAATATAATAAAGTATCATATTAAATTAGAAAGGCTAATAAAACTGAATAAAAATGCAGATAAAACGATTGGGAACAGAGGGGATATGATTGGAAAATAGAACAACTTTGAAACTAACTCTTCCATCATTTTCCATTACTCCCGTCTTTCATTGGTAAATTTTCCTAATTTAACTATTTAGTTAAAATAGGAAGTAAATAATAAAATTACAGTTATTTCTTCTTGTTAAGGGATTTCTTTTAAGATTTATCCCCGAGATTTTTGCTCATACTCATTAAGATAACACCAAACAATTAGAAATCAATAATACTAAGCATATATTTATTAAAATCAAATTTTAATATCAATATGCAAATTAGCCTTCCCATTAACACTGTAAACCGCTATTTTGTTGTATATATAAGTACAACTGTGTGTTATTAGCATGTAGATATGGTCAACAGTCTTAATGATGTAAAACAAATTTGTTAGTAATTGAGGTTTGAATAAAAATAAAATCATGAAGAATGAGACGTAAATAACAAAGGGAATTGTGACTTGTATAGTAATATAGTTTCGGTTACAGACAGACAAATCTACAATCTCCATTATAATAAGATTAACTACAATCTAACAACATTATTCACATACAATATAAGATTACTCTTTCTCACTTATTATGCATTAGTGGGATCTCATTGAATATAAAATACTGCTACTACGATATGGACCGTTCATCGTGTCAAACAACACATCGAACGATATAGATTGTTGTATATTGGATAAGTATATTTTACTAAGTCATTCTACTTAATCAATAATGATATATTGAAAAAACAAATGATGTTTACAAATGCATGGGATCATCAGGAGAGTATGTGCACCGTTTCGGGGCCTTCCTCTCAACGGTTTTAAAAACACATCGCCCCCCCCTCACTGATGTGAGTTCCCTCGGAATATCTGTATCGACCGTGCGTAATGGATTGGTCATCAACAAAAAATAAAACGGGATGAAATTTTTTGTTGATGACCGATCCATTACATACGGTCGATACAGATATTCCGAGGGACCTCACTTCAGTGAGGGGGGCCCGATGTGCTTTTTAAAACCGTTGAGAGGAAGGCCCCGAAACGGTGCACATTCTCTCTTGATGATCCCATGCATTTGTAAACATCATTTGTTTTTTCAATATATCAAATTCACACTGTCGGATTAATTTCCTTTTATTTCATTTTAATCAATAATGTAAATATCAAACTCCGTATAATTATGAAAAATGTTTAATCATATTGAAGAATCTTGTAACTTATGCAAAATTAATATTAACTAGCAAACATACGCACCCTCCGGGTGCAAGTATTTGAATTTTAATGTAATCAAATATTATATTAAACTAAAAAGGCTAATGAAACTAAATAAGAATGCAGATAAAAAGATTTGAAACAGAGTATAATAAAAAATAAAACAACTGAAACTCTTCCATCACTCCCGTCTTTCATTGCTAATGATTTCTCATTTAACTATTTAGTTTAAGTGTGAAGGGGAAAATAAAATTACAGTTAATTTTTCTTTTTAATGGATTTCTTTTAAGATTTAGACCCAAGATTTTTGCTCATATTCATTAAGATAAAACCAAACAATTACAAATCAATGATACTAAGCACATATTTGTTAAGATCAACTTTTTGATATCCATATGCAAATTAGCCTTCCCGTTCACACTATAAACCGCTATTTTGTTGTATATATAAATACAATTATGTTATCAGTATTTAGATATGGTCAACAGTATTAATAATGTAAAACAATTTTAGTAATAATTGAGGTTTAAATAAAAATAAAATCATGGAGAATGAGACGTTAATAAGTTAGGAATTGTGACTTGAGTAGTAATATAGTTTCGGTTACAGACAGAAAAACACACAATCTCCATTATAATAAGATATATCAAAACAATATGGAAAATGTTATATAACGAAGGATATCCTTTGAAACATCCATATTTTATCATTGGCAATGGTTTTACTGTATTGCTGTTAAACGATTCGTTTTATCATGGCTAATTTATTTTTACTATTTTTTCTTCAGATGCAATGTACCTGATGTGGAAACTAATTGTAAACCTTTCGAAACCAAACATTGTAATTTAATTAAACATAAAATATTTAAGCAATGCATTGCAAAACTTGGTAGAAGTAAAATGGAAGAATATGTGCAATCATGCCGAATCGATGCTTGTGTTTATCGCAAGAACAAGAAACTTTTTAACGGTGTTGTGTGTTCGGCAATTGAAAGTTTTGCTGAAGAATGTGCTAAAGTAGGAGCCGTTGTGAATTGGAGAAGAGTTGCTAAATGCCGTAAGAATATATCCGTTATATCCATTTTTAATTCTAGTCTTTTACAAAATAATATTAAATATTATTTGTTACTAGCAAATATATGTACCCTCTGGGTGCAAGTATTTTAGTTAAATTTTATAATAAAATATCATATTAAATTAGAAAGGCTAATAAAACTGAATAAGAATGTAGATAAAAAGATTTTGAACAGAGTGGGTATGATTGAAAAATAGAACAACTTTGAAACTAACTCTTCCATCATTTTCCGTTACTCCCGTCTTTCATTGGCAAATTTTCCTAATTAAACTCTTTAGTTAAAATAGGAAGTAAAGAATAATATTACAGTTATTTCTTCTTGTTAAGGGATTTCTTTTAAGATTTATTGAAGAGATTTTTGCTCATATTCAATAAGATAAAACCAAACAATTAGAAATCAATAATACTAAGCATATATTTATTAAAATCAATTTTTTAAGATCAATATGCAAATTAGCCTTCCCATTCACACTGTAAACCTCTATTTTGTAGTATATATAAATACAATTGCATGTTATTAGTATGTAGATATGGTCAACAGTGTAAAACAATGTAAAACAATTTTATTAATAATTGAGGTTTAAATAAAAATAAAATCATGGAGAATACGATGTAAATAACGAAAGGAATTGTGACTTGTATAGTAATATAGTTTCGGTTACAGACAGACAAACCCACAATCTCCATTATAATAAGATAATGTGATGAATAGACGTTACTGAAGTTTTCAAGATCTACCATCACTTTCATCAACACAGACGTATTAACAAATCACTTCGTGTCGGATGTCTCGTAGTGCATCACTCTCTTTTACAGGGTTGAATTCGAATGAATTTTTTTATGATTTCAAAATGTTTCTCATGGTAAATTGATATATTCCAGTTGCATATGAAATATCTTTTTAACAACCTATATTCTGTATACGAATATGATTTTCTTAATATTTTAAAAAGTTTAATCTTTTAAAAACAACATTGTAGATGAATAAGTCCAAATTATTAAAAAATGATATATAGTTTTTTTCTTTAAGAAGAAGATTAACTCCCCGAAAAGATGCATCTAAAATAACTGTTAATGTTAACAATAATAATTTCACAGATTTTCGCTTTTTTCTGTATGTATTCCGAAAGTTTGAATATATTGCCTTTATATCAACAGCAAAGAATTGTCCTCCGAGACAAGTATATAAATTCTACACTCCGATTTGCCAACCATCATGTGCCAATCCTAAACCTAAGTGCAGAGGTTTCACTGAAGGTTGTGTGTGTCGAAAAGGACTCATACTAAGCGGAAACAAATGCGTTCCCGAATCGAAATGTGGATGTTTCTACAGAGGATATTACATGGAAGTGAGTAGATAGCTATTTCATTTTTTAACAAATCTGTTATATGTTTGATATACTGAAATATTCATTGAAAACTTTCTTATTACTGACGTATTTCTTAAATTTATAAAATCTATTCGACAAATCACATTATACGAAACAAGTATTACTTCAGTTGAAAGCGGCCAATCCTTCTTGAAGAACATAACTTCATTTAAAACAATTATTTTGTGTATTTTTCTAATATCCTCATGTTACGAACTTATTAAACGCAAGTAATTGATTTTTGTTTGCAAACTTACAATCCAATATTTTGACTAATTCAAGTGTAGTAATTTAGATTATGTACGTACTAAATTTACGTTTATCCAGATTTATGTGCAATTCAAAACAGCACCTTGCTGGATGTCCCATACTTGCGATCTTGTGTCATATCCTACCCGTGGCAAAAAGGTTTGGTATAATACTGTTGTACCGGCCGTTCCTACAGTGGAGAATATACACCGGTTCTCACTATAAATAGTGAGACACCGAGTGAAAAACTGTTACCGTTAACGGCAAGCTAGCCGTTCCTGTACCATTATTGTAAATACACTTGTCTTATTTTACCCTACCTCGACTTGACTTCTTTTTTACTGTTGGATTAACATCACAACAAATACCTATAATTCAACATAACGTAATACGTTAGAAATAATTACATATGTATCTATTCCTCATGGAACGTATTAATGTTAATTATTATGCAGGAAAATTAATGTTGACATTTGCTATATTTTCTAAGAGATTAATCGGTTTGTATTCATGTTGTTTTCTAACAGGCCAATGAAGATATCATAGACTCGAAATGTAGAAGAAAAACCATCTGTAAACCTGGTGGTGCACTTATTCAGATATCCCATTCTTGTAAACCGAATGCCATATGTACAATTCAAAATGGTAAACGTGAATGTGTCTGCAAAAAAGGTTTCTTTTTTCACAAGGAAAAATGTATAGTTAAAGGTATGAAAACCCATATTATTTTGCTATAGAAATATTTTTTTCTTTGCTAAAAAATTATTCTACGATAGGAAATTATTTCTTACTATGATACACTTGATGGAAAATTGATCAGCTATATCAATCCTTATTATTTTTAGTTTCTCCAAATGACGTTATTCATTTTTCTTCTTATTCATACTTGGCGGAGTTAGGAGAACACTAGTATTAATAAAGCATTCATGTAGGTTGTAATATTAAAGGAAAATATGTAAATACTATTAAATTGGAAGTGTTCATTAACAGAAATGTTCATTAGGATGAATGAAACATTCCCAAAGAATATTTCTTGGAGAAAGTTAAATAGAGGTAATTAAAAATATCTACAGTTCTTGGTGATCTCTATCATACTTGCCTATATCCAATGAATTAATTTTCTATTTGCACTATATATTCTTATTATCTCGTTGTAAACATCGTATCCCTAACAAACTCTTGATTAAACATTACTATTTTTCAAGTTTAAAATAGAAAATATTCTGTATCGTTAAACACGTTCCGTCACAGTTATTAGTAATTATTGTTGTTAGAAAAATATTTTGAGATAGAAAAGTGGGAACCTTTAGCTAAGAAAACTGTAAGAAAGGAGAAAGATAAATCGATGATAGATACTTATTAAACAGAAATGTTGATGATGTTTGCCGAATGAAAAATTAAGAATGTGTGTTTCTTGCAGAATCATGCATTTCGAAAGGTTGCAAAAATGGAGGAACCTGTAAACAGAACGCCAATGAATGGAAATGTATCTGCCAACCGGGTTACGTAGGAAAATATTGCGAAACATGTGAGGAACTTATTTGCTACTATGATATAATTGATGAAAAATTGTGCAGATATATCAATCCTTTTTATTTTAGTTTCTCCAAATGACGTTAGTACTTTATTGTAATATTTGTATGCAATTTTGATTTCAGGGGATAGGCTATAAAGCTCATAAACGAATTAGGCAGAGAAGAATCTCGATCTAAATAATATTTGCAGAGAAGAATCTAGATCTAAATATCATTTGCAGAGAAGAATCTCGATCTAAATTAGATTTTCAGGGAAGAATCTATATCTAAATAACATTTGCAGAGAAGAATCTAGATCTAAATATCATTTGCAGATAAGAATCTAGATCTAAATTATATTTTCAGGGAAGAATCAAGATCTAAATAACATTTGCAGAGAAGAATCTAGATCTAAATAATATTTTCAGGGAAGAATCTAGATCTAAGTAACATTTGCAGAGACGAATCTAATCTAAATAATATTTTCAGAGAAGAATCTAGATTTAAATAACATTTGCAGAGACAAATCTAGATCTAAATAATATTTTCAGGGAAGAATCTAGATCTAAATAACATTTGCAGAGAAGAATCTAGATCTAAATATCATTTGCAGATAAGAATCTAGATCTAAATTATATTTTCAGGGAAGAATCAAGATCTAAATAACATTTGCAGAGAAGAATCTAGATCTAAATAACATTTGCAGAGACGAATCTAATCTAAATAATATTTTCAGAGAAGAATCTAGATTTAAATAACATTTGCAGAGACAAATCTAGATCTAAATAATATTTTCAGGGAAGAATCTAGATCTAAATAACATTTGCAGAGAAGAATCTAGATCTAAAAAATATTTTCAGAGAAGAATCTGGATCTAAATAAGATTTGCAGAGAAGAATCTAGATCTAAATAAGATTTTCAGAGAAGAATCTAGATCTAAATATCATTTGCAGAGAAGAATCGAGATCTAAATAACATTTGCAGAGAAGAATCTAGATCTAAATATCATTTGCAGAGAAGAATCTAGATCTAAATATCATTTGCAGAGAAGAATCTAGATCTAAATAACATTTGCAGAGAAGAATCTAGATCTAAATATCATTTACAGAGAAGAATCTAGATCTAAATATCATTTGCAGAGAAGAATCTAGATCTAAATAATATTTTCGGAGAAGAATCTAGATCTAAATAAGATTTGCCGAGAAGAATCTAGATCTAAATATCATTTGCAGATAAGAATCTAGATCTAAATAATATTTTCAGAGAAGAATCTGGATCTAAATAAGATTTGCAGAGAAGAATCTAGATCTAAATAAGATTTTCTCAGAGAAGAATCTAGATCTAAATAACATTTGCAGAGAAGAATCTAGATCTAAATATCATTTGCAGAGAATAATCTAGATCTAAATATCATTTGCAGAGAAGAATCTAGATCTAAATAACATTTGCAGAGAAGAATCTAGATCTAAATATCATTTACAGAGAAGAATCTAGATCTAAATATCATTTGCAGAGAAGAATCTAGATCTAAATAATATTTTCGGAGGAGAATCTGGATCTAAATAAGATTTGCTGAGAAGAATCTAGATCTAAATAACATTTTGCAGGGAAGAATCTTGATCTAAATAACATTTGTAGAGAAGAATCTAGATCTAAATATCATTTGCAGAGAATAATCTAGATCTAAATAACATTTGCAGGGAAGAATCTTGATCTAAATAACATTTGCAGAGAAGAATCTAGATCTAAATAATATTTTCCGAGAAGAATCTAGATCTAAATAATATTTTCAGAGAGGGATCTAGATCTAAATAACATTTGCAGAGACGAATCTAGATCTAAATAACATTTGAAATCAAAGTCATGATGAATTGATTAGTACTGTATAAAGATATTACCAGTGTTTACAATATTCCGTATTTGAATGATGATTATATATATTTGTAAGCATGTGTAAGTTCATGAATGGGAACACACATGAGAAAATCAAGGTTGCAATAAGATATTCGATGTTATCAATACCTTTGCAGACGTCCATACTCAGGAAGAGACTGCACAGACAGTAAGTATCTACTGTATTTCTGTTAAGTATTATTTAGATACATCCCTTATTTGGAAGCCTCTATTATTAAAATCAGGAGACGTCAAGAGTAGACAATTATTTTCAATTGATACTAAATACTTTCAGGAACATATGAAAATAGTATGAAACCAACAAAAATATTTTTTTCTTAAATATATAGAGGATATTCGCCGAAAATACATATTTTGCCTCAGGACACACCAAAAGATATCCAATTATTAATTGTATAATAAAGGATACGACTGCCCGGACAGTATCTACTGTATTTATGTAGACATTTATTTAGATACTTACCTTATTTGGAAGCCTCTATTATCAGAATCATTTTATTTAAACTAATCCTAAAGAGACGTCAATTTTTTAATCTGAGTCCAGAAGACATTATAAAGAATAGTAAAAGATACAACATTCTATTACTTACAAAAAAGATTAAAAAAAAAGATATTTCCCATAAGTACAAATTATAGTAACCGCTCATTAAAGAATATTAGTTATTAATTGTTTCTTTCAAGCTATCTATTCAATGAAATGCAACTAAAAATTCAATTTTCATTTTTCGTAGTTAATCCTTGTGATAGCGGCCCGTGCAAGAATGGAGGCACATGCCAACGAAAAGGAAAATCTTACACCTGTATTTGCAGACGTCCATACTCAGGAAAAGACTGCACAGACAGTAAGTATCTACTGTATTTCTGTTAAGTATTATTTAGATACAGCATTTATTTGGAAGCCACTATTATTAAAGTCACGCAATTCAAAAGTATCTTGAAGAGACGACAATAATATTCACTTGATACCAAATACACTCAAGGACACGTCATCATAATAAATATTTTAAAACAAACAAAAATATAATTTCATTTAAACTACTTATTTATTAAAATCAAACTGAAACGTGAAATTTCTGTTTTCGCAGTTAATCCTTGTGATAGTGATCCGTGCAAGAATGGAGGCACATGCAAACGTAGGGGAAAATCTTACACTTGTATTTGCAGACGTCCATACTCAGGAAAAGACTGCACAGACAGTAAGTATCTACTGTATTTCTGTTAAGTATTATTTAGATACAGCACTTATTTGGAAGTGTCTACTCACTGTTTTAAAAAATTCAAACGAATCTCCAATCTCTTTAACTTGAAAACAAATATTGTCAAGAAGCCATCATAAAGAATTGTATGAATTAAACAAAAATGTAATTTTTCACTTAGATGATTGATATATCCGGGTATATATACCAAATACCAACTTCATACTATATACCTTAGTATATAGTATGAAGTTGGTATTTGGTATATTATCGCAGTAGTAGCTGGTACGTCGAATAGCAGTACGTTTTCCGAGCAGTCGTGGTGTAGTCTGGCGAGTAAGTTTAGGCTGGTAGGCTTAGGCTTAGGCGCTTTTACTACCAGTGTCGAATATTTATACATGACACTGTCCAATCAGATTATAGTGAGGGGGCACCAAGGTATTTACATATTCATTACATCAATGATATAGAAAAAATGCCACATGCGTACATGTGGTAACCACCAGCTTACCAAAAGAATCCTAATTATCAATTGCTCCAGTCTCTTTCAAACTATCTATGTGTAATGGAGATTCAGTATTTTTCTGTCTGTAACCGAAACTACGTCACATTCACTTCAGGGATTAAGCAAGTTTATCAATGAGTATGTAATTTATAGTCAATATAATTACTACATAAAATAATGCACAACGTTGATTTATAAATATACTCAAAAGTAAGTAAGTAACAAAAGATGGTCTACAGTGATTTTTAAGGTACGTATTATTAAAAACAAGTCCGGTACTATTAATTTATATATAGTTTGTTTTATTTCAATTATATATTTAAAGTTATTTAACGTATAGAGTTATACGAGAAAATTCTATACAAACAGGAAATTTCACCTTTACCTTCACATACTTTAAACTTTAATATAATTTTTGTATCCAATTGTATATCCTGTTTAATTCTGCGCACGTTTTAAATACACTTTTACGTAATCTAAAATCAAGATACATTCTTTAAAAGTATATAATCTTTACAGTAAAATTAAAATTCTAATATCAAAATATCAAGAAATTTAGCCGCTTCGTTTAAGAGTAGAAGAATACAAAAAAAAAAAAAAATCAAACGGTACGACTCAACAATATTTCGTTTACATTTATTCTTAATCGGAAAAATACGGTTTAATTTTATTTGCTATTATTATCAAAATAGCTTTTTAATTTTAATTTAAATACATTTTAATTTAGTTCTTTAGGAATTAAATGAAGTTATTCAATTAATTTAATGTTTACTTTGATAAATATGAACTTTATTAAATCTCTAACAAAATGATTAAGGGCGTTAAACCGTATTGTTTACATTTTTAATGCAAAAATGCATGTGGTTATTCTTTATTATTGATGTTATTTTTCATAAAAAAAATTCAACTTTACTTTTATTCAGTATTAGTTTACTAAAATAGCTTTTTAAATTTTATTTTGTTCTTTAATAAATAAATGCTTACATTTGATATGAATTTTCTTCAAACTAAAAAAAATGAATAAAGAGTGAAGCAACTACAATTTTTAAAAAAATCTTATTTATCGAAAATAATTTTTAAAGAATTTATTTTTCGACAGAATTGAACTGAATAAAATTTAGTTTATTGACATTGAATGTTTAACTCCCACCCATTTCAGACAATATTTTTCAAAAATTCATTTTTACATAGCCAGTATGGCATTTTTATTTTTATTTTTATTTTACTAGTTTATTTAATAAAATGCAACTGAAAGATCACATTTCTGTTTTCGTGGTAAATCCTTGTGATAACGACCAGTGTAGAAACGGTGGCAAGTGCCAGCGTAAAGGAAAATACTTTTTCACTTAGATGATAAAGAAGAAATACTACAAGCGTACATATTTTACCACCAGCTCTCCAAAAGAAACGTAATTATTGTCTTCTAATTTATTTCAAAGAATTTATTCAATAAAATGCTACTGAAATATCAAATTTCCGTTTTCGTTGTAATCCTTGTGATAGCGGCCCGTGCAAAAACGGTGGGCAGTGCCAACGTAAAGGAAAATCATACACTTGTATTTGCAGACGTCCATACACAGAAAATGACTGTACAGACAGTAAGTATCTAATGTATTTCTGTTAAGTTTCATTTAGGTACTTTCCTAGTTTTGAAACCTCACTATTAAAATGTATCAATTCAGTGATAGCGGTTCAACAAAAGAATGTTTATTATTAATTGTTCCAATTTCATTTAAATTATTTCGTTAATAAACTCTAAATGAAACGTCAACTTTCTGTTTTCATAGTAAACCCTTGTGATAGCGGCCCATGTAAAAACGGTGGGCAGTGCCAACGTAAAGGAAAATCTTACACATGTATCTGCAGACTTCCATACTCAGGAAAAGACTGCACAAACAGTAAGTATCTACTGTATTTCTGTTAAGTTTCATTTAGATACTGGCATCGTTTGGAAGCTTCAATTATCAAAATAATCTAATTCAAAAGAATCTTCAAGAGTTGAAATCTTTTTACTTCATACAAAATATTCTCGAGACGTTATCATAAAAAATAGTATAAAACAAACGAAAATGTAATTTTTACCTTGGATGTATATAGGAAAGAGTCCAGAATTACATATTTTACCATCAGCCCACCAAAAGAAAATTGATTATCATTTGTTCTAACTTCTTTCAAAATATCTATTTAATAAAATGCAACTGAAGCGTAAAATTTCTGTTTTCATAGTAAATCCTTGTGATAGCAGCCCATGCAAGAACGGTGGACAGTGCCAACATAAAGGAAAATCCTACACCTGTATCTGCAGACGTCCATACACAGGAAAAGACTGCACGGACAGTAAGTATATACTGTATTTCTGTTAAGTTTCATTTAGGTACTTCCCACGATTGAAAGCCCAGACTATCAATTTAAAAATAATTTCAAATGAATCTACAAGAGACGATTCGCTTTTCTGCTTAATAACAAATATTACCAAGAAACAATGATAAAAACTGTATGAGACAAAATCATATAATTTCTTACTTAGATGATATAAAGAAATAGAAACGTGCGTACATGATTTACCCCCAGTTCATCAAAAGAATATTAATCATTAATTCTTCTAATGTCTTCCAAACTATTTATTTCATAAAATGCAACTGAAACATCAAATTTATTTTCTCATAGTAAACCCTTGTAATAGCGGCCCGTGCAAAAACGGTGGGCAGTGCCAACGTAAAGGAAAATCATACACTTGTATTTGCAGACGTCCATACACAGGAAATTACTGTACAGACAGTAAGTATCTAATTTATTTCTGTTAAGTTTCATTTAGGTACTTTCCTAGTTTTGAAACGTCACTATTAAAATGTATTAATTCAGTGATAGCGGTTCAACAAAAGAATGTTTATTATTAATTGTTCCAATTTCATTTAAATTATTTCGTTAATAAACTCTAAATGAAACGTTAACTTTCTGTTTTCATAGTAAACCCTTGTGATAGCGGCCCATGTAAAAACGGTGGGCAGTGCCAACGTAAAGGCAAATCATACACCTGTATCTGCAGACGCCCATACTCAGGAAAAGACTGCACATACAGTAAGTATCTACTGTATTTCTGTTAAGTTTCATTTAGGTACTTCCCACGATTGAAAGCCCATACTATCAATTTAAAAAAAAATTCAAATGAATCTACAAGAGACGATGCGCTTTTTCGCTTAATAACAAATATTACAAATAACAAATATCTATTTAATAAAATACAACTGAAGCGTAAAACTTCTGTTTTCATAGTAAACCCTTGTGATAGCGGCCCATGTAAAAACGGTGGGCAGTGCCAACGTAAAGGAAAATCCTACACCTGTATCTGCAGACGCCCATACTCAGGAAAAGACTGCACGGACAGTACGTATCTACTGTATTTCTGTTAAGAAGGCAACAATGTATCATTATAAAATAGATGACATCTTATCGTCTAGAATGCAATGGTCTTCGTTATTATAATTCCGTAAATTGATTTTTAATGTTTACAACAAAGCAAGGGTCCCATCTCTCAACGTGATTACATTCCTTTATATTTAGTTATGTATAAATCATTTATATTGATGATTTGGTTTGATCTAGGAATGATACCAAACTGTGGTGAGGCTCCAATTCCGGAGTACTGGGAAAGTATAATTATATAACAAGTTGCTTGTACCCTTATTATAATAGATATTGTACCTGACAAAAAGGATTCTTCTTTTCCTCCATATTAGGTTGTTTTGATTAACAAACGAATACTTGACAATCTGTTTTTACATTACAAAATAATGTATTAATTTAATTTGCTGTTTATGTTTTGTTTTACGCTTAACTTCTGAAAAGTTAATCTAATACGTGGTCATAATTTCACTATTCTCCAGTTAAGCCTTGTTCGCGCTCTCCCTGCAAAAATGGCGGCACGTGTGTACCATACGGTCGGGAATCCTTCATCTGTGCGTGCCGAAACGGTTTTACCGGGAGATTATGTGATCAAGGTAAGCATAAAATATTCAATATTTATCTTATCTTATCATTCACGTGACGATTTTTGCTAACTATCTTATTATAATGGAGATTGTGTGTTTTTCTGTCTGTAACCGAAACTATATTACTACTCAAGTCACAATTCCCTTAGTTATTTACGTCACATTCTCCATGATTCTATTTCTATTTAAACCTCAATTAGTAATAAAACTGTTTGACATTATTAATACTGTTGGCCTTACCTAAATACTAATAACATGCAATTGTATTTATATATACAACAAAATACCAGTTTTCAGTGTAAACGTAAAGCTAATTTGCATATTGATATTAAAAAAAACTGATTTTAATAAATATGTGCTTGGTATTATTGATTTCTAATTGTTTGGTTTTATCTTAATGAATATGAATAAAAATCTCTTCAATAAATCCTAAAAGAAATTCATTAACAAGAAGAAATAACTGTAATTTTATTCTTTACTTCCTATTTTAACTAAATAGTTAAATTAGGAAAATTTAGCATTGAAAAACGGAAGTGATGAAAGAGTAAGTTTCAGTTGTTCTATTTTCCGATTATACCCCCCTCCGTTTCAAATCTTTTTATTTAAATTCTTAATTAGTTTCATTAGCCTTTCCGATTTAATCTAATATTTTATTACTTTTAAACTTAAATACTTGCACCCGGAGGGTGCATATATTTGCTAGTTTATATAAAAGAACATTTTTCATTTTCCCCTCAGATTTGTGTATCTTTTTTCAATGTCATATCAACCTTCGTTGATTGTTTAATCACAAAGCCATCCTCATAGAAGAGTTGTATTGGTACTATCTAACCACTTGCTGGGGGATAAGGAGGCTCATAACTTTCCCAAGGGTATTAGTCCGAATATGAACGTAATGTCGTGACTGGAATTCGACCTCGCTTATTACGATATCACTATCCCGCGTGTTAGTCCTTTCGCCCCGGGGACTCCCACAATGTCCTGCTTGTCTAAGCTTAATAACCAACGACCATCAAAACTATTTGGTTTTGGTTTTGGTTACTTTTTCTTTATGGCATATCAATCTTTGTGGGGTATTTAATGCTAAATCTGTTCATATAGAAGAAAGTGGTGGTAGTAACTAGCTGGGGGTGGGCGAGGAAGTCCATACCTTTCCTAAAGGAATCAGTCCCAAAGTAAACGTAATAGCGCTACTAGAGTTCGAACTCATTTACTACGATTTCGTAGTCCAGCACGTCAGCCACTAAACCACGAGGATTCCTCTCCACTTTGAACGAATAACTGAATTTGAATACACTGTGTAATAACTACCTGTAGATTCCATTGTGTGCAACAACTGTGCTGGGACCTATTATTATTTACTCCTTTTGAGTTTTCACATCAGCATTAGCTGATGGTCTGTCACTGGAGTCTGAGTGACAGCAAGTCTCCTCAGGTCTCCAGGACTCTTCTGAGTATTCTGGCAGATGGCAGCAGTGCAGTGATCTGAATGATTTCAATCCTTCCTCTGATAGCCAAACTTTCCAAACACTTTTCTAATCCTTTTGGGACTGTTCCAAGTGCACCAACAATTGGTATCACTTTGACTTTCATATTCCATACCTTTTTCAGTTCTCTGGCAAGGTCCAGATATTTGTCTATTTTTTCATTTTCCTTTAGCTTCACCCTGTGATCTGATAGCACTGCAAAATCCACCGGTTGACAAGTTCTTTCTTTTTTGTTTATCAACACTACGTCTGGTCTTTTATTTCAAAGTCCCAGAGAATTTTATGCGTTTCGCTATCAAGAACAGATTCTGGTTTATGCATATACCATTTTGTTGTGTATTATTATTATTATTATTATTATTATTATTATTATTTCACTCCTTATGAGTTTTTGATACCAGCGTAAGCAGATGGTCTTTTATTGGTCTTTGAGTGACAATAAATATTATTCGATCTCCCGGACTATTCTATTCTAGCTGATCTCAGCAATGCAGTAGCCAGGATGGTGTCGATCCTTCCTCTGATTTCCTATTCCTTTACTTTGTTTTCTAAACTGTTGGAGTCGTTCAACGACACTCGGTATTACTTTCCTTCACATATTCCACAATTCTTGTTCAATTCTCAGTCCAGGTCCAGGTATTTGTCTATCTTTTAGTTTTCTTTCATCTTCATTCTGCGATCTGCTGAGGCTGCAAAAATCTACCAATTGAAAAGTTTTATTATTATTATTATTATTATTATTATTATTATTATTATTATTATTATTATTATTATTATTATTATTATCACTCCTTTTAGGTTTTTCACAGCTGCATTAGCTGATGGTATTTCAGTGGAGTGTGCCGTCGGCAAATATGAAATGTATCTCATAATTCACGTTTTTATTGTTTTGCCTTTTGTTTTTTTGTTTTCGTTCTTTTAGTTTTGACTAATATCATTATATTTTATGGACGAATATTTATATTCCTATTTTATTTTTCAGTCGATATATGCGTTACTTATCCCTGTAAAAACGGTGGGACGTGTGTATCAGAAAAATCTGGTCTCTTCAAATGCCAATGTACAAATGGTTTCATAGGAATTCGATGCGATGAAAGTAAGTGTAAATAATATTTTATTTTCCGTTTAATATTTTCTATAAACCATGCAGTCTTTATAAAAAAAAGTAACACATTTGATTCAAATGTATTTATGTAAGCAAAATATTTTATCCAAATAATGTTAAGGGGAAACTTTCCATTATTTCATACGTAACATTCACTACCCATGAAATGCAATAGAGGAAAAACTTCATCTCACTTGTTTTTTTTTTTGTTGTTTTTTTTTTTTTTTTTTTTTTTTTTTTTTCATCGTTTTCTTCTTCTTTTTTTTCTTGCATTTTCTTTATGAATTTTAGTTCTTCTCTGCTACGAAGATATAGACAATAAATTTCTTTCTTTATTGGCTATTGTTAAACAACTATTACTTTGACGAAATATCAAAACAATAATTTTCTTTCAGTTGATCCTTGTCTTTCATCTCCCTGCAAAAATGGTGCCACTTGCTATGCGCAAGGATTGGGTTCATACACTTGCCACTGCCAAAGTGGTTTTACAGGAACTCTATGCAATGAACGTAAGTGGAAATATTTCGCATTTTTCTAAGATTCGTTTTTGACAACAGATGATGTAAGAGAAATTGTTTTACACTTAAACGAATTGGTGCTCCTATATTGTTAGTTCGTTTGGTTGGTTTGTTTTACGGTATATCAACCCTTGTTGGGTCATCTGATGCCGAATCGAGTCTGTTTAATAGACAAAGAACTCGGGTTGCTTACAGTATCTTATGTATATTAAGTGAACAGACTCATCGCTGCTTAACTTCTGAAATCTAGCGGGAACCGGTGCTTTCAGTGTAACTTAACAGTAATCTATATTTATGTATAAAGGCTACTAGCAACTAAAAAAAAAACGATGATTATTTATAGATATATTCAATGAGTTTTTAGTGTAATAACCTCTTTAAGATATATTTTAAATATAATATATATATATATATATATATATATATATATATATATATATATATATATATATTCTCTTCATAGCAAATGACAACATTAATATTTATATGTTTTTATCAGAAAGATATAATTAGTAATAAAAGTACATGTATATTAAGTGAGTGGACATGTCTTTTAAAACGTATATAACTGTCAGTATATCTATCCATATAGGCTATCTCGCATCATTCTGTTTATGCAAGTGAGAAATTTAAATTAACTGAATATGATGACATTGTGATTTATTCCCCAGGCTTGAATGGCACCGAGTGCATGAATTGAATTTCATCGAGAAGTGTTTCATATAACAGATTCTCGATGCATAATCTATAAAACATTTTTGTCGTCAGATGAAAAAAATATCTCTATTTCCAATTACCAAATATGATTGCAAAACTTTATAAACATATAATGATCGATATTTGTATTCGATGCTAATCCAAGTGCTAATTGATTCTTTATTCTTTTCAGGGGCTGATAGTTGCAAATGTTCAGCATGGGGAATCTACACTACGAGACATTTGATGGTCACTGATTAACTTCTTGGGAAATTGTAAATACACGTTGTCCACACCAAAGGCCACGAGCAGGTTACCTTATTTTGCTGTAGAAGTTAAAAATGAACTACTTGAAACACATGGGTGTCTTATTCTCGAGTTGTTGGACATCAAGGTTAACGGTGCTACTATGAGGATATGGTCAAGCAATAAACTCACTGTAAGTGAAATCATAAATCACTATTAATTGTCACTAAATATGTATACCTCATTTATTGAAATTGCTTCAGCTCAATCGGTAAAGCGTTCAGCCAGGAATCACAACGTTTCTGGTTCAATACCGTCCCTCGCCAACTCAGCGTATAAGTAGCACAAGGGATCTGTGTGTTAAAGTGAGGAGTTGATGATAGTTGTGGCACTCCACATCAGAAGCTAAAATAATCTCATTGGTCTAGTGTTAGTGAATAGACTCCCTCACTGTCTGGTTGATACCGACATTAGGCCGCCCCGAAGACATATAGTATATTATAGCATAATATATATGTGTGTATGTATGTGTTTGTGTACGCATGTGTACAACCCGAATCTATATTCAACGTAGCATCTTGCAGATATCATGCCACGTCGAATAAGTACCATCACTCTTCAAACAAACACACTCACGTGCAAAACACTTAATCACACACACGCACACACACACACACACACAAACGCACAGACATTTTGAAAAAACACACAGATATTATTAATTAATGTATATAAATATATGATTGATAAAAAAAAGTTGGTAAAGTGTTAACATAACTTTGATATGTAATACGTCTGATTTACAACATACCAAATAAATTAATAAACCTGCATCGACTTGTTTATACTTGAGTGCCAGTGGATGTTTTATCATGATATTATTGATTTTCTTTTTAATTTGTTCTTTGTCTTGTCTTTTAGGTAAATGGTGAAATTTTGACTATGCTCTCAAAGATTATATGGGATTTTCAGCTACCTATGCAGCCGGATGGGTACAGTTAAACAAACTTGGTGTGCAAGTCGTTTCCGATGGTCGACATCGAGTTTACCTCAAAGTGCCTGGTATATAATAGAGAAGAACTCACTGGATTGTGCGGAATTGTAACGGGTTGGAAAGATGATTTGAAAACAAAAGAATGGAGTCGATGTGTCCAAAGCATTTTGATGTTTTTAATATTATTGCGAAAGCTGTGAAGTATTCGATGATATGACCCAAACCAACAGAAGTGCGTATTAAAATCTTGTGATTCTTCTTTGTGTTATTTTGAAACAAATTATTTTTGCTTAGTTATAAGATGGCCAACTTTGAATATCAATGAAATATACACTCATTTGGAATGGATTAGCTGTGTATGCTCCGACTTATTTATTAAAACGAATTAAAATACGTGCTAAAAAGTTATCGGCTCAACCAAGAAGGAATTTTCTTTTTCTACTTGACGTTTTAAGGTTTGAAACAAAACATGTTTATAATTCCATTAAAGATGAGGATGAATATTTGGAATAGCATAGGATTCTACGGATCTAGAATAATTTCCTTCTTTTTGGTATCATTTCGTAAAAGGGATTGTCATCATCAATATTCTTAGTAATCTTGTTTCAGTAATTATTTATCCTGGTTTAATACTTTTAGTCATTGATATTTCTTGCTTTGACTTTCTTATTCGCTGTTAATGAGTCTTCAAAGTGATAATGTATACTGTATACTGTAACCCTACAGCAGATTCAGTCCTTCCTCATTTGAAGCCACTCATTTTTGTGAGGGTCCTTAGCTCTCCTAATTGCTTGACATAAATTTAGGATCTCAGCCCTGTATTTTTGGAGGTCCACCACTGCTTACCAAACAAGTTTGGTCAGTGGCGACCTCTTTATGCCTGGTAATTGTTTGACACAATTACAAAAAAAAAATCAGGGATTTTTGTGCAGATGTTTCTATGGTCATCCGTGCACATAACCAGGTCGCAATTGCAATTTAATAGGTGGCGTTGTTTGGTGTTATTACTGTGAACAGAAAGAAATGCTCCGGTGTATAGAGCACAAGTCATAAAAAAACAGGACTGTGTCCAAGAAAGTGTTAATTGAGCAAAGTATACAAAAGTTTGCAAGAATATAAAAGCCATATCAAAAGTCTATATGTATGTAAAAAGATGCTCAAAATCAAAATAGATCCGCTCCATCGAATTTAAAAGACTCACACAATCTTGAAGAGACCAAAAACTACAACTGGTCAAAATTAGTTCAAAAGAGACTCGAAAATAAACGAATCTCCTTTGTTACATATTTTTACCACCCATTAAATGCATCTACAATACTTCATAAAATAAAGGTTCAATAATATTAGTACTGATATTTCGAGTCTATTAAAAAGATAATGGTGTATTCAGAAAATAAAAATAAATATATATATATATATATATATATATATATATATATATCTATAATATATATATATATATATATATATATTAGATTAGATTAGATTAGATTAGATTAGATTAGGGCTTTTCTAATAGGTTTCCAATATGGTCTGATATGGCACAACAAAAAGTCATACTTTTTTAAAGAAGAATAATCGCAATGCACATATCCTATATTTAATGAATCGGTAAGTAGTAATTGTCTCGTATTTAACTTTGCTTTAATTCTATATCGTTTGTTTAATTGTATACGCACTGAATTTGGTTTCATGATCACTTAGTGGTTAGCGATATAATCCTTAATATTCTTTGTTGACCATTAATTACTTTAAAAGTAAACCCTTCAGAAATACCTAAGTTTTTTATGGTGAATGTAAAGTTGGTTAATCTACATATTTCAATTTATTTTCATTTAGATGCCAAACTGTCATTTAATCAGTAAATGCACCCCTGAAGAGATTGAAGTTTGTGACCGATTGAAGAATCCAAGTGGTCCATTCGCTAACTGTTTGAGGAGACTGGGTTCATCTGCTAAAACTACTACGAATCTTGTACCATTGATATCTGCGCCAACAAAAACTTACCGAAAATACAAAAAGCAGTCGTGTGTAAATCGTATGAAGCACTGGCAGCAAATGCGAGGAAATTGGAATCTTAGTCGATTGGCGATCTATCATGCAATGTCGTAAGTAAAATTATTCACTTAATTCACTTACAATAGTCTCTATATAAAAGAAAGCTCCTGTATTTTATCTGTATGTCTATATGTTTGATCTCTCTCTCTCATCTCTCTCTTCTCTCTCTCTCTCTTCTCATCTCTCACTTCTCATCATCTCTCTCTTTCCCATCTCTCTCTCTCTCTCTTTTCTCAACTCTCTCACACACACCTCTCTCCTCTCTCTCTCTTCTCTCTCTCTCTCTCTCTCTCTCTCTCTTCTGAGAGAACACCCTTTTCCAAAAGAGACCAGCAAAACAATCATCTCTCTCTCTCATCTCTCTTTTTCATCTTTCTCATCTCTCTCTTCCCATCTCTCTCTCTCTCTCTCTCTTTCATCTCTCTCTTCTTCTCATCTCTCTCTCTCTCTCTCTCTCTTTTCATCTCTCGCTCTTCTCTAATCTCCTCTCTCTTATCATCTCTCTTATCACTTCTCTCTCTTCTCTCTCTCTCTTCTCATCACTCTCTCTCGTCAACTCTCCCCCTCTCTCTCTCTCCCCCCTCTCTCTCTCTCTCTCTCTCTCTTCTCTCTCTCTCCTCTCTCTGAGAGAGAAACCCTTTTCCAAAAGAGACCAGCAAAGAACAAAGTTCAATAAAATAACATCCTATTTTTTTTGTCCGAGAGAGAGGGGAGTAAAAAAAAACTTTTTACTTGTCATTTTCGATGAGAAAAGCTAAATAAAAATATTATAAATCAATTTTATATCAAAAGTTGAATTATTCACTTAATTAATTTAAAATCATAAGAAATAAAACAATTAATGCAGGATAAAATAAATAAAAAGCATATAAAACACAAATAAAAGATAAAAAAACAAGAACAATAATGAAAATAAATAACTTAAAAAAAAAATTATAAAGAATAAAATATGATACAAATATATATACAGAAAATAATTTTATCAATCATAGAAATAGTATACGTAAGAGATTTATTTAAATTTTTCAAAGCCCAGGTAACACCGGGTAGCTATGCTAATTAAAATAAAATCTAAGTTTAAGTTACCTCATAGCAAATATCTAAGTAGATTTTTATTTATATTTCAAATATTTGAAATAATTTCCACGTGTTTTAAAACAAACTAACCCTCTTCTTCGTTATATATCTCTTGGAATTGGAAATTTTACTGTCGGAAATTGAAACATTACTCATTTTATTTGAACTTATTTTTCAGCTATGAGATGCTCTGCAGATAAAGTCTATGTCAAACGAACCAGCCGTTGTCAACCGAACTGTTTAAATCCTACTCCAATGTGCCCGTATGGCGTCACAGAGGGTTGCATATGCAAACCTAACACAATTCTAAGTGGAACAAAATGTGTTCCTATAACTTCCTGTGGCTGTACTCATAATGGAATATATCAAATGGTAATTGTTTTTAAAAGAATCTTACGTCTCCTTTTCTGGAAAGAATATAATTCTATTATAGAAATAAATTGCAAGTAGTTTTATTATAGAAAATGCATTAATATAATAAAAGTACTCGCAATTTATTTCTATAATATAATTATATTTAACATTGTTTTTTTTTTTTCATTATTGCTGTTAATTTTACTATATAAATGAATTACAAGAATTTTTATCATAGAAATGCGTTACGAATAACTTTATTATGGAAATTCTTTGCAAGTTATTTTAGTATAGAATTTGATTTCAAGACATTTTTCCATAGAATATAAAATGCGAATATATTGTAAAAACATATTAACCTGTGGATGTTAGTACTTCTTATATATATATATATATATATATATATATATATATATATATATATATATATATATATATATATATTAGAATAATCCTAAAAAATATGATGTGTGTGTGCGTGTGTATGTGTGCGTGTGTATGTGTGTGTGTGTGTGTGCGCGTGTGTTGTGTGTGTAGAATATCTTCAGCTTCTTCATGTTGCGCTATCACACCGGATTCCCATAACTCTTTTTCGCCAGCCGTCTGTATCGATCATCGCCCCTGACATGTCTTCCGCGCGGCATCCAGAATACGCCCAGATCAGATTACTTCAGGATTTTTTTGATCGACCTACACTACTCTTTACATATTTAGGTGCCATAGAAGCGCGTCATTTAAGAGTTCGCCTTGATTACCTATAAGTTTCCCAGCGTGTTTTTTCCGCGTCTCACTTGTTGGTTTGTGTAATAGGAGACAGTAACAGCCATTTCTTTCTGTTATACTGATTCCCCATTTGTTCAATACAGCACGGAACATCCTTGTATAGCTCCATCCAGCTTCTTCTCTGAGGGCGTCGTTAGGGTGGGGCAGCCATACAGTATCATTAATACTTCTACAACGTGGAAGAGTTCTCGCTTTATTTTATCAGAGAAATCTGATTTCCAAAAGATAGATAATCTCTATCGCAGTTCATGCCTTTTCTTTGAGTACATTTACATCGCTCTCTACAGAAGAGATATTGCTACCTAGGTATGTGAAATGGTTTTCTAAATATAGAAGCTTACTATCCAGTGTGAAGGTGTGTCCATTTGATTCAAACACATAGACTCAGTTTTATCGGAGTTCACATAGTATATAGAATATGTTTTTGGGACAACGTGTTTGTGAAGGTATGAATGTTCAAAGTAGCTTATAAAATGATTCTTTAATATGTTCTGTTTGTATTATATTTTAGGCTAAGACAGATTTATTGTTAAGTGACTGTTCTCAATCGATCACTTGCATTGCTTGAATCAAATCAAGAAAAACCTGGATGCACTAAAAATTGCGTGTGTTCAATCAGCGGTGGAAGACGACAATGGTTTTTGTATGAAAGGATATAAATTGATCCTCGGAAAATGTAGAAGTAAGTTCCAAACACACGGATATTTTCGCCAATTTCTAAACATGTTTCATCTAAATTATTTGTTAAATTTCTTTTATTATTATACATAATCCCATTTAATTACAACTGTGCAATAACTTAGGTAATTTAAGAAAAAACAAATATCATCATAGAAATGAGGAATTTATTCTGTATACAATAATAATATCCCTCTAACAGGAAACATTCTTCAATACGTCAGATGTCTATTTCATTTTTCTAAGATTGTTAATTTAAACCGAACACTATTCAAAAGTGTGTATAAATATGAAAAATGATAGAAACTACAACATTATAAATACTATATACAAGCATCTAGCACATTTTGTAATAATAATATTCAAAGCTCGCCAGTACAATTGATGGTCCTCACTTTGTTTCATGTATTTCACGTTTATATCTCGCTTATATACTTTCTTAAAGATTAGAGTAAATATCTGAAGCTAAAATACTTCATCAGATTTTAAAGAGATTTATTTTAGCGGCAGTGATTACTTTGTAAAAAATATGCATTTTTTAAATTAACAAACATGTGTGTAGATATGAATATAGAGAGGAATCATTATATCTAATATCAATAATCGTTGTACATATATCTAAAGATATTTTTCCTTATGTTTTGCAGGAGTTGTTTTGCCATCATGTAAGTATAATATCTCATACATACGGGAAAATGTGGCTAAAAGAAAGTTTATGCAACTCTCGCTGTACATTTCTTGTCATATGTCATTGTGGCTGACCAGACCATGGATCTTCTCCGAGATCTTGGTGCTGTCCAGGGTAAAGTTTAAAGGGATTCGAAAAATTGGCCAAATCACTGATGGGAATGGAATTTCCTGGTTTGGGAATCAGTTTTTATTTTTCTAAACTGGTTACTCTATCAAGGATAGAGATCTCAGTTAACTCGACTATTTTACTAATAGCTGGTTGGTGAAGATATGAATTCAAGCCTTTCTAAAAAGACGTTGGTAGCAACTTAACAGGAACTGCTTCATCTATTTCAACTAAATTCTTTAATTTATGTACTAATTGTTCGCTGTGTGTGGCATTAGTGGTATAATCATCTCTAAGTCAGTAGTACACACACACAAACACAGAGATACACGATACAACCACACACACACACACACAACACACCCACACACATATATATATATATATATATTATATATATATATATATATAGCGCTAGTGTTGAACCTTCGATGGGACTGTTATACCAGTTCCACCTGACACCAGAAGGATGGTCCGAAGATTGGAACGGATAATGAAAGACTTGTCAGACAGTAATTGTCTGTTCAATTCAACAAAACTTGTATAAAAGAAAAATGCAGCCAAAATACACTTATGTATATATATATATTATATTATATATATATTATAATAGCAAATATATGCACCCTCCGGTGCAAAGTATTTATGTTTTAATATAATAAAATATGTTAAATTAGAAAGGCTAATTAAACTGAATAAGAATGGATAAAAGATTTGGAACAGAGGGGGGTAATCGAAAAATAGAAACAACTTTGAACTAACTCCTTCATCAATTTCCATTACTCCCGTCTTTTTCATTGGTGAATTTTCCTAATTTAACTATTTAGTTAAAATAGGAAGTAAAAATAATATAAGAGTTATTTCTTCTTGTTAATGGATTTCTTTTTAAGATTTATAACCGAGAATTTTTTGCATATATTCAATAAGATAAAACCAAACAATTAGAAATAAATAAATACTAAGCATATATTTATTAAAATCAAATTTTTAATATCAATATGCAAATTACTCTTCCCATTCACACTGTAAACGCTATTTTGTTGTATATTAATACAATTGCATGTTTTTATAATGTAGATATGGTCACAGTCTTAATGATGTAACACAATTTTATTAATAATTGAGGTTTAATAAAATAAATCATGGAGAATGTGATGTAATAACAAAAGGAATTGTGACTTGAGTAGTGATATAGTTCGGTTACGAACAGACAAACCCACATCTCATTATAATAAGATATTATATATATATATATATATATATTATATTATATATATATATAATTTGAATTTGGAACGACTTTTAATGTTTTGCAAATTAGAAAAAGCAGAATATGTCTAAGATGTTGTTGAATTTCGTTTGTTTTTGCATTAGATCGTTAGTCCAGGGAAAGGTGAATGTTGATTTAGTTTAATGCAATAATTGTTACAAAACAATTCAGCAACGTTATTTTAAACTAACTCGTAGCGTTGATCGACAAAATCAGAGTTATTGGACAATAATTGAATACAGGTGTTTAATATTAGAGACTCATCATTGAACTAAATGCTAGACATTTGTTCTGATAAATCACAATGCGTGTTTGTACTCAATAGAGTTATTTCGAGATGACAGTAAAACAAAAATAAAAAAATACTGAAATGAGGGAAATTGATTTTAAACTTGTCATTATTCCAAAAATATAACACTTTTTCATTTGTTTTTATTTACAGCTCCCTCGGATGATTCTGGAAGTAATAAACTTGGTAGGGTTCAATTATTTATATCTTCATATCGAATAAATCTGATATCCGTCAAAAAGAACCTGATATTTTGTTATTTACATTGTAATTTTTAATTGGGTGTAATAATTACAGGGAACTATACATATTATTTTTCTATTTTTCTATACAGATCCAGAGTCTTGGATAAGTTCGTTCGTGTCTTTGTGGCATATTTACGAGAAAAAGCATTCAAACCGATACATGCCAAATTCCCTGAAATCTGCGCTCAACGTTGCTGATAGATAAAAGTAAAAATCATTTAATTTCAATAAACTAAAGGAAAGTTGTGAGCTTTTATCTATCAATGCTGAAGTTCGAACCTTAGTGTCCAGTGATAATAGATATGATGATTATTATCAACTTATTGGTAAGTAATATTGATTTATAAATGAGAAAAAATATACGAATTGTTGAATGTTTATTAGTGCCAACACAAAACTTTATGATTTTTTGCAGATAAAAAACTTTAACTTTTAACTTTATTTTAATTTTGAAGATTAAATATATAAAGAATATAACTTCATATGACTGTCATGGTTGATCGCGAAGGTAACTGTAATAAAGTCTCCAGTCCGATGTTAATCTGAGTGAGATACAGAGAGGGAGAGAGAATATATAAATAGAGAGAGAGAAAGAGAGAGAGAGCGAAAAGAGAGAGAGAGAGAGAGAGAGAGAGAGAGAGAGGGGGGAGAGAGATAGAGAGATTCGATGCATTTTTTTAAAAATTATCATATAACAATGACTTCATCAAGCTTGTCCATGTTCCTTATACAATTGCTGTAACTTATACAATTGAAGGTAACTATAATAAAGTCTCCAGTCCGATGTTAACTCCTGAGTGAAATATACAGAGGGAGAGAGATTGATAAATAGAGATAGATAGATAGACAGATAGATAGAGAGAGAGAGAGAGAGAGAGAGAGAGAGAGAGAGAGAGAAAGAGGAAGAGGAGAGAGAGAGAGATTCGTGGCATTTTTAAAAAATTATCATATAACAATGATTTCACCAGCTTGTCCATTTTCCTTATACAATTGATGTACTTGAATGTCTGGTTTCATAAACCAAATTACAACGTGACCAAAATAAAACAAATGCATTTTGTATACAATCATGCATGTATAAACGCATTTAGATGTTGTTTAGTTACAATTGCAATTATCTTCAAATAATGTATTTTTTGGTTTTTTAAAAGGTTTCAAAAAGAATATTGATCCGTGGAGGCAGAATAGTTTCTTGCAAGGATATGAAAATTATATAGGTTTGAAAATCTATCAGAACTGCAAGAAGAAATGCCAACAATATCGTTGCAAAGCATTGGAATATTCTCAGAAACACAGCATGTGCAGCATCACAAAATCATCACGAAACTAATGAGCTGATGGTTGATGCTAAATGGATTTACTATGGTAAGAATCAGTAATATCTTTGCGGGCAAAAAATATTTTTGATGACATTTAATGAATTGAGTATATTTTTTCCATTTGAAATTTAAAAAACAGTAGGATGTAAATCATACAAATTTCATGTACATATATTCATTAAAAACAATATTGCAGAAAACTCTAATATATTTCCTTTATTTTTACCTTCGTTATTCTAAAATATTGATTGTAGGGTACAGTAAAAAGTTCTCCTTGGAGAATTGGCATGTCCATTGGCTGCCTAATAGGATGCCAGATATCCTCTCACCACCTCTTTTTGTCTCTGGTTTTTGACAGGTAAGACGTTGTATCTGGCACTGGTAACTGTATATATATTAAATTGTAGGGATACAATAAAGAGTTATTCCCTTGGAGAATCGGCATGTCCAATTGGCTGCTAATAGCAGTCAGGAAACTTCCTTGCAGCCTCTTTGTCTCTGGTTTATTGAAAGGTGACGTTGTACTGACCCTGACAGGTAAGGTAAAGCATACTGATATTAAATACATTCATGATTATAATCGTTTTTGTTCATTTTTTTACCCCATTCCACTACTGACTGTTATAGTACGTGTGTTATTCTAAATATTGAATTGTAGGGATACATAAACGAGTTATCTCCTTTGGCTGCCTTGGACCCAAGATATCCTCACACTCTTTTTGTTTCTCTGATTTTTGACGGTAAGGACGTTGTATCTGGGCACTGTAACTGTAAGCATATTCTTATATTAAATACCATAATCGAAATTCATCATTTTTCTTCCATTTCTACCATTCCACAACCCCCTGCTGTTCTGGAACAATATCGGTTATTAGTTTTTAAGCTATAAGTTCTATTCTTTTTCCCTCTTTTCTTTTTTTTCTAGGATACTTGTAACTGATGTCCACATAATCTAACGGATGATATTGAAAATTATAATTCTACATATTGATTATGCAAACCCTGATATTATCGAATTAATAAATGCATTAAGAACGTAATGATTTTGTTTTGTATTTTTTTAATTAATCCTTTTTGCTAATAGAAATTTCAATTGTTCCTACAATGTTTTCGCATTTTGTGCTCTATGAATTGGTAAGAGAAAGCAATTCTCAAAACATAAAGGAAGTTAACAGACCGTTCATTTCATGTACCAGTTTTATTTCATAACCCCTTGAGAATATTCATGCGCATTTGTCTTTCAGTTCTCTAGTCTTTAGTGTTAGGATCATTTGTGTACGAGGGAATCAACCTGTAACTGAGTGGAAGTGCTTGCGTGCTAAACTATGAATTCTCCCAGTTCTAGATCCACCAAGAGTGTCCAAAGACTGGCGTAAAAGGAAAAGCAACAGAAAATGAAACAATAGGTTCTTTACCGTAAATTCGGAGACGAAAATAATAGGAATTCAAAACGAAAACAATGATGCTGCCAAAAAAAGTTATGCGGAAAAGTTATTATTTTTCTTCCTCGCTATTGATAAGTCTGGAGTATAAACTAGCTCTGAAGATCATTTTTATAAATCGAAATATTGTTCAATATTAGCTATGAATATGATATCTATATGTTTACTTAACAGCAATTGTGTTGTTTCTCATATCTTTTTATCTATACTCATACCGTCGGATTATTTCTTTTCTAACTTAATATATATATATATATATAGTAATATATATATATATATATATAATATTATTATATACATAAGTATATATATATATATATATACAGTATATATATATATATAAGTATTATATATATATATATATATATATATATATATATATATTATATATATATATATATATAATTATATATATATATATATATATATATATATATATATATAAATATATATCCAGATGGACATCCGTCAAAGGGTGGATGAGCTCCAGAGGAGCAATCCATCCACGATAATATTAGAATTGTGGTAATTACTTCTCCCATAAATTCCAAATAAGCTAGATACGACTTCTCAGCCCTGCTTTGCATTCCATCTTGGAGAAAGAAAAAATCTGTTATAAAACCTCCGCTGCAAAACGGCTATATCTAAATCCAAGATAAGGTTAGGGTAGTAAACTTCGAAACAAAATCTGGAGCTGGAGTTGCTAAGGTGGTGTGACGCTGAAATTTAGAGCTATCCACCAACTCCTGGGACACTATTGATGCCAAACTGCATCATCTGTTTTGCCTTTCATTTGGGTCACAGCGTCAGTGTAAGAGAGGGTGACCTGATGCTTAGGTGACAACTCATTCTCCATATCATCTACCTAGGCTACGTTGTCCCACTTGTTTTTTAGACACTATGAAATTGTCTCTAGTAAACGAAAGATCAACAACACATACACACACATATATTATAAATATTAAGGTGGTTAACGGGGGGAGGGGTAAGCAGAAGAGAAAAGGCGGGTTATGACGTCAAGGAACGAATAATACAACGATATGAAATGCTACAGTTTTAATACATATATGCACATAAAATGGGTACACAAAAAAAGAAAGTTCTTAGTTTAGTTCGGACAAGCAACCCGAGGTTTAATAACAGTTCTTTTAGAAGATAGTGGCACCTGCTCGTGGGGTACTTGCCGTATGTTATTATTTTAGTTCTCAGTTCCTTTATGTCTTAGCCGAAGTCATTAGTTTAGTTGGGTTTTGGTTACAGCACTGTTCTGGGTAAGCCGTAATTAATTGGTTGTGGGTTTGTTTAAGGTTGTTTAGGGTTGCAAAAGTTTATTTCTGCTAGCAGCCTATCGACTGCATTGGTATCAAAGGGTGAAGCTCGTCCGAGGTTGAATTCATCTCGTCGGCTCCTTAGTTGTTATCTGGTGATAAAAGGTAAGTTGCTATCAGCTTCATGGGTCATAGATAGCACCTCTCAAGTCCAGAAGCAGGATATAGATGAAGTCCGAACTTGGTAGTTCTATCCGTAACCAATTTGTAGTAAGAGAGAGAGCAAAGCCCTTACTGTAGTAATGTATGGTGGGCAACCAGCAGTCGCTCTCCAGTAGGTGTGTGGTGAGAGGTGTTAACCCTTGTCCAGCAGTCAGTACGGTTACAACAAAAGGCAGATTAGCCACGGTCATGGCTATTTATAGAGATCACCACGTGACTGTGGATGATAGAGTGGCTGCTGCTGCTGTAATCGTGAACTCGACCCTGTCCCGTAGTGACACAAATGCCGGTGTGTATGAAGATAGCATAAAATTTCAATAATATGTGTATGTGCGCGCGTGTTGGTTAATAAAAAAATTCATAAAAGAGAAAGAAAAAAACTTCTTAGAAAAGAAAAAGTTTTTTAAAAAAAGACTGAGGTAAAGTTGTAAATAAAGAGAAAAATATAAAAAAAGAAGAGAATTGCCTCACAGATGTTCATTTTTGAAATGTTTTGAAATTGTTCGGATTTTGTAATGTTGTTTTGTTGGGGTTTTTTTCTTCTTCTTTCCTCGTTTGAAAATTGTTTGGTGATAGTAAATTATTTACGCTGGGAATTATTTCTTCACACACCACGAAAAAAAAAAGTCGTTTGTCGTTTTGTTGAAAATAAATTTAGTATTGTTTTTAGCTGACATAGGATTTGCTTAGAGTTACTTTCCCTGACCTAATGGCTACTGTTTTGTTATTTACGTTAAGAAAAAAAACAAAGTAAAAAATTGATAAAATCAATACAACTGCATGTTTTAAACATAAAAAATAACATAATTCGAAATCCTTAGTAAATTCTAAATTCATTTAATTCTATGCCACACAAAACTTTCCGTTTTAAAATTTTTTCCGACCTAAATCAGAATGCAGCCGAATACACCGCTGCCGCCACCACAACCACCTTACCTCTCAATGGATGTTGCCAGAGAGAGAGAGAGAGAGAGAGAGAGAAGAGAGAGCGAGAGAGGGTAACGGATTATGGGGAACGAAGGAGGGCGGCCCGACTTAGCAGTAATTGCAAGAAATGAATGGTTGCGCCCCATGGAAAGTTTTGAGGGCACTGGTATTGTGATTAATTTTTTTAGAAGAGTTTCCATATGAGTTTTCGGACATTTTTAAATTTTGAAAAATGATTTTAAATTTAAATTTCAGTTATGTGGATTATGAGTTTTGTGGGGTTTTTCTTTGATTTTTTACTTTTGCCGAGCGTTTGTGGAACGTAATGATTCATTTGGAAATTTTTTACAAATTGTTTGATAACTTTTAAGGTACAGGAAAATTAATTCTGAGTTAAATAGAATATCATGGGTGTCCAGTTGTAGTAGTTAATTGAATATCTTAGTGAAATAATGCAATAAGTTGTGTATATATTTAGGATTTTCCATTTTTGCTGTGTCAGTTTTCTTTATAATTAGTTGGGAATTTTTCGCGAAATAATTTCTGAGATGATTTTAAGTTGAAGTTTTCCAGAAAGATTTGGTAGAAAAGGGACGATAGAAAAAAAGAGAAAGAAAGAAGAAGAAAAGGACATTTTTAGAAATGTTTTGAAATAGTTCGGAATTTGTAATGTTGTTTTGTTTGGGTTTTTTTCTTCTTTCTTTCTCGGTTTTAAAATTGGGTAATAAAGGACAGTTTTTCTCTATTTTCTACATAAATTCGGCTTGGGCATTATCTGAAATGAAATATAATTAGCTATCAGAAGTGATTTAATATTTCCGTGTAACTATGTCGGTATTCCCATTTTAAGAAAATCCGTTTAGTTTAACATTTAATCGAATGAAAATAGTGAAGATGGGCCATTATCATTTTAATTCAGGGACGTTAAAACTCTGAATGCTATTTTTATTCTTTGGTTTATTTTTTTTATTAATAGATCATAGTTTATTTATTGTAAGTATTTCTTTAATTAAATAGTGTTTATTTAAATTATTTATTTTTAATGTTGTATTTTAATGTAAATGCCATATCAATTTCTTCTGTCTATCCATAATATATTCTATCTATCTATCTAATCATCTAAATCTGTCTTCCATAAATATAATTCTATTAATTATCTATCTATCTATCTATTATCTGTCTATCATCAATATATATTCTATTATCTGTCTATCTATCTAATTCTGTCTATCCATAATATAATTCTATCTATCTGTCTTTATCTATCTAAAATCGTTATCCATAATTAATTCTAATCTATCTATTTATCTAATCTGTCTAAAATCCATAATTAATTCTATCTATCTGTCTAAATCTATCTATCTGTTATCATAAATATAATTCTAATCTTCTATCTACTATCTATCTATCTATTATCTATTATTTCATAATTAATTCTATCTATCTATATATCATCTATCTAATCTATCTGTCTAATCCACAAAATATATTATCCATCATCTGTCTATTAAATCTATCTGTCTTTCATAAATATAATTCTATCTATCTACTGTCTATCCATATTTAATTCTCTTGCTGTCTATCTATCTATCTATATCTAATCAATCTATCTGTCTAATCCAAATAATATTTCTATCTATTAATCTATCTATCTATATTCTATCTAATTATCTATTGTCTGTCTGTCTATCCATAAATAATATTCTATCCATTCTATCTAATCTATCTGTTATACTAATATATTCTGTCTATTATCTAATCTATTGTCTATCTAATATAATTCTATCTTATTATCTATGCTATCATCTATCTATCTATCTAAATCCAATAATATAATTCTATTATCTATCTATCTATCTATTATCTAATCTTCTAATATATAATTCTATCTATCTATCTAAATCAGTATTCTCGGCAACAGCATATTTTAATAAAAATGAAT